>JARQOD010000009.1:63657444-63701483 GCA_033576555.1 Oophaga sylvatica | reverse complement strand
TTTGTTACTGAATCTTTTCCTGCAGTTTTTGTTTTCAGTCGCGCGGTTCTGTTTTGTTCTGAGCACGCTCCCCAGCAGCACAAAGTATTTCAGAAAGGTTTGTGTTCATGTAATGTGACAATGCTGTGGGTCATAGGGGCAGGATTTACTTATAAGAAAGGACATGGAGACAAACATAGGTCACTGAGACTGTAGAGCGGGGCCCTGCAGCAGCACAGAGTATTTCAGAAGAGGAATGCCCTGATCTTTGGATAGTGGGTGCGTGAAGCCTCCTATCAACACATTGTGGGGGTCACAGACTGTAGGTTACTTGGTGAAAGACGCACAGCAGCACAGAGTATTTCAGACATTTTATCTTCGCACTGAATGACATTGATGCCACAATACAGAGGACACCTCACAATACGCAGAGTTCTTGCCTTTTCTCTGACAGCCTTGGCCCTACCTCCATCAGAGCTGACGGGACTTTTTTGTGTCTCTTGAAGGCAGACGGGTGAAAACTGTGGAGCATCGATGTAAAGGCGCTGCTGGCCGACCGCGGAGACGGCGGCGAGGAAGGGTTCACTGATGCAAGATCTATTAATGACAATGAACCAGAGAGAAGTCAGAGCAAACACCAGATAAAACTCCTGAAAACGGCATCACAGGGAGCCGAGGCTTCACTTCCAGGGCTGTTTTATCATCTAATAATTTGTACTGTGGATTTATTCCATCTGAAAAGTGCTGCAGAATCTGCTGATGCTACAGAGATATATAGAGAAAATAAAATGCAGTCCAGAAGTGATGCAGTAAAGGATTTCTGCTATTAACTGCAGTAGCTATAGTGTGCCACAAGGTGGTGCTATGCAGTAGCAATAGTCTGCCCCTAGGTGGTGATGTGCAGTATGCATAGTCTGCCACAAGGTGGTGCTGTGCAGTAGCAATAGTCTGCCCCTAGGTGGTGATGTGCAGTATGCATAGTCTGCCACAAGGTGGTGCTGTGGTACAGATAGTGGCGCTCACCTCTTTTCCGCAGCTCCGCGTAGCAGCCATTGCAGACCTTAGACGGACGATCCTTCAGATATTTCAAGGGATATTTGTTTCTTGAACAACTGCGGCAAACAATCTGTGAAATACACAGACGGCAGAGAAAGGATGTGAGTGCTGATCACACACTGGCAGAAAAGGAGCTAAAGGGTATGCCACACTAAACAGCGTCGCTAACGAGATCGCTAAAAAACGTCACTATTTAGCGATCTCGTTAGTGACGTTGTTCAGTGTGGCATGTAGCAACGACGTGGCCCCTGCTGAGATCCTGCTGTGATCTCGTTCGTCGCTGACATCGGTCCGGACCCTATTTTTCTCGTCGGCGCCCCGCTGGTAAGTATATATGAGTGTGGCACCTTTTTTTAGCGATTTAGCGGTATTTTTGTACCGCTAAAGTCGTTAAGGAGATCGCTAACCGCGATAGCGTCCTTAACGACATCGCTAAATTAAGCCGCTACTAGCGATATTGAAACTATCCCGCTAGCGATCGCATTAGTATGCGTCGTTATCGTGATCGCTAGCGGGATTGTTTAGTGTGGCAGTACCTTAAGACTGATATCCATCAGTATCTCTGATAGCCATGTATCTACTATGTATCTAATTGTGAACTGTATCTGATTGCATTTTTCATCCTTTTCTTCCTATTATCTTCCCCTCTGACATCAGCGTTTCTGTCTTACTCCGGATTGTCACTGGCACAACCTGAGATAATGGTTATCGATCTCCGGCTCTCACCTTGCCGCAGGCGTGACAGTGATGACGTCGCAGGGTCAAGGTGAAGTCGCTGCCGCAGTTCATACACATCATGACGTGGGACACGTGCGCTACACTGGGGGGCCGCTCCCCCAGGAACAGTCCTAATCGTTCCCTCACCTGCAAGGAAAGAAAAGACTTATCCACCAAGGTGGAGGCGCCAGCACTGAATTTGGGAACGGTAACACTTTGTGGTCACTATTGGAAAGATCTCTGCTTGCTGTCAATGACCAGAAATATTCTTGTTTCTGATCTGTTACTTCTCACATCTGCATTTTGTTACAATGTATCGGTTCCTGAACACGATGGGACAGATTCATTATTCCTCTCGGACGGTTGGACCTCAGGCCAAACTGATCACTAGGGAGCAATCTGATGAATCTTATGGACCCATCGGACACTTTTCTCCTTCATCTCTTGGATGATTTTACATCAATATTTTGCGCCATTAAGGAGTAAATCTGCCTAAGCCGCGTAATGAATGTCGTACACGGCGATATTTCCCCAATTACAGTAAGAATTCTGGCGCATTTTGCTTAGTAAATTTCTCCCTTTATCTCTCCTGTCCTCGAATCCTGCACTGATACATTGTAACAGACTGCACTGATATACGGCAATTAAAGGGAATGTCTCTGGCTACTTGAAAAAATGTTTTTCAAAAGCTAAAAAAAGGTATAAAAAACCTGAGTAAATGTCTCCTTACTGATTCGGGCATCCAGCAATCACTTTTTGAAATGTGACCGCTGCAGCCAATCATTGACTATAGTGGTCACATGTCATCATCAGGCTACAAAGATTAGCAGAGATCAAGGAGCGGTGGACGAATGGTAAGGTGAGAAAAACATTTAAAGGAGCAGTACAATCTCCTTAAAGTGATCAGGCTGGAAGTGCATCTGACGCGTCAAGGGGAGAAGCCCAAGTACACTGACACGCCCCCAGTGCACTGACACGCCCCAGTGCACTGACACGCCCCAGTGCCTGACACCCCAGTGCACTTCCACTGATCTGCATATGGCTTCTGTGCTGGGTTTCTTATGACTGGCGCATCGGATCTCTACAAAAAAAGGTGTCAATTTTATCAGACAAGATGCTATACAGCCATATCACTCCTCCCGTATGTAAAAATGTACAGACAGGTCCACATGGAGAAAAAGAAGGGACGAGCGAGAGAAGCTCATTCCTTACACGACCGGCCGCAGAAAAGGGATCAACACTCTGATCAGCAGGGAGGACACATACTGTTCCTCTGTTTGTTACAATGTATCTGGAGGTTGAGCTCACAGAGGATTGTCCAGCCTTGACACATTGTAACAACCCCTCAGCTGTGAGAAGCATTAGTTGGCTTTTGCCTTGTTCTCTTCAGTCTGACTCTTTGTGTCTATGCCTGGACCCTGCAGGCAGCGAGGGCACATTTGGGGTCATGTTGACCCTTTCAGCACAAGAATGGATTATATTATGGCAGAGGAGCTCGATATCGCCCCCTATGGCTGTGTATGGCACTGATCCTGGGCAGGAGAATACCCTATAATCAGTAGAAAAGTGCCGCTGATGACGCCCGCTCATCCTAGTAACTGCCTGATCTCAGGAAGATAATCTGCAGCCGGGATGAGGGAAGAAGCAGGAGGGTTTTATTATAGATCACGAGCAATATAAATCCCAGCAGTCGCAGCCACAAATACCAGAAATTACGGCTTTTAATTGCCACATTTGTAAGGAGGATGACAGAAGACATTTCCTGACCGGTCATTTAACTGCGTGAATCGGCAAACAAATAAATGGGGGAGGGGAACAGTCACCAACTCCACTGTCCCTATTAAATATGGCGTCTACAATCGACGCAATGTCAGTATCTGAGACTAGACGCCGTTCTTCATCCACCCCTGTGCTATGTAAGAGAGGTGACAACGTACAGAATGGGACCCAAAGTTATTCTTAAATCCTATTTCCAAGAGTATAATCACAGCAAGCAATGCTGCAGTGTAAAGCATAGAGAACAGATGGCCAGAGATTAGGACAAGACAGCAGCCCTGTAATCCACTCCACTGCACGGCTACGACTAGTGAACGGCATTGTCAGAAGATAAGTATGGTGTCATCTGGGGCTCAGGCTGCTGCGCTGTTCTCCCCTGTGCTTTATACTGCAGCTCTGACTGTTCACAATGGCTGCTGTGTATAAGGAAGAACTCAGTGCAAGAGAGATGGTGAAAATGTGTGTGGTGATGGCGGCTCAGAACTACAAGTGGGTGAGGGTCTCGCACACATGAACGCTCACATTTCCTGGGCGTGAGCGCAGATCCGTCACTTACCTCCACGTTGTTGTAGACGGATACAGTCGGCGCCTTGTAATACTCCTGCACGGTCCGGCTGATGCAACTGAACCAGTCGTCCCTCTCAGAGCAGGAGCTGCCGAGGAGAAGAGGACACAGCGGTGAGCAGGGGCCCTGGAGCTCAGGGGCCCAAGAGGTTATTTTGGCTTTTATGGAAAGACTATTACTACTAAAGACTTGCAATAATTGGGGCCCCATCGAGCGTTGCATTGGGCCACGATCTTCAATTACGCCAATGGTGGTGAGACAGCGCAGAGGTCACCGCCCGCCCTCCAGAGTACTGAGAGCCCCCGTGTGATAAGACACAAAGTCCATTACATGTAGAAAGAAACAATAACCAGCACCTCCCGACCGAATAAAGCAAGTGTGAACAAGTGCAAGCTGCCAGGACAAACCAGAGAATCCGGCCGCCTCTAAGATGTCAGCAAATGTCAACTACATGGAATGAATGAAGGGACCTGGTGGACACACGGAGTAATTTGTGTGAGCACACCAGCCACGACAAGGTGACCTTTCTCTGACGAGACCAGAACCCTTTCTGTCATACAGTCTACAAATATAAAGTGCAGGTAGAATCCAGAACTAATCAAAAACAGACTGTTGTGGTCCGTGGGCTCACGTAAAATGGCCATTTTGTGCATTGTTCACATTTCTGTGATATAATCTATCCATCTTCTTTCTCTGGCAGACATGCCGTTTAGATCTCTTTCACAAGTCCTGTTATTCCCGGTACTAGAAAGACACTGGCGTGTGAAAGACACTGGCGTGTGAAAGAGCACTTTCACTGTATCATTCTGTTCATGAATCAGGAGGCGCAGGCTGAACACCTTCACAGTATCATGAGACGTGAACGATAGGATGAATTCCCGGGTATAAGATATCATTAGTCGGGTCTGTGTCTGCAGAGACGGCGAGGTAATAATCTGTCAGCGGCTTCACGGGGTTAAACATACGGTGCGGTTTAGCAATCACCTTCAGAGCCGTTCTATAGATTTCATTAGCGGAGCGCGGTATTCGCGGTGTCCGCGGCCGACTCTGCATCATTTAACAGCTCCGGGGTGATAATCGCACATCGTCAGCTGACAACACGCGCAGCAAACACATGTCCGCCGGCCTCGAGGTGACTTATGTGCAAACTGGTTCCACCTTTCACAAAGTAATGCGGTCACAGCGCCGGATGACACGTGACACGTTGAGAAGGTGGAAACTGCGCAGCGTAATGAGCAACAAGCTCTGGAGCAGAACTACTACCCTCATTATTGAGGAGACGGCGTCAGAAATGTATTTATAGATGATATCACCACTTATAAACCAGAAGGAACCACATCAGTGTGAACGGAGGCGACGCAGCGCGGCAGGTCCTCCATGATCTCTGCCTGCTGTCAGCAAACAGGAGCATTAGTCCATGTTCCCACACAGCAGTTTTTGTGGAGTTTTTTTTGCATTTACCAGTTCAAGCAAAGTGGGTGTAAGTGTAAAGACACTTGTTGTATTGTGCATTTTTGTTGCTTTTTTTTACTTTTTGGTCTTTTATGTGGAGCCTGAAAAAATGCACATAAAAAATGTGATTGCATTTTAAGGTATAAAAAAAACAACAACTCCATATTTGTGCACTAAAAATGAATTAAAAAACAACAACAATGTATCAAATCTCCATCAAAAAGGAATAAAAAAAAAGTTACAATCAGAGTAAATGGCTATCATGTATTTTTGTGTGGAAACTTACAGAAAAAATATGGCAGAAAAAAAATGCAGCGTTTCTCTACGTGGGAACACGGCCTTAATGGTTTCCATGAAGCCTGAAAATCAATTCAAAATTGCTACAATTGTATCCACTCTACACAACTGTGAGCAAATCATTCTGCTGAGAATTTGTCACAATGTATCAGTGCAGGTAAAATGTGTCAGTGCTCAGGTGTTTACTAAACACAGGATACAACTGTAGCCAATCAGGTTTTCAGCAAAGCTTCCATGTCCTCAGGGTCAGCGGAGAAAAGGAGGAGAAAGTAGAAGAGTAATGAGCTGGAGAAGTTTTCTTAGTACAGTGATTAAAGGGTTGTGCCACGGTTACAACTTATTGCCTATCCATAGGATATTGGACGACTGGGACCCCACTGACTACAAAAACAGGGGTCCTGTGTCCCCCATTTGAGTGGAGGTTTAGTCTGTGCACTATCGCTCCATTCACTGCCTAAGGGAAATAGGGGGGCTATGGCCCCCAGTGCTCGTGCGGGAAAATATATCATATGAGACATTTTATATGGAGTGTAATACTCTAGTTACATCCGGAGCTGCTGGTTTCCTGCGACCAGTGAGCAGTGCACACACTAAGCCATTCATACTGCAGCTTTGGCTGTGACTAGAGTTTTTAGGCCATAGAGCAGCTCCATATTTGCAGGATCCGTGTCCCCTCGTCTGCGGCGCCGTCTTACCTGGCGGATAACATGAGGCAGCACTCCATGCACTCGATCTTCAGGACGTGTTGGGCGTTCTCCACTATCGGTCGACTCACCTACAGGGGAGGAAATGGGAGCAAAAGATGCCACATTTACTATGTACAGAGCACAGTGAATATCACAAGGGGCAGAGCGGCTGCAGCTGTAACAAACCCTCAGCTGTGACTAGCATAAAGTATCTACAGGGATTTATCTGCTGGGTGTAAAAGATTTCCATTCACTGATAGGCAGTAAGGAACGGATGGGCAAGGTATATTACAAACTTCCACTATTTTCATAATTTACATGGGACTGCACAATCTCTGGAATTCCAGATTGGGGGGCTACGTACCCGCATCCCAGGGATGGAGAGCGTATTCTTCAGCCGGTATTTGCCGTCCTTCTGGCGTAGGTGTAAAGCAGAACGTCATTCATCTAAGGAGGGAAATAAAGCCAGTAAGTACAGTGAGGGGTGCGGGGATATATGGCTACAACAGGGGCAAAATCACTTAAAGGGACAGCGTCCTATTAAGCTGGTGTATCTAGTCCTGTTCTGTGTGATACGGTTTCAGAGCCCCATTTCCGTGATGTATCTAAGCAGGGGGGGGCGATCGCTGCTTCTCATTGCTGGGAATTATTTTTTTTTTTTTTTATCCAACGTCATATATAAATCTTAGAACCACAGATCGCGCCCTGCCGCCGCCGCTGCCCTTCACTCCCATCTCCTTACAGACTCCCCTGATCCGACATGTCCATGGTGCCGGCGGTGATGGACGGCCGCATGGAAATTTTGGTTATTATAGAAGCCACAAGTGAATTTTTCTCGGTGCGGCTCCACCCCAGCACCATCGGTGACCTTGGCTGCGGCGCCGCATCGTTATACACGGTATTCAGTGTAAATAATGTATGTCCTCGTATGTAACCAGTGCACAGGCTGCCGGACTTGTCAATCATCCCGGGCCGGGCGCCGTCTTCTGCCAAAGGCCGAGGGGATTTGCGTGCCGGCGAGTGACGGATGACGGGCCGGCGAGGGTTTATTCACTTTACTTATTGCTTCGTGAATTACATTCTTTGCTGACATTAATCTGATCGGTGACATCTCCACCCGGCCGATCCCGGGATCCTCCGCGGCTGCGGCCGACATATAGATCACATCAGACAATCAATGATCCGCGCCGCGTACATTCTCACCGCTGGTGTTTACGAGGGATCAGATAAATCACCGGAGTCTGCGGTGACGTCTCATTGCCGATAAATCCAAATTATTTACTAAGAAATTACGCTGGTCGGAAGTTATACAGGAGGGTTATAAATCTTGGCGGGCGTGTCCCTTTAAGACATAGCCAATAATCACATCATGAGGTTCCAGTCTGCCACTCGTAGAAGCCTATGCCCCTTCTATCGATCCGGGGGACCCCCTTAACTGTCCCTTGTGTGGATGTGATGAAGTATCACCCAAGAATCGGCTCATCTAACACTGAGCTGCTGCTTAGACCCTGAGTGATCAGCCGTGATCGCTGAGATAAACTTGCAGCAAATGTTTTAATTTTTTTGCAGCGCCCCCAGAGGAGAGGAGAAGCATTACATGGCTCCTATTAAATTAGTGGATTGCCAGTTAACGGCACGGAGCTGCCAGGTTCTACTGATTGGGAAAGTCGCTGCTTGTAGCTCTTCTGCCGTCACCTGAAAAACTACAGGCTACAGAAGCATGCTGGGAGTTGTAGTTTTCCAGACCACCGTTTTAATGCATACTTTGCTTCCTGTGTGTGTCTGCACTGCGAGCTCAGCAGTGATCTGCTCTCCTCCAGTTTCATGTCATCTATATTAATTGAGTCCATTTTTCACGGTCTGCACAAGAGGAGGGGGATTATTTTAATGAGCGTGTCATCAGCTGCGGAGTTATGGATGACGATGATGGTCGTGATTCCCCAAACAGCGGAGAAACTCCACAAAAACAGATTTATTCTGGGGATGATGATGGCGAAAGGGCTGATGCAAACTCATTATTTCAAGGAAAGTCACTACTGATTTTTTACTAAAGTTTTTACCTATTTTCATTCCGTTCTTATTTCTGTTTGCTAATTTTTTATTATTCATCTTATCTCTTTATTTTACTGAATTGGATCTATCAGGAAGGTAAAGGATTATTGCCATCTTCTTAACCCCCCCCCCCCTCTAAAGACAGAGTACAGATTACATTGTAAGACCTGGTCATGAATCACCAGTCTAGGGTGAGTCCCTGTGTACAATTATACTATAAGATCCTGGTCTGCAAGCACCACTAGGGGGAGCTTCCCTGTATAAGAGATACATATATAAGATTCTGTCTGCAGTCACACTAGGGGGAGCTCCCTGTTACTGAGATCATGAAGATCCCTGTACTGCCACCATTAGGGGATGTGCCTATATACAGAGATACATAATAAATCCTGTCTGCTGCTAACCACTAGAGGAGCTCCCTGTATACGGAGGTAAATGATTAAGATTCTGTCTGCAGCCCCCACTAGGGGGAAGCTCCACTGTATATTAAGATACAGATAAGATTCTGTTGCAGCACCACTAGGGAGCTCCTGTATACAGAGATACATGATTGAAATCCTGTGTCCTGCAGTCACCATAGGAAAGCTCCCTGGATACAGAAGATACATGGAAGATCTGTATGCAGAAGTTATGCATAAGATCCTGTCTGCTGTCTCACTGGGACGCTCCTGATTGACCCAGTTTCATGATCTATATAAGATCCTTTCTGAGCCACATAGGGGGGATATTATCCTGTATACGAGGGAGTTCAGGGATAAGATCCTGTCTGCAGCCACCACTAGGGGGAGCTCCTAACAGAGATACATTAGATCCTGTCTGCAGCACAACCACTAGGAAGCTCCTGTATACAGAATACATGTAAGATTCTGTCTGCGCACACAGGTGGATCTCCCTTATATCATGATGATCTATGAATAAAGATCTGTCTGCAGCCACCACTAGGGGAGCTCCCGTATAACAGAGATACTGATAAATTCTGTCTGCACACACTAGGGAGCTCCCTGATACAGAGATACATGATAAGATTCTGTCTGCAGCCAGCACTAGGGGGAGCTTCCCTGTATACAGAGATACATGATAAGATCCTGTCTGCAGTCACCACTGAGGGAGCTCCCTGTATACAGAGATACATGATATTCTGTCTGCAGCCACCACTAGGGGGAGCTCCCTGTATACAGAGATACATGATAAGATCCTGTCTGCAGCACCACTAGGGGGAGCTCCCTGTATACAGAGATACATGATAAGATCCTGTCTGCAGCCACCACTAGGGGAGCTCCCTGTATACAGAGATACATGATAAGATCCTGTCTGCAGCCACCACTAGGGGGAGCTCCCTGTATACAGATGTATACTAGTGATAAGATCCTGTACATGCATGATCTTCACCACTAGGGGGAGCTCCCTGTATACAGAGATACATGATAAGATCCTGTCTGCAGTCACCACTAGGGGAGCTCCCTGTATACAGAGATACATGATAAGATCGCCTGACTGCAGTCACCACCTAGGGGGAGCTCCTGTATACAGAGATACATGATAAGATCCTGTCTGCAGCACCACTAGGGGGAGTCTGTCAGACTGCTTATAAAGCGCAGAGATACATGATAAGATTCTGTCTGCAGCACCACTAGGGGGAGCTCCCTGTAACAGAGATACATGATAAGATCTGTCTGCAGTCACCACTAGGGGGAGCTCCCTGTATACAGAGATACATGATAAGATCCTGCACCATAGGGAGCCTTACAGATACATGAAGATCCTGTCTGCAGCACCACTAGGGGGAGCTCCCTGTATACAGAGATACATGATAAGATTCCTGTCTGCAGCCACCACTAGGGGGAGCTCCCTGTATACAGAGATACATGATAAGATCCTGTCTGCAGCCACCACTAGGGGGAGCTCCCTGTATACAGAGATACATGATAAGATTCCTGTCTGCAGCCACCACTAGGGGAGCTCCCTGTATACAGAGATACTGATAAGATCTGTCTGCAGTCACCACTAGGGGGCTCCCTGTATACAGAGATACATGATAAATCCTGTCTGCAGCACCACTAGGGGGCGCTCCCTGTATACAGAGATACATATAGATCCTGTCTGCAGTCCACCACTAGGGGAGCTCCCTGTATACAGAGATACATGATAAGATCTGTCTGCAGCACCACTAGGGGGAGCTCCCTGTATAAGAGATAATGATAAGATCCTGTCTGCAGTCACCACTAGGGGAGGCTCCCTGTATACAGAGATACATGATAAGATCTGTCTGCAGCCACCACTAGGGGGAGCTCCCTGTATACAGAGTACATGATAAGATCCTGTCTGCAGTCACCACTAGGGGGAGCTCCCTGTATACAGAGATACATGATAAGATCCTGTCTGCAGCACCACTAGGGGGAGCTCCTGTATACAGAGATACATGATAAGATCCTGTCTGCAGTCACCACTAGGGGAGCTCCCTGTATACAGAGATACATGATAAGATCTGTCTGCAGTCACCACTAGGGGAGCTCCCTGTATACAGAGATACATGATAAGATCTGTCTGCAGCCACCACTAGGGGGAGCTCCCTGTATACAGAGATACATGATAAGATCTGTCTGCAGTCCACCACTAGGGGAGCTCCCTGTATACAGAGATACATGATAAGAATACTGTCTGCAGTCACCACAGGGGAGCTCCCTGTATACAGAGATACATGATAAGATCTGTCTGCAGTCACCACTAGGGGAGCTCCCTGTATACAGAGATACATGATAAGATCCTGTCTGCAGCACCACTAGGGGGAGCTCCCTGTATACAGAGATACATGATAGATCCTGTCTGCAGCCCACTAGGGGAGCTCCCTGTATACAGAGATACATGATAAGATCTGTCTGCAGCCACCACTAGGGGGCTCCCTGTATACAGAGATACATGATAAGATCCTGTCTGCAGCCACCACTAGGGGAGCTCCCTGTATACAGAGATACATGATAAGATCCTGTCTGCAGCACCACTAGGGGAGCTCCTGTATACAGAGATACATGATAAGATCTGTCTGCAGCCACCACTAGGGGAGCTCCCTGTATACAGAGATACATGATAAGATTCTGTCTGCAGCACCACTAGGGGAGCTCCCTGTATACAGAGATACATGATAAGTTCTGTCTGCAGCCACCACTAGGGGAGCTCCCTGTATACAGAGATCATGATAAGATTCCGTCTGCAGCCACTCTAGGGAGCTCCTGTATACAGAGATACTGTAAGTCTAGCGTTCAAGATAATAAGCAGTCAGTCAACGAGGGAGCTCCTGTATCAGAGATACATGATAAGTCTGTCTGCAGCCACCACTAGAGGGAGCTCCTGTATACAAGATCATGATATCTGTCTGAGCACACTGGGGAGCTCCTGTATTCAGAGACATGATAAGATCCTGTCTGCAGTCACCACTAGGGGGAGCTCCCTGTATACAGAGATACATGATAAGATCCTGTCTGCAGTCCACCACTAGGGGGAGCTCCCTGTATACAGAGATACATGATAAGATCCTGTCTGCAGCCCCACTAGGGGGAGCTCCTGTATACAGAGATACATGATAAGATCTGTCTGCAGTCACCACTAGGGGGGCTCCCTGTATACAGAGATACATGATAAGATCCTGTCTGCAGTCACCACTAGGGGGGCTCCTGTATACAGAGATACATGATAAGATCCTGTCTGCAGTCACCACTAGGGGAGCTCCCTGTATACAGAGATACATGATAGATCCTGTCTGCAGCACCACTAGGGGGAGCTCCCTGTATACAGAGATACATGATAAATTCTGTCTGCAGCACCACTAGGGGGAGCTCCCTGTATACAGAGATACATGATAAGATCTGTCTGCAGCACCACTAGGGGAGCTCCTGATACAGAGATCATGATAACCTGATTCTGTTCTGCAGCACCACTGGGGAGCTCCTGTATACAGAGATACTGATAAGATCCTGTCTGCAGCCACACTAGGAGGAGCTCCTGTATACAGAGATACATGATAAGATCCTGTCTGCAGCCACCACTAGGGGGAGCTCCTGTATACAGAGACATATAAGATTTTCTGCAGTCACCACTAGGGGGTCCCTGTTACAGAGATACATAAGATCCTGTCTGCAGTCACCACTAGGGGGGCTCCCTGTATACAGAGATACATAAGATCCTGTCTGCAGCACCACTAGGGGGCTCCCTGTATACAGAGATCATAAGATCTGTCTGCAGTCACCACTAGAGGAGCTCCCTGTATACAGAGATACATAAGATCCTGTCTGCAGCCCACTAGGGGGAGCTCCCTGTATCAGAGATAATATAAGATCCTGTCTGCAGCACACTAGGGGGCTCCCTGTATAGAGTACATGATAAGATCCTGTCTGCAGCACCACTAGGGGAGCTCCCTGTATACAGAGATACATGATAAGATCCTGTCTGCAGCCACCACTAGGGGGAGCTCCCTGTATACAGAGATACATGATAAGATCCTGTCTGCAGCCACCACTAGGAGGCGCTCCCTGTATACAGAGATACATAAGATCCTGTCTGCAGTCACCACTAGGGGGCGCTCCCTGTAGACAGAGATACATAAGATCCTGTCTGCAGTCACCACTAAGAGGCGCTCCCTGTATACAGAGATACATAAGAACCTGTCTGCAGTCACCACTAGGAGGCGCTCCCTGTATACAGAGATACATAAGATCCTGTCTGCAGTCACCACTAGGGGAGCTCCCTGTATAGAGAGATATATGATAAGATTCTGTCTGCAGTCACCACTAGGGGGCGCTCCCTGTATAGAGATACATGATAAGATCCTGTCTGCAGCCACCACTAGGGGGCGCTCCCTGTAAACAGAGATACATGATAAGATACTGTCTGCAGCCACCACTAGGGGGCGCTCCCTGTATACAGAGATACATGATAAGATCCTGTCTGCAGTCACCACTAGGGGGAGCTCCCTGTATACAGAGATACATGATAAGATCCTGTCTGCAGTCACCACTAGGGGGAGCACCCTGTATACAGAGATACATGATAAGATCCTGTCTGGAGTCACCACTAGGGGAGCTCCCTGTATACAGAGATACATAAGATCCTGTCTGCAGTCACCACTAGGGGGAGCTCCCTGTATACAGAGATACATGATAAGATACTGTCTGCAGCCACCACTAGGGGCGCTCCCTGTATACAGAGATACATGATAAGATCCTGTCTGCAGTCACCACTAGGGGGCGCTCCCTGTATACAGACACATGTTACGACCTAGACTTACATCTGATTGTCATTTCTGTGATTACGCCGCTTTTATCTATGATAAGATCACAATTGATGTTTATTCCAAGGCCGAGGCTTTAACTTGTCATACTCCGCTATAAGCCGCCTTTGTGGAGCGATGATTCTTGGAAGCGTCAGATAAGGGTCCGGGGCAGTGCGGAATTACTGGGGTCAGGGAAGGGTCCTTGTTTTCTATCTGAGAACTTTTAACATCCCAGTAAACAATAGTCTGGAATCAGGAAATCGGCCCAGGAGCGCGGGCTGTGTAAATTTCCTGCCAGGATGCTCTTACATAGGATGCCTGGAAGGGACTACAGGGCCCAGGACGGCCCGAACCCGCTGGAGAGATCTCCTGACATTGGACACACGGGGAGGGACGGAGCCGGGAAATCTCCCAGCCAGAAGGAATCCGCTGCAGTAAAGATCTATGGAGACGAATGTGACGTCGCCCGTGTGTGCGCTGCGACTTATGTAGGTGACATAAAAGAAAACTGCCTAAATAGTAATTCCCTGCTGCAGTGATAGGATTGTACACGTGCCGGATTATCAGATGTTCTCTGTTATTTATTGAATGTCGTCATTTTGCGGCTCAGACATGGATCTTACCAGGAACAAGTGCCGAGGATGACGGTTTTTCCCAGACACTTTCATCAACGTTCCCTCCTTAACGAACTCCTGTGAGAATAGAAAGAGAAGAATAACGAGCAAAAGAACGAAGAGTCCGCTCATCACATGACCTGACGGCTGCCGGCAATCCAATTACCGCTAAAAATAGGATCATTTACACTCAGCCAGCACCAAGTGCACCGGAGCGTGCGAGACAGGCGAGCGCAAAATTATCACTGCGCCAATATTCTGCCCCCGAGTGTCAGTGTCATTATCCTGCACCCCGAGTGTCAGTGTCATTATCCTGCACCCCGAGTGTCAGTGTCATTATCCTGCACCCGAGTGTCAGTGTCATCCTGTACCCCCGAGTGTCAGCGTCATTATCCTGTACCCCCGAGTGTCAGTGTCATTATCCTGTACCCCGAGTGTCAGTGTCATTATCCTGTACCCCGAGTGTCAGTGTCATTATCCTGTACCCTGAGTGTCAGTGTCATTATCCTGTACCCCAAGTGTCAGTGTCATTATCCTGCACCCGATTGTCGGTGTCATTATCCTGCACCCCGAGTGTCGGCGTCATTATCCTGCGCCCAAGTGTCGGCGTCATTATCCTGCGCCCCGAGTGTCAGTGTCATTATCATGCGCCCCAAGTGTCGGCGTCATTATCCTGTACTCTGTGTAAGTGTCATCATCCTGTGCCCCAAGTGTCGGTGTCATTATCCTGTACCCCGAGTGTCAGCGTCATTATCCTGCGCCCCGAGTGTCAGTGTCATTATCCTGTACCCCAAGTGTCGGCTCATTATCCTGTGCCCTGAGTGTCGGCGTCATTATCCTGTACCCCGAGTGTCGGCTCATTATCCTGTGCCCTGAGTGTCAGTGTCATTATCCTGTACCCCGAGTGTCGGCTCATTATCCTGTGCCCTGAGTGTCGGCGTCATTATCCTGCGCCCCGAGTGTCAGTGTCATTATCCTGTACCCCGAGTGTCGGCTCATTATCCTGTACCCCGAGTGTCAGCGTCATTATCCTGCCCCCGAGTGTCAGTGTCATTATCCTGTACCCCGAGTGTCGGCTCATTATCCTGTGCCCTGAGTGTCAGTGTCATTATCCTGTACTCTGTGTAAGTGTCATCATCCTGCGCCCCGAGTGTCGGCGTCATTATCCTGTACCCCGAGTGTCGGCTCATTATCCTGTGCCCTGAGTGTCGGCGTCATTATCCTGTACCCCGAGTGTCGGTCATTATCCTGTGCCCCGAGTGTCAGTGTCATTATCCTGTACCCCGAGTGTCGGCTCATTATCCTGTGCCCTGAGTGTCGGCTCATTATCCTGTGCCCTGAGTGTCGGCTCATTATCCTGTGCCCTGAGTGTCAGTGTCATTATCCTGTGCCCTGAGTGTCGGCGTCATTATCCTGTACCCCGAGTGTCGGCTCATTATCCTGTGCCCCGAGTGTCAGTGTCATTATCCTGTACCCCGAGTGTCGGCTCATTATCCTGTGCCCTGAGTGTCGGCTCATTATCCTGTGCCCTGAGTGTCGGCTCATTATCCTGTGCCCTGAGTGTCAGTGTCATTATCCTGTACCCGAGTGTCAGTGTCATTATCCTGTACCCCGAGTGTCGGCTCATTATCCTGTGCCCTGAGTGTCAGTGTCATTATCCTGTGCCCTGAGTGTCGGCTCATTATCCTGTGCCCTGAGTGTCGGCTCATTATCCTGTGCCCTGAGTGTCAGTGTCATTATCCTGTACCCCGAGTGTCAGTGTCATTATCCTGTACCCCGAGTGTCGGCTCATTATCCTGTGCCCTGAGTGTCAGTGTCATTATCCTGTGCCCTGAGTGTCGGCGTCATTATCCTGTACCCCGAGTGTCGGCGTCATTATCCTGTACCCAGAGTGTCAGTGCCATTATCCTGTACTCTGTGTAAGTGTCGTCATCCTGCGCCCCGAGTGTCGGCGTCATTGATCCTTGATTGGCTTCTCCACAGTTTAAAGGGTTTTGGAGAGAAATATCTGGCAACTGATACTGTGGAACCCGTCCACTGTCATTAATCCCCTGTATTTCCACTGCGATTGGCCGGTCACATGACCCCATATGTGAGTACAAGGATCGTGGTGGTCACCGGCTGTCACGAGTCTCGGACGCTTCTATCCTTAGGACATTGAGCGACCGGCACTGCATATCCCGGGACTGGTGATATTGGGCGCAGTGCACACTGTCACGACGCAGCAATGTTGGCTGCAGAAATGTGTGCAGATCCCAGAAAACCCCTTTAAGACCCCGGTATTATGTCGCTTAT
Source organism: Oophaga sylvatica (assembly GCA_033576555.1). NCBI lineage: Eukaryota > Metazoa > Chordata > Amphibia > Anura > Dendrobatidae > Oophaga > Oophaga sylvatica. Next base: position 63,684,731 of record JARQOD010000009.1, on the reverse strand, counting down.
CAGGAGGGGCCCAGGTGCTTTATGTCTCGCCATAATACAAGAGTAGATCAGACTCCTCCTGACCGATGATGATGATGATGATGGCGGCGCGGTACTTACTCGCCCCGGCCGGAGGAGGCTGCGCTGTCCCCGGACGCTGTACTCGATCTGGACCAACTTCTGCAGATTCTCCTGCAACACAAGAGAAGACGATTCATCGAGTCCTCGCCGCCATCGCATCGACAAATGTGATTATAATGTCATCGCTTGTGCTGCGGAGCCGCTAACGATCCGACGGCACAGTGCGCCGCGTCTGATTAATAACCGCAAGACGCTCAGCAGGAAAAATATCCCCATCCTCCATTACTGTAATTGTGTCCTCAGCTGGATATTAGCAGTGCCCTAACATTAGGGAATTGTTAGTAATGCGATTGCCTAAAATATACTGTGTATAATACATTACCACCAGGGGCAGTATACACGACTCCTGCCCCATCAGTGCACAAATCAGCAATAGGATCACAAGGGAAAGTTCCTGCGCACCTACAGGCCGCTGCTGGTACTGCACTACACAGTATTTAGGAGATTCCAGGCACCTGCTATTGCTTCTGCCAGTTACCACCACTTGGGGGCGATCTCCATACAGCGGGCAATTAGCAAAAAGACATAATCATATTTTCGAATCCCATCATTTTTTAAATTGGATTTCATTAAAAATGTTGCAACATTTGGCTTTTACAGAATCTCTGTTTCCTGTTGATTCAACTTAGATGCCATCTGTGGTCATAAACCAGCTGAGAAAAAAAATAAAAAAAGCTGCTGGTTAGACCTCAGAAGGAGCTCACTGACAGATTCTCAGTTAACTCTTTCTGCAGCCAGTGCAGCACAGAGGCTACAGAAGGTGAACGGTGCAATATTTTAAATGCAAAAATTATTTTTAGCCAAAAATACATGCATGTAAGTAAAAAAAGAAAATTGTCCCCCAAGGTGGAGAAGAGCTTTTTATAAATATCTAACGGACGCGCCGGTGGACTGCGACGCTGGAACAAATGTTCCCCGAGGCTTCCTTCAGAATCGCTGCAGAAATTTTCAGCATCCGTCGCAGTGAGTGTGAACGTGCCCTACGGGTGCGATTTCTCGGGCAGTGAACTACGCGGGACGTGCGATATTTCGCTCTTACGTCGCGCTCAGATGTATGGGGAGCGATGCTGCCGTCGTGTTTAGCAGATAAAGCCGATTCACAGCCGATCGCCCTCCTGACCACATCTGATGGACTCATTGATCTCGCCCCGTATCGACCCGGCAACAAGAAAATGTCCAGATGGAGAAGAAACCTCTCCCGCGGGGCGACATGTGAGCGGCCAGGAAATTTCTCAATGTTCACAAGTCGTCTCTGGAGAAAACTCAGACGGAGACGATTAAAAGGTAAAAATAAAGCAAAGACGTCATTAAAAAAAGAAGGAACAATGGAGACGAGAAAAACCAAGACGAAGAACGGGACAACCTCCGAGGGTCCAGTTAGTGGTGTGACACGGCCACCGTGTGCCCTCTACGGCTGCCGGACCCCCAAAATCTGCCATGGAAATAGAAGTTGTGCAGCGGGACTTACCCCGTGGCGCATGCTCTCAATGGCGCGATCTGCGACTTCGGAGACGATGAGCAGCGCGGCTGTAACAGAAGAGGAAGGGTGAGAATTGTGTGTCACATATCGGGGTCCACCCTGAACGCGGACCCCCGCTGCCAACTATCAGGGTCCAAACTTTTGTTTGGGGAGTAGTTCACAGAATTCTCGCTTTTTATGTTCTTTTCTTCATTTAGGTGCCCTTTCCCTATTGTTCGGGTTTAACTCCTCGTTCTGTGAATTTTCATCACCGGCAATTGATTATGTGTCATCGTGATGAAACAATTTTGCATCGCAGATTTTCCCCCGTCTGCTTCTCTGCTCACATCTGAGTTTGATGAATTGACTGGAGCTAAATGTGCAGCGATGAGCGGACATTGATGGAGAGACTCCGGCAGCGGCCGGCACACGGGCATTAATTAACCTGTATGTCATCTGTACGGAGCCCTGCGCCCACGTCATGTATGGGACGTATAGGCGCAGACTATATACCTGTATACACCTGTACATAATGCATCCTACAATGAGGAAAGTGCTGGGGCCGCTCGTCAGAATAATGGACTTCACTTCTTCCTCCAGCCCCAGTACAGAACGTCCAGCTCCATTGTCCCCTGGTGCCCCCAGTATATAACATTCAGTCCCTTACCCAGAGTATATCCTCCAGTCCCATTACCCCAGAGTATATCCTCCAGTCCCACTACCCCAGAGTATATCCTCCAGTCCCATTACCCCAGAGTATATCCTCCAGTCCCACTACCCCAGAGTATATCCTCCAGTCCCATTACCCCAGAGTATATCCTCCAGTCCCATACCCCAGAGTATATCCTCCAGTCCCATTACCCCAGAGTATATCCTCCAGTCCCATTACCCCAGAGTATATCCTCCAGTCCCATTACCCCAGAGTATATCCTCCAGTCCCATTACCCCAGAGTATATCCTCCAGTCCCATTACCCCAGAGTATATCCTCCAGTCCCATTACCCCAGAGTATATCCTCCAGTCCCATTACCCCAGAGTATATCCTCCAGTCCCATTACCCCAGAGTATATCCTCCAGTCCCATACCCCAGAGTATATCCTTCAGTCCCATTACCCCAGAGTATATCCTCCAGTCCCATTACCCCAGAGTATATCCTCCAGTCCCATTACCCCAGAGTATATCCTCCAGTCCCATTACCCCAGAGTATATCCTCCAGTCCCACTACCCCAGAGTATATCCTCCAGTCCCACTACCCCATAGTATATCCTCCAGTCCCACTACCCCAGAGTATATCCTCCAGTCCCACTACCCCAGAGTATATCCTCCAGTCCCACTACCCCAGAGTATATCCTCCAGTCCCATTACCCCAGAGTATATCCTCCAGTCCCACTACCCCAGAGTATATCCTACAGTCCCATTACCCCAGAGTATATCCTCCAGTCCCATTACCCCAGAGTATATCCTCCAGTCCCATTACCCCAGAGTATATCCTCCAGTCCCATTACCCCAGAGTATATCCTCCAGTCCCATTACCCCAGAGTATATCCTACAGTCCCATTACCCCAGAGTATATCCTCCAGTCCCATTACCCCAGAGTATATCCTCCAGTCCCACTACCCCAGAGTATATCCTCCAGTCCCATTACCCCAGAGTATATCCTCCAGTCCCATTACCCCAGAGTATATCCTCCAGTCCCACTACCCCAGAGTATATCCTCCAGTCCCATTACCCCAGAGTATATCCTCCAGTCCCATTACCCCAGAGTATATCCTCCAGTCCCACTACCCCAGAGTATATCCTCCAGTCCCATACCCCAGAGTATATCCTCCAGTCCCACTACCCCAGAGTATATCCTCCAGTCCCATTACCCCAGAGTATATCCTCCAGTCTCCCATTACCCCAGAGTATATCCTCCAGTCCCATTACCCCAGAGTATATCCTCCAGTCCCATTACCCCAGAGTATATCCTCCAGTCCCACTACCCAGAGTATATCCTTCAGTCCCATTACCCCAGAGTATATCCTCCAGTCCCATTACCCCAGAGTATATCCTCCAGTCCCATTACCCCAGAGTATATCCTCCAGTCCCATTACCCCAGAGTATATCCTCCAGTCCCATTACCCCAGAGTATATCCTCCAGTCCCACTACCCCATAGTATATCCTCCAGTCCCACTACCCCAGAGTATATCCTCCAGTCCCACTACCCCAGAGTATATCCTCCAGTCCCACTACCCCAGAGTATATCCTCCAGTCCCACTACCCCAGAGTATATCCTACAGTCCCATTACCCCAGAGTATATCCTCCAGTCCCATTACCCCAGAGTATATCCTCCAGTCCCACTACCCCAGAGTATATCCTCCAGTCCCATTACCCCAGAGTATATCCTCCAGTCCCATTACCCCAGAGTATATCCTCCAGTCCCACTACCCCAGAGTATATCCTCCAGTCCCACTACCCCATAGTATATCCTCCAGTCCCACTACCCCAGAGTATATCCTCCAGTCCCACTACCCCAGAGTATATCCTCCAGTCCCACTACCCCAGAGTATATCCTCCAGTCCCACTACCCCATAGTATATCCTCCAGTCCCACTACCCCATAGTATATCCTCCAGTCCCACTACCCCATAGTATATCCTCCAGTCCCACTACCCCAAGTATATCCTCCAGTCCCACTACCCCAGAGTATATCCTCCAGTCCCACTACCCCAGAGTATATCCTCCAGTCCCATTACCCAGAGTATATCCTACAGTCCCATTACCCCAGAGTATATCCTCCAGTCCCATTACCCCAGAGTATATCCTACAGTCCCATTACCCCAGAGTATATCCTCCAGTCCCATTACCCCAGAGTATATCCTCCAGTTCCATTACCCCAGAGTATATCCTACAGTCCCATTACCCCAGAGTATATCCTCAGTCCCATTACCCCAGAGTATATCCTCCAGTCCCATTACCCCAGAGTATATCCTCCAGTCCCATTACCCCAGTGTATAACTTCCAGCCACATTGCTCCCTGGTGTATAACGTCTGGCCCTGTTTCCACCCCAGTGTATAATGTCAGGACCCTCTCCCAGTATATAACCTCCGTCCCCCAGTGTATAACCTCCGGCCCCCAGTATATAACCTCCGGCCCCCCGCCATGCTGTCTGCCTTTACTACCCATGTGACAGAACGGTCAGTGCTGAGGAGCAGAAGGCAGAGAAGTCCCCACCGTTCTGCTGACCCCATAACTGCAGAGTCCAGACTTCTGGTATCCGCACAGACACAGCGCCCCTGCCAGCAGCTTCACAGGGTGGGTGTCATCCGTACGTGCCTCTAACACTTCATACACAAACCATGTACACCGAGAACAAACACACAGTAATAAAAAAAGAAACGTTTACACTGAAATCATTACTAATAATACAAACATAGAATAAATAGATAATAATTCATGTTTCGCCCACCCTGAGTGTCTTCATATTCCTCCAGGTCAGGACAAAGATTGTTGAGATAATCTGCCGGAAAGAAAAGATTCAGTGTGAGAAAGGAGAAACAACTGCGACTGCCTCTGTCTCCACCGTCCGCCATAGATACACGTGCGGCCCCGTAGGGGCCATAAAGATTCACGTGGACCCTGTACTGAGCTCCGGTATCTAATCCGAGACACTAACAGCAAACACATAATGGTGAAGAACTGAAAGACAAAGCTGCAGAATGAATTGTGCGAGGATTATACGTTATAAAAAACTGGACAATTCTTTTAAGTAACGTTTTCAGTTCAGGCACGAAGCGCTACATAGTCATATGGTTTATTCTGTCTTTTTATTAAAAATCGGGAGCGTGACACCAATATGTCACAACGAGACGAGCCGCTCATAAATCTGCCCCCGACTCCGCACCGCGCTGATAATCTGATGGAACAATATTACATTTCTCAATTGTCTGAGGACGAGCGAAGGAGCGAAACCGCAGCTCAAGACACAGCTTTAAATTCATTACTGTCATAGACACAGGAGTCCCCGGGGCTGAGGACCGACGCTCAGAGGCACCGACGTCACCAGATGTGTAAAAACATACAACTTTATTACTAAAGTGATAATGATTTACTCTTATTAGAGTTGTATCTTGGTGGGTCACCGAGGGGGCAAAAATAGCCGCAAAAGAGGTCAGTATTATAGTAGTTATATTCTTGTACATAGGGGCAGTATTATAGTAGTTATATTCTTGTACATAGGGGCAGTATTATAGTAGTTATATTCTTTACATAGGGGCAGTATTATAGTAGTTATATTCTTACATAGGGCAGTATTATAGTAGCTATATTCTTGTACATAGGGGCAGTATTATAGTAGTTATATTCTTATACATAGGGAGCAGTATTATAGTAGTTATATTCTTCTATATAGGAGCAGTATTATAGTAGTTATATTCTTGTATATAGGGGCAGTATTATAGTAGTTATATTCTGTATAGGAGCAGTATTATACTAGTTATATTCTTGTATTAGGGGCAGTATTATAGTAGTTATATTCTTGTACATAGGGGCAGTATATAGTAGTTATATTCTTGTACATAGGGGCAGTATTATAGTAGTTATATTCTTGTATATAGGGGCAGTATTATAGTAGTTATATTCTTGTATATAGGGGCAGTATTATAGTAGTTATATTCTTGTATATAGGGGCAGTATTATAGTAGTTATATTCTTGTATATAGGGCAGTATTATAGTAGTTATATTCTTGTATATAGGGGCAGTATTATAGTAGTTATATTCTTGTATATAGGGGCAGTATTATAGTAGTTATATTCTTGTACATAGGGGCAGTATTATAGTAGTTATATTCTTGTATATAGGGGCAGTATTATAGTATTTATATTCTTGTAATAGGGGCAGTATTATAGTAGTTATATTCTTGTACATAGGGCATATTATAGTAGTTATATTCTTGTACATAGGGCAATTTTATGTAAACAAATACAAATATACTGACATTCCTCCAGTAATACAAAACTAAATTCACTTGGATTGTATATACATACATTACATATCCGGATTATACATATAAAATTATCTTAAAGAGTCCATACACCTGGTTGGAAAAAAAAAAACAAAAAAAAAAAAACATCATATTTCAACCCAGTGACACATCCTTCCATAACTTAACATTTCCTAATGATTTTATCTATCTGGGCTCGGACATTATGTGGTTGACGGCGTCACAGATCTGAGTCGGAGTTATTCTGGTCACCGCCGGTCTCCATTTCAGACTCTACCCGAGAGCCCTCAGGTAATGGCTTCCGCTTGGGCGGAGGACAGTCCTCTACGTCCCTATCAAACTCTGCGTCAATTCTTCTAAGGTCATCCTCAAAATCACCGTCAGACTCAGACAGAACACCAAACCTATTAGATAAGTCCATTACACCTGCAGAACTCTGGACCTTCTTCCTGGCTCCTTGGCCAGTGTCATACTCCTCAGGTTTACGGGAGGTCTTGTCCTTTTTCTTCCTTTTAGTCTGAGACACAGATGGTAGTACTGAAGTAATGCTTCCCTGTGACTGCTGCCCCTGAGGGACAACCTCCATACTTCCCTGTACACCCTCTGAACCCTGCTGCTCTGGTGTCACCTGAGTAGACCCCTGGTGGGCCTCCGGTCTGGCCAGTATTTCCCCTGACAGTAAAGCTGCCTCCTCCAGAATCTCTGCCCCTGCCACCAAATCCTCATCAGGATAGTCCTTACAGATATTGTGCCAGGCGTCAGGACAGTCCCTGTGAGGGTGACCGATCTTCCCACAGAGGTTGCACCTGATGTTCTGGCAGTCTGCAGCCACATGGCCGACCTCCCCACACAGGTTGCACTTCACCACAGTACACGTATTTGCCAGGTGACCCGCCTTGCCACATTTGAAGCACTTACGAGGCTGCCCAGGATAGAAACACACACCCCTCTCCCTCCCAATAAAGAAGGAGTTGGGTAAGTGGGCAGTGATATTATCGCACTGGCGCAGTTTCACCAAAACCCTCCACCCTCCCGTCCAGATACCATCATTGTCTCTGCTTTTGGTGAGGTCAGAGACCAGGTCACAATGCCTCCAGAGCCACACCACAATGTCCTGCGGGGAACAGACTCATTCCAGAAGATGAGATTTACCGTAACGGTATCCGGCTTAGAGATAGGAATAAAGCTGAACTTACTCCAGCCCTCAGAGTCTCTAAACTTGGGGAAATTAGACCAGAACCTGTCCAGGTCAGACATGAGCTTAAAACTGACGTCATAGCCCTGCCTGTCTGGAAGATTAATCACCGCCAAGATGCTGACTGGCGCAAACCCCATCTGGCGACACAAGAGCTCCCGGACCACAAACCTTCTATCTGGCAGATCCTCCTTGGCACCTCTGTGCCGGTAACGCACGACGTTTCTCCGTTTAAACGCCTGGCCGGTATAATTGGCACCAGAGGTGAAGGACGGAGCGCCACGACTCCAGGCATTACTGGGGGAACCTGCGGGGTCACACTAGGCTGACTGACGGGGTGAGGGTCTGCAGCAGGGGGGGCTTCTACACCTTGTGTGCTCGGAATTAAAGGGGGAAATCACAGACATCATCATGCACATTGTTATCATCAACATCAATGTCACTATCAGACTGCGCAGCGTCCACAAAGATACTGTGCTCCCCCAAACCCCCGACCCCTCAGATACAGCGCGGTTATCCCCAGCATCAGAGCCCTGCTGGGCACCATCAGGAACTACCGGCACATGTCCACTGCCCAACTGTGGTGCATGGCATTCTGAGACTTGCAGTCCCTCTGCTGAAAAATGTCCATGCTGCTGCTTGGAATCTGCTGCAGGCGGCTGTGCTGGGCATTCTGCGACTTGTTGTACCTCTACTGGAATGTGCCCTTCATGCTGCTGCTTGGAATCTGCTGCAGGCTGTTGTGCTGGGCATTCTGTGACTTGTTGTACCTCTGCTGGAATCTGCACTACATGCTTCTGCTTTGGATCTGCTGCAGGCAGTTTTGCTGGGCATTCTGAGACTTGTGGTACGTCTGCTGGGGTCTGCACTACAGGCTGCTGCTGGTGCGGCATTTGCCCCTTTTGTAAGCAGAAACTTGCAGACTGCAGCACTGGCCGCACCTGCTTCTGGGGTCCACCTGGGACAATGTCTGACCTGGAACCTGCAGAGTTCTGCTTCTGTGAATTAAACAGTTCCTGGTTCCTATAAGTCTCCGCCAGGGGCCCCATCCTCTCTAGGACGCAGTCCATGTCCCTCACCACTTTTGCCAGCAATACACCCAGTGTGTTCAGAGTCTCATCATAAAAATCATGACTCCCGGGATTAATAGCCTTTAGCTTATAGCAAGTGTCTATCTGCATCTGTAGTGAGTCTTTCTGCTGCTGTAACTCACCGAACTTCTGGACCAGTCCTGGGATCTCCTCTGTGAGCTGAAGCTCAGGTGCACGTGGCATCTCCTCCTGGGATCCTGCATTCAGCGATGTCCCCGGCTGCTTGAACCCAGACGTCTCCTTAATTTTCACCACCGCTGGTTTCATGGCTCCAGGCTCCACAGCACTTTTACTGCTGCCACCTGACTGCGACCGTGTGCGTCCTGACCGCGCCATACTGCCATGCTGCTGTAAGTTCTCCTGGATGGTTTGTCTTTCCAAAGACGTCCGTCTCTGCCTGGGAGCAGGAGAGGTGATCTGCACAGCTGGGGCTGATCTCACCTGTGCACCCGGCAGGAGCTGCTTGCTGACTGGGGAGTTACCTGACTTCACAATGTGCTGTAAACCCTTCACTGACCGACACTTTTCCTTCTTGCTTCTTTGCTGGACTTGGAGAAGGTTTTCCTCCCAAAACTTTACTGACGGCTTTTTCCTCCTTCACAGAACTGCTGCAGCTTTGGCTCGCTGCATTCACTGCTCTGACAGTGGCTCTGGGATTAACATTCCCATTAGGAGAGGCCTGGGAGGCTTGTCCCAGTGTAGGCCGGGAAGCCTGGACCTTGCCTGGGGAGCTTCCCGCCCAGGGTGGCCCCTCCCTGGGCTTGCTCCAGACATCAGGAGAGCTACAAACACACAACCTCTCAGCTAGGAGGCAGTATTATAGTAGTTATATTCTTGTACATAGGAGCAGTATTATAGTAGTTATATTCTTGTACATAGGGGATCAGTTATAGTAGTTATATTCTTGTACATAGGGGCAGTATTATACTAGTTATGTTCTTGTACATAGGGGCAGTTTTATACTAGTTATATTCTTGTACATAGGGCAGTTTATACTAGTTATATTCTTGTACATAGGAGCAGGTATTAATAGTATGTATTATATTCTTGTACATAGGGCAGTATTATAGTAGTTATATTCTTGTACATAGGAGCAGTATTATAGTAGTTATATTCTTGTACATAGGAGCAGTATTATAGTATGTTATATTCTTGTTACATAGGAAAGCAGTATATATAGTAGTTATATTCTTGTACATAGGACAGTATTATATTAGTTTATAATTCTTGTACATAGGAGCAGTATTATATTAGTTATATTCTTGTACATAGGAGCAGTATTATAGTAGTTATATTCTTGTACATAGGGCAGTATTATAGTAGTTATATTCTTGTACATAGGAGCAGTATTATAGTAGTTATATTCTTCTACATAGGGGCAGTATTATATAGTTATATTCTTGTACATAGAGCAGTATTATAGTAGTTATATTCTTGTACATAAGGCAGTATATACAGTTATATTCTTGTATATAGGCAGTATTATAGTAGTTATATTCATTGTACAAGGGCAGTATTATACATAGTTATATTCTTGTAATAGGGCAATTTTTATTATAAAACCAAACATAAATACAATTATATGAAACAAAAATCATCCAGGATTACAAAACACAAATCACTTAGTTATATATACACAAGCATTAAATAATCATATCATATTCATAAATAAATTAAAGTCCACACCTGGGAAGGAAGAGAAGAAAATTAAACAAAATCATCATATTTCCTAACTGAATTTTACGTTCCTCCATAGCTTAATGTTTCTCAGACTCCTTCCAACTTCTAGTGATTTTATCCACCGGAGTTCTGACAAAACCTGATTGGCTGCAGCGGTGTGATCGAACGGCTCATTGTGCAGTGACACCCGGGTTCTCATGTGCCAGTGATAGTATTTAATGACACTGATTATGATGTACATCGTCTCTCTGTCGATGTTACTAACAGTGGAGGGGACACCATAGATTATGTCAGGGTACTTTAGGGTCCTCAGTCTGGGATCTTTAGATTAGCTGACACTTCCTCCCAGATCTTCCTCCCTCCCCAGCAATCACATATAAAGTGCTCCATAGTCTCCTCCTGCTGACAACCAAGGGGACAATTCCGATCAGAGACACTCAGATGTTTCAGTTGCCCCTGACAAAGAGCCGACTATGCAGTGAAAGCCAAGTGACATCAAACAGTTTAGGAGGAAGTCGTTTCCCGTTTAGGAACCTAAGGCTTTCCTGCAGGGTGGTGGTGACACAATCTCTCAGGGCCAGTGGAGAGAAGAAGAAAGTCCTACATACATGAGCATACAGGTCTCTTCTCGTACTGCTCTCAATGTAAGACTTCTCCAGTCCCCACCTCCTAACACACTTCAGACCGTAGTCCAGATACTGGGGGAGGTGGTCACCTGTCCATCTCCTCCTCTTGAGACTGCCGCCTCGCACCCAAGATTCTGCAAAAGGCAATATCCAATCCCTGATACTATTTACCCACAGGGAGCTACTATTTGAGTCCATGTTCCCAAAATTCACCTTTAGAAACAAGGAGTCAAAGAAAACCCTTGGATTCAACATATCCAGCCCACCCTCTCTCTGCCGTAGGTACGTTATTCCCCTCTTTATTAGGTTCAACCTATTCCCCCACAAGAGCTGGAAGAACAGGCTGAAGAGCCTCGCTGAGAAAGATTCTGGCAAAGGGAAAATGACAGAGACATACAAGAAAACGGGGACCAGGTAAGTCTTCAACATTTTGACCCTTTCTCTGTAGGTCAGCCTCCAGTTCTTCCATCGCTGAACCTTTGCATTTCCGGCTTCCAATTTCTCCTCCCAATTTAGCGTGGCATTATCATCCCTCCCAAATTTAACCCCTAGGATCTTAATATGGAGGAGGCTTTGGCAAACTGCGGCAGATCAAAGCTGGGATCAGTATCTAATGTCCACAGAGCTTGACTCTTTTCAAGGCTGACCAGAGACCCGGAGGCCTCTGAGTAGTTTCTGATGGACGCAGATAACATCTGCACCTCTCGAGGATTAGATATCACCAACGTCACATCATCCGCATAGGCAACAACATTCAGAGGCAGGCAGTGGGGGACCGGCACCCCCTGAAAATCGCACTCCAGTGACCTCAGAAACGGGTCTAGGGCAAAAACATACAGGAGCGGACTCAGTGGGCAACCCTGCCTCACCCCCGCCCCAACTCCAAAAATGTCACCCTGCCAACCATTAATCAGAGGAAAGCTCACCGCCTCTCTGTACAAAGTCTTCAGCCAATCCACAAATTGTCCCGGAATACCGTACTTTGACAAAGTGGCCCACAGATAGTCATGATCAACCCTGTCAAAGGCTTTAGCCTGGTCCAGACTAACAACATATCTCCCACACCGCAGAGCTTTACATCTCTCAAACATCTCCCGTATCGAGATGACTGCTCCAGAGATGTTCCGCCCTTTTACTGTGCCAAACTGAGAGCCTGCCAACAGTGCCGGGGACAAACAGACTAATCTAGAAAATAGGATCTTTGCTAGAATCTTCCTGTCCACATTCAAGAGGGCAATCGGCCTCCAGTTCTTGATGTCGCTCGGCTCTTTACCTTTAGATAGCAGAATTAACGAGGACACTCTCATGGATGGAGGCATCAGGTGATTTTCTAGACAATTTCTATACACATCCACGAGGATTGGAGCCAGGAGGTCTCTAAATTTCTTATAGAATTCTGCTGTTATACCATCTGGACCTGGTGCCTTCTTCAGATATAATTTATCAATAGCCTCCTTAACTTCCTCCACCGTTAATTCTGCTGTCAAAGGAGAAAAGTCCAGATCATTAGTATCAGGCACTGCAGTTGCCTCCAAGAACTGAGCCATCTTATCTTTATCCAAAACTTTCCTCTGAAACAAGTCAGCATAGTAAGATCTCACCACCTCCAGGATACCCTCCCGTGAATCCTGCAATACACCCTGGGAGTCAATGAGACCTGTGACCATTTTTTTGGCCACCCTCTCCCTGCAATTCTCAAAGGGATCAGGAGCCCCTAAGGACCCATAATCCCGTTCAAGAACCAGAGAGGTATACCGGCTATACTGATACTGCCTTATCTCAGATTTCAGCCGGTCGATCTTCACTTTGTCATCCCCACCCGCCGAATACAGTGACTCCAATTCTTTGCGCAGCTTTAGGTACTGGCTGTACTTATTCCTCCCTTTATTAACTGACAGTCTCTTTAAGAGGGATCTGATATCCTCCTTGACGTCCTCCCACCAGTCGGTCATGTTGTCATAGAAGTCAACCCTGTCTAGATGAAGCTGGATTAGGGAGTGGACACGACTCTGAACATAGGCATCATCCAGAAGACTGGAATTGAGCTTCCACAACCCTCTACCAATATCCGGATGGTTAGAGGTCCCCAGACAGAAGCACAAGGCGAGGTGATCAGAGTAAGGGACGACCTTCTCCCTTAGGGTGCCGACAGCCTCAGTAGGACTCACAAAAACAAAATCTATCCTACTGCTCCTGTTGGAACATGAATACGTGAATTTTGGCTGTCGACCTCCCTGTGTGAAAATGTCAGTCAGTCCAGCCTGCGTTATGATGTTATGTAGGACCTTTCCGTCCCTGGTCACTGTCCTGCCTGAAGAGCTGTCACCTGATGTCAGTATGGCATTAAAGTCCCCCGCCATCACCACTGGAAGAGAAGTGAAGAGGTAAGGCTTGACGTCATTAAACAGCTGGATCCTGTCAGTCACCGTCTGTGGCCCATAGATGTTAATAAGCCGGAGTCGCCTACCATGGATAGTGACTTCCAGGACCAGACATCTTCCCATGACCACCTCCGTCATCCTATGCACAGTCACATCATTGGTGTTAAACAGGACAGCGACCCCGGCATAAGGCTCCACAGCCAGTGACCAGAAAGATGGACCGGACCGCCATTCCCTCTCAGCCTCTCTCATAAGCCCCAGAGATGTCAGTCGTGTCTCCTGCAGGAAGATGACATCTGTGTCCAGATATGTGAGATGTTCATACACCGCTTGTCTCGTCCTCCGCGCCTTTATACTATTGACATTACTGGAGGTCAGTGTTAATGAGAACCCCGCCATCACAACACAATATAGAAGGAGCAGAGAAACAGCCATCATCATGAGTCAGAGATGTTCTGTCCACCACTGGTGTCCATGTCAGATTCTACCTGAGGTTCTACAGATAAGGGCTTCCGCTTTGGCGGGGGATGATCTTCTATGTCCCTGTCATCCTCAACATCAATTTTCCTCAACTCTTTCTCATAGTCATCATCGTTGGACTCAGATAAAGCTCCATACTTGTTGGACACGACCATCACACCTGCAGGATTTGGAGCCTTCTTACTCGCACTCTGACCGGTGTCATATTTTGCCTCAGGTTTACGGGAGGAGGTGTTCTTTTTCTTCCTTTTATTATGACTAACACTCCAATCATCAGATACAGAAAGTGATGCTGAAGGGAGGGCTACCTGAGGCTGCTGGGCCTGAGGGACGACCTCCATGTTCCCCTCTGCACCCTCCTGCTCTGGTGTTACATGAGTGGACTCCTGATGGGCATCTGAGCTGGTCAGCATCTCTCCTGACATTGAATCCTCCTCCCCATGCGCCCCTATCACCACATCCTCATCCTCCTGAGCCTCTGCCCCTGCCATCACATCCTCATCAGGGAAGACTCTGCAGATGTTGTGCCAGGCGTCTGGACAGTCCCTGTGAGCGTGGCCCATCTGACCACAGAGGTTGCACCTGACGTCCCGGCAGTCTGCAGCGACATGGCCGATTGCCCCACACAGATTGCACTTCACCACAGTACAGACGTTAGCCAGATGACCTTTCCCACCACATTTGAAGCACTTTCTGGGCTGCCGGGATAATAACATCTTCCCTTCTCCCTCCCAATGAAGAAGGAGTTGGGTAAGTGGGCAGTGATGTTATTATACTGCTGCAGTTTCACTACAGCTTTCCACCCCATTGTCCAGATACCGTCCTCATCTCTGACCTTGGTGAGTCCAGAGACAAGGTCACAGTGTCTCCGGAGCCACACCTCGATGTCCTGTGGGGGAACGGCCTCATTCCAGAAGGTGACATTTACTGTGACTGTGTCCGGCCTGGAGATAGGAACCATCATAAACTTATTCCAGCCCTCAGCATCCCTGAACTTGGGGTAATTGGCCCAGAATCTGTCCAGGTCAGACGAGAGCTTGAAGCTGACCTCATAGCCCTGCCTGTCCTGAAGATTAGACACCGCCAGTATCTGATTAACCTCAAACCCCATCTGGCCGCACAGCAGCTCTCTCACCACATACCTGCGTTGTGGCAGATCCTCTTTGGCACCTAAGTATTTAAACCGCACCACATTAATGCGTCTGAATGTCTGGCCGGTATACCTGGCGCTGGAACTGAAGGATGGGGCGCCGCGGCTCCAGTCATTCCTGGGGGGCACCTGCCGGGTCACACTGGGCCGACTGACAGGGAGAGGGCCTGTAGCAGGGGGGGCTGTCACACCTTGTGGACTAGATGGTAAAGGGGGATAGTCACACATATCATGCACATTATCATTAGCAGCATCATTATCATCAGACAGTGTCACGTCAATTACAGAATCTAAAACCCCTCCAACCCCCGACCCCATGGGCACAGCATCACCAGCCACAGTCTGTGCTCCAGCCTCATCAGCACAAACAGTCCCCCATATACTGTCCTGCTCCTGTGTGGGGCATTCTGGGACCTGTGGTGCCTCTGCAGGAGTCTGAAGTGTATGTTCTTGTTCACACTCAGCTGCCTCAGCCTCATCAGCACAAACAGTCTCACATATTACTGTCCTGCTCCTGTGTGGGGCACTCTGGGACCTGTGGTGCCTCTGCTGGAGTCTGAAGTGTATGCTCCTGTTCACACTTCGCTGCTTGCTGCTGCAGTTGTTTTCCCTCCTGGAAGCAGAAGCGGGCAGCCTGTAACACTGGCCGTGTCCGCTGCTGGGGGGTCCCGTCCTGAACATCAGGGGTCCTGGTCTCTACAGCACAGCCCTGCTTATAGGAGGCGAACCGCTCCCGATTCCTGTAGGTCTCTGCCAGGGGCCCCATGCCCTCCATCACAGACTCAATGTCCTGCACAACACTAGCCAGCTGTACACCCAGTGTGTTCAGTCTCAGGTCATAGGCATCATTACAGGCAGGATTAGTGGTCTTTAGGGTATAGATAACGTCTACTTCCATTTGCAGCGCTTTTTTCTGCTGTTGTAACTCACCCAGTTTTCTGACCAGTCCCGGTATCTCATCCGCTAGCTGCAGCTCGGGTGCACGCGCCGGCTCCACAGCTTTAGTCTTCACCACGGGTACAGGGCTTCTGAACACAGTCCTGTGCGGTTCCACCACAGATGGTTTTGTGGCTCCTTGGCTGAATGCAGGCTCCGCAGCAGGTTTATCGCTGCCACCTGACTGCGACCGTGTGCGTCCTGACCGCGCCATACTGCCATGCTGCTGTAAGTTCTCCTGGATAGTTTGTCTTTCCAAAGACGTCCGTCTCTGCCTGGGAGCAGGAGAGGTGATCTGTACAGCTGGGGCTGATCTCACCTGTGCACCCGGCAGGAGCTGCTTGCTGACTGGGGAGTTACCTGACTTCACAATGTGCTGTAACCCTTCGCTGACTGACACTTTTCCATCTTGCTTCTTTGCTGGACTTGGAGAAGGTTTTCCTCCCAAAACTTTACTGACGGCTTTTTCCTCCTTCACAGAACTGCTGCAGCTTTGGCTCGCTGCATTCACTGCTCTGACAGTGGCTCTGGGATTAACATTCCCATTAGGAGAGGCCTGGGAGGCTTGTCCCAGTGTAGGCCGAGAAGCCTGGGCCTTGCCTGGGGAGCTTCCCCGCCCAGGGTGGCCCCTCCCTGGGCTTGCTCCAGACATGAGGAGATCCACAAAACACAACCTCACAGCTAGGAGGCAGTATTATAGTAGTTATATTCTTGTACATAGGAGCAGTATTATACTAGTTATATTCTTGTACATAGGAGCAGTATTATAGTAGTTATATTCTTGTATATAGGAGCAGTATTATAGTAGTTATATTCTTGTATATAGGAGCAGTATTATACTAGTTATATTCTTGTATATAGGGGCAGTATTATAGTAGTTATATTCTTGTACATAGGGGCAGTATTATAGTAGTTATATTCTTGTATATAGGGGCAGTATTATAGTAGTTATATTCTTGTATATAGGGGCAGTATTATAGTAGTTATATTCTTGTATATAGGGGCAGTATTATAGTAGTTATATTCTTGTACATAGGGCAGTATTATAGTAGTTATATTCTTGTATATAGGGGCAGTATTATAGTAGTTATATTCTTGTATATAGGGGCAGTATTATAGTAGTTATATTCTTGTACATAGGGGCAGTATTATAGTAGTTATATTCTTGTATATAGGGGCAGTATTATAGTAGTTATATTCTTGTATATAGGGGCAGTATTCTATAGCAGTATATTTTTGTACATAGGGGCAGTATTATAGTAGTTATATTCTTGTACATAGGAGCAGTATTATAGTAGTTATATTCTTGTACATAGGAGCAGTATTATAGTAGCTATATTCTTGTATATAGGGCAGTATTATACTAGTTATATTCTTGTACATAGGGGCAGTATTATAGTAGTTATATTCTTGTACATAGGGGGCAGTATTATAGTAGTTATATTCTTGTACATAGGGGCAGTATTATAGTAGTTATATTCTTGTACATAGGAGCAGTATTATAGTAGTTATATTCTTGTACATAGGGCAGTATTATAGTAGTTATATTCTTGTATATAGGAGCAGTATTATATAGTTATATTCTTGTATATAGGGGCAGTATTATAGTAGTTATATTCTTGTACATAGGGCAGTATTATAGTAGTTATATTCTTGTACATAGGAGCAGTATTATAGTAGTTATATTCTTGTATATAGGAGCTATTAGTATTTAATAGTAGTTATATTCTTGTACATAGGGCAGTATTATAGTAGTTATATTCTTGTACATAGGGGCAGTATTATAGTAGTTATATTCTTGTACATAGGGGCAGTATTATAGGAGTTATATTCTTGTACATAGGGGCAGTATTATAGTAGTTATATTCTTGTACATAGGAGCAACATTATAGTAGTTATATTCTTGTATATAGGAGCAGTATTATAGTAGTTATATTCTTGTATATAGGAGCAGTATTATAGTAGTTATATTCTTGTACATAAGGGCAGTATTATAGTAGTTATATTCTTGTACATAGGGGCAGTATTATAGTAGTTATATTCTTGTACATAGGGGCAGTATTATAGTAGTTATATTCTTGTACATAGGAGCAGTATTATAGTAGTTATTTTCTTGTACATAGGAGCAGTATTATAGTAGTTATATCTTGTATATAGGAGCAGTATTATACTAGTTATATTCTTGTATATAGGGGCAGTATTATAGTAGTTATATTCTTGTACATAGGGGCAGTATTATAGTACTTATATTCTTGTACATAGGGGCAGTATTATAGTAGTTATATTCTTGTACATAGGAGCAGTATTATAGTAGTTATATTCTTGTACATAGGAGCAGTATTATAGTAGTTATATTCTTGTATATAGGAGCAGCATTATACTAGTTATATTCTTGTATATAGGGGCAGTATTATAGTAGTTATATTCTTGTACATAGGGGCAGTATTATAGTAGTTATATTCTTGTACATAGGGGCAGTATTATAGTAGTTATATTCTTGTATATAGGGCAGTATTATAGGAGTTATATTCTTGTACATAGGAGCAGCATTATAGTAGTTATATTCTTGTATATAGGAGCAGTATTATAGTAGTTATATTCTTGTATATAGGAGCAGTATTATAGTAGTTATATTCTTGTACATAAGGGCAGTATTATAGTAGTTATATTCTTGTACATAGGGGCAGTATTATAGTAGTTATATTCTTGTACATAGGGGCAGTATTATAGTAGTTATATTCTTGTACATAGGAGCAGTATTATAGTAGTTATATTCCTGTACATAGGAGCAG
The DNA here is from genome assembly GCA_033576555.1 of Oophaga sylvatica. NCBI lineage: Eukaryota > Metazoa > Chordata > Amphibia > Anura > Dendrobatidae > Oophaga > Oophaga sylvatica. The sequence continues at coordinate 63,665,838 of JARQOD010000009.1, read as the reverse complement.
TATTATAGTAGTTATATTCTTGTATATAGGAGCAGTATTATATAGTTATATTCTTGTATATAGGGGCAGTATTATAGTAGCTATATTCTTGTACATAGGGGCAGTATTATAGTAGTTATATTCTTGTACATAGGGGGCAATTTTTATTGTAAAAACCAAACAAATACAAATATACTGACATTCCTCCAGTAATACAAAACTAAATTCACTTGGATTGTACATTCATTACATATCCGGATTATACATATAAAATTATCTTAAAGAGTCCATACACCTGGTTGGAAAAAAAAACAAAAAAAAAACATCATGTTTCAACCCAGTGACACATCCTTCCATAACTTAACATTTCCTAATGATTTTATCTATCTGGGCTCGGACATTATGTGGTTGACAGCGTCACAGATCTGAGTCGGAGTTATTCTGGTCACCGCCGGTCTCCATTTCAGACTCTACCCGAGAGCCCTCAGGTAATGGCTTCCGCTTGGGCGGAGGACAGTCCTCTACGTCCCTATCAAACTCTGCGTCAATTCTTCTAAGGTCATCCTCAAAATCACCGTCAGACTCAGACAGAACACCAAACCTATTAGATAAGTCCATTACACCTGCAGAACTCTGGACCTTCTTCCTGGCTCCTTGGTCAGTGTCATACTCCTTCTCAGGTTTACGGGAGGTCTTATCCTTTTTCTTCCTTTTAGTCTGAGACACAGATGGTAGTACTGAAGTAATGCTTCCCTGTGACTGCTGCCCCTGAGGGACAACCTCCATACTTCCCTGTGCACCCTCTGAACCCTGCTGCTCTGGTGTCACCTGAGTAGACCCCTGGTGGGCCTCCGGTCTGGACAGTATTTCCCCTGACAGTAAAGCTGCCTCCTCCAGAATCTCTGCCCCTGCCACCAAATCCTCATCAGGATAGTCCTTACAGATATTGTGCCAGGCGTCAGGACAGTCCCTGTGAGGGTGACCGATCTTCCCACAGAGGTTGCACCTGATGTTCTGGCAGTCTGCAGCCACATGGCCGACCTCCCCACACAGGTTGCACTTCACCACAGTACACGTATTCGCCAGGTGACCCGCCTTGCCACATTTGAAGCACTTACGAGGCTGCCCAGGATAGAAACACACACCCCTCTCCCTCCCAATAAAGAAGGAGTTGGGTAAGTGGGCAGTGATATTATCGCACTGGCGCAGTTTCACCAAAACCCTCCACCCTCCCGTCCAGATACCATCATTGTCTCTGCTTTTGGTGAGGTCAGAGACCAGGTCACAATGCCTCCGGAGCCACACCACAATGTCCTGCGGGGGAACAGACTCATTCCAGAAGATGAGATTAACCGTAACGGTATCTGGCTTAGAGATAGGAATAAAGCTGAACTTACTCCAGCCCTCAGAGTCTCTAAACTTGGGGAAATTAGACCAGAACCTGTCCAGGTCACTCATGAGCTTAAAGCTGACGTCATAGCCCTGCCTTCTGGAAGATTAATCACCGCCAAGATGCTGACTGGCGCAAACCCCATCTGGCGACACAAGAGCTCCCTGACCACAAACCTTCTATCTGGCAGATCCTCCTTGGCACCTCTGTGCCGGAAACGCACAACGTTTCTCCGTTTAAACGCCTGGCCGGTATAATTGGCACCAGAGGTGAAGGACGGAGCGCCACGACTCCAGGCATTACTGGGAGGAACCTGCGGGGTCACACTAGGCTGACTGACGGGGTGAGGGTCTGCAGCAGGGGGGGCTTCTACACCTTGTGTGCTCGGAATTAAAGGGGGAAATCACAGACATCATCATGAACATTGTTATCATCAACATCAATGTCACTATCAGACTGCGCAGCGTCCAGCAAAGATACTGTGCTCCCCAAACCCCGACCCCTCAGATACAGCGCGGTTATCCCCAGCATCAGAGCCCTGCTGGGCACCATCAGGAACTACCGGCACATGTCCACTGCCCAACTGTGGTGCATGGCATTCTGAGACTTGTAGTCCCTGTGCTGAAAAATGTCCATGCTGCTGCTTGGAATCTGCTGCAGGCGGCTGTGCTGGGCATTCTGCGACTTGTTGTACCTCTACTGGAATGTGCCCTTCATGCTGCTGCTTGGAATCTGCTGCAGGCTGTTGTGCTGGGCATTCTGTGACTTGTTGTACCTTTGCTGGAATCTGCACTACATGCTTCTGCTTTGGATCTGCTGCAGGCAGTTTTGCTGGACATTTTGAGACTTGTGGTACGTCTGCTGGGGTCTGTACTACAGGCTGCTGCTGGTGCGGCATTTGCCCCTTTTGGAAGCAGAAACTTGCAGGCTGCAGCACTGGCCGCACCTGCTTCTGGGGTCCACCTGGGACAATGTCTGACCTGGAACCTGCAGAGTTCTGCTTCTGTGAATTAAACAGTTCCTGGTTCCTATAAGTCTCTGCCAGGGGCCCCATCCTCTCTAGGACGCAGTCCATGTCCCTCACCACTTTTGCCAGCAATACACCCAGTGTGTTCAGAGTCTCATCATAAAAATCATGACTCCCGGGATTAATAGCCTTTAGCTTATAGCAAGTGTCTATCTGCATCTGTAGTGAGTCTTTCTGCTGCTGTAACTCACCAAACTTCTTGACCAGTCCTGGGATCTCCTCTGCGAGCTGAAACTCAGGTGCACGTGGCGTCTCCTCCTGGAATCCTGCATTCAGCGATGTCCCCGGCTGCTTGAACCCAGACGTCTCCTTAATTTTCACCTCCGCTGGTTTCATGGCTCCAGGCTCCACAGCACTTTTACTGCTGCCACCTGACTGCGACCGTGTGCGTCCTGACCGCGCCATACTGCCATACTGCTGTAAGTTCTCCTGGATGGTTTGTCTTTCCAAAGACGTCCGTATCTGCCTGGGAGCAGGAGAGGTGATCTGCACAGCTGGGGCTGATCTCACCTGTGCACCTGGCAGGAGCTACTTGCTGACTGGGGAGTTACCTGACTTCACATTGTGCTGTAACCCATCGCTGACCGACACTTTTCCTTCTTGCTTCTTTGCTGGACTTGGAGAAGGTTTTCCTCCCAAAACTTTACTGACGGCTTTTCCCTCCTTCACAGAACTGCTGCAGCTTTGCCTCGCTGCATTCACTGCTCTGACAGTGGCTCTGGGATTAATATTCCCATTAGGAGAGGCCTGGGAGGCTTGTCCCAGTGTAGGCCGGGAAGCCTGGGCCTTGCCTGGGGAGCTTCCCCGCCCAGGGTGGCCCCTCCCTGGGCTTGCTCCAGACATCAGGAGAGCTACAAACACACAACCTCTCAGCTAGGAGGCAGTATTATAGTAGTTATATTCTTGTATATAGGGGCAGTATTATAGTAGTTATATTCTTGTACATAGGGGCAGTATTATAGTAGTTATATTCTTGTACATAGGAGCAGTATTATAGTAGTTATATTCTTGTATATAGGGGCAGTATTATAGTAGTTATATTCTTGTACATAGGGGCAGTATTACAGTAGTTATATTCTTGTACATAGGGGCAGTATTATAGTAGTTATATTCTTGTATATAGGGGCAGTATTATAGTAGTTATATTCTTGTATATAGGGGCAGTATTATAGTAGTTATATTCTTGTACATAGGGGCAGTATTATAGTAGTTATATTCTTGTACATAGGGGCAGTATTATAGTAGTTATATTTTGTACATAGGAGCAGTATTATAGTAGTTATATTCTTGTACATAGGGGCAGTATTATAGTAGTTATATTCTTGTACATAGGGGCAGTATTATAGTAGTTATATTCTTGTACATAGGAGCAGTATTATAGTAGTTACATTCTTGTACATAGGGGGCAGTATTATAGTAGTTATATTCTTGTACATAGGGGCAGTATTATAGTAGTTATATTCTTGTACATAGGGGCAGTATTATAGTAGTTATATTCTTGTACATAGGGGGCAGTATTATAGTAGTTATATTCTTGTACATAGGGGCAGTATTATAGTAGTTATATTCTTGTACATAGGGGGCAGTATTATAGTAGTTATATTCTTGTACATAGGAGCAGTATTATAGTAGTTATATTCTTGTACATAGGGGCAGTATTATAGTTACATTCTGTTTTTGTTTTTAATTATCTGCAAAAAAAGACTGATGACTTAGATGTGTTAAGAGCAGAATACCCCTATCCTAATGTTGCACTATGACGGCAGTAACTGAGGTCTGCAGCTTTACGGGCAGTAAATTAATACTACACAGCGTATTAGTCTCAATGACTGCAAATATAATAAAAAAAAGATAAGATCATAAAAAATCCATGTCCAGTCAGAGACCAGGAATTTGGAAGAAATGAATTTTGTGTATCCGCTGGGATCGCTCTGGCAGCCGGACGCTGTGGCCATTTTTCTTGGTACAGAGGTGTCAGCTCTGTTGTGTGGATATAATGTTACTGAACAGACGAAAAGTTCACCTATATAAAGGTAATAAAATATCAAACTACTCACGCAGCATTAAACTTAAATGGTGTGTATACTTTTGCAATACATCTAAAAATAAAAAATAAATAAAACATTGCTGCAAACAGTACAAAGTAAAAATCTCCCGTTTTTTGTAAATCTACAGATTAATATTTAAGACGCAGCGGAGAATACAAGACTGCAGGAAAGTTACCTGTGAGGATCATGTGATACTGGAAGATTCTCTGCACCACTTTCACCAGCTCGTGTTTAACACTCGACTGTCCACGCTGGAAGTTTCTCTGTGCTCCACAATAAAGAAAAAAAATGGCGAGCAGCAGTATTAATGTCTGTACATGTATGAAAGTCACTGTAAGGCCTCATACTCACTGGCTGGAAAAAAATCGGTCCGTTTTCTGCAGGAAAAAAACGGTACATTTGTTGTAAAAAGACATGCGATTTTGATGCGATTTTAAATCGCACCATGCGTTTTCTGTCAGTTTTCCATCAGTTTTCCATCTGTACGCAATGCGATTTTAACATGAAGTTTTACATAGAGCAGTTATCTCTATGTAAAAAGTCAAGTAAAAATCACATTGTAACAAAAAAAATTTCACAAAAAGCAAATAATTATATATATATAATATATATATATATATACATCTAATATATATAATATATATATATAGGTCATACACTTCTACATAGTATAATAGCCGCTAATTCATCCCCGGCTATACTGTAAAATCACACTGACAGCTTTAATAAAGAATAGAAACAATACATATACACACATAGAATACATATATATATATATATATATATATATATATATATATATATATACATGTCATTGTGACACATACATATATATATATATTTATAGTTCTTACACTTCTACATACTGTAATAGCCGCTAAATCAATTGCCGGCTTTTGTGAAATCACAGAAGCCGACATGAAATGATACATTGTTTCCACACAGTTAACCATGTCATTTCCTGTATTTTGATATATGGTTTGAACTTACAATTACATGAGTGTATGTGTGCAAAATTTCAGACATGTAGGGGTTAATTAAAGGTGTAAATTCGTTGAAAAAAAATGCGTGGGCTCCCGCTGTATTTTCTCCACCAGACAGACAAAGCAAGCGAGTGGGGGCAGATAATAATAGCCTAGGGAGGGTACATTTTTTTGTGCCCCCCCCCTGGCTACTAACATCTGCCCCCAGACACCCCAGAAAGGGCAAATCTATAATTAGATTTGCCCTTTCTGGCACTTTGCCCGTCTATTCCCATTGCCCTGTAGCGGTGGCGAATGGGTTAATAATCTGGCGTTATTGTCACCTTAGTATTGAAAGGTGACCTTAAGGCAGGTTAATAATTGAGAACTGTCAATTAGACAACTATCAATTATTAATCCTATTGTATGAAACAAAAATCAAACACACACAGTTTAATAAAAAAGAAGTTTAATGAAATAATCACACAGTTTTTGACCATATTTTATTTTCCTGCTAAAACCATTTCCTGTAATAAAAATAAAATAAAAAAGCAAAATTATTCTTACGAATCCGATGTACAGTCAGGTCCCACGTGTAATCCATCAGAAAGGGTTAACAGGTTACAGCTTGCAGAGAGCTAAAGGTACTGCCACACTAAACTATCCCGCTAGCGATCACGATAAAGACGCATACTAATTGCGATCGCTAGCGGGATCGTTTTAATATCGCTAGTAGCGGCTTTATTTAGCGATGTCGTTAGGACGCTATCGCGGTTAGCGATCTCCTTAACGACTTTAGCGGTACAAAATACCGCTAAATCGCTAAATAAAAGGTGCCACACACACAGCGATAATACTTACCCAGCGGGAGCGCCAACGATAAAATAGGGTCCGGAACGATTCCAGCGACGAGCGAGATCACAGCAGGAAGCTCGTCGCTGGCAGATGCCGCACACAACAACATCGCTAACGGGATCGCTAAATAGTGACGTTTTTTAGCGATCCCGTTAGCGATGTTGTTTAGTGTGGCATACCCTTAATGCTGTCTCCGAGCTGTATTCCCCTGAATGAATCAGTTACTCTCCCAGTGAAAGGAGAGGAAGAGATGAATGAATGAAGCTTAATTGATTTATTGCCACTTTCACTTCAGTGACCTGACCTAACGTGAAAGTGGATACAATCAATTAAGCTTCATTCATTAATCACATCCTCTCCTGTCGGCAGGAGATAAGCTCATTCATTCAGGAGCTATCAGATGAGCACGCAGGATTACTTGCGCTGCTTATCTGATTGCTAGTTAACCCTTTGTGAAGGATTACATCGTGGGACGTGACAGATCGCCAGATAGGTAAGAATAATGTTGTTTTATTATTTTATATTTATTTTAGAAGAACAAGGGCTTCGCACGAATTAAGAGTGAAATAAAAGATGGTCAAAAATATGTGTTTTGATTTCATTAAAATTATTTAATCTTAAAGTGTGTGTGTTTTTTTATTTAGTTCAATAGGATTAATAATTGATAGTTGTCTAATTGACAGCTCTCAATTATTAACCTGCCTTAAGGTCACCTTTCAATACTAAGGTGACATTAACGCCTTATTAACCCATTCGCCACCGCTACAGGGCAATGGGAATAGACGGGCAAAGTGCCAGAAAGGGCGAATCTAATTATAGATTTGCCCTTTCTGGGGTGTCTGGGGGCAGATGTTAGTAGCCAGGGGGGCACAAAAAAAATGTACCCTCCCTAGGCTATTATTATCTGCCCCCACTCGCTTGCTTTGTCTGTCTGGTGGAGAAAATACAGCGGGAGCCCACGCATTTTTTTTCAACAAATTTACACCTTTAATTAACCCCTACATGTCTGAAATTTTGTACAAATACACTCATGTAATTGTAAGTTCAAACCATATATCAAAATACAGGAAATGACATGGTTAACTGTGTGGAAACAATGTATCATTTCATGTCGGCTTCTGTGATTTCACAAAAGCCGGCAATTGAATTAGCGGCTATTACAGTATGTAGAAGTGTAAGAACTATAAATATATATATATATGTATGTGTTACAATCATGGGCGTACCCACCGTGGGGCAGGGGGGGGCAAGTGCCCCCCCCTAGAAGCAGGGGCGCACGGTGCATGATCCGGCCCGTCGGCCCCGCCGACATTGAACTGACAGTTCATTGCCGGCGGGCGGCGGGCCCTTTAATCGCGGGCGCAATGTGCTGAGTTAGGAAGGCCTTGCGGCCTTCCATATGCAGCACAGGCGACGTGATCGTCATCACGCCGCCTGCGCGCCCTGATGACGTCACGCCGCCTGTGCCAGGACTCAGGAGAAGACGGAGTCCAGAGCGCGCTTCTTCAGAGCAGCGGGGGAGATAGGTGAGTACTGGCTTTTTTTTTTTTTTTGACGCCGGGCCCGGCCTGTGGGGGATTATGCTGGCTATAGGGTGATTATGCTGTCTATAGGGGGATTATGCTGGCTATAGGGGGATTATGCTGGCTATAGGGGGATTATGCTGGCTATAGGGGGATTATGCTGGCTATAGGTGATTATGCTGGCTATAGGTGATTATGCTGGCTATAGGGGGATTCTGCTGGCTATAGGGGGATTCTGCTGGCTATAGGGGGATTTTACTGGCTATAGGGTGATTATGCTGGCTATAGGTGATTATGCTGGCTATGGGGGATTCTGCTGGCTATAGGGGGATTCTGCTGGCTATAGGGGGATTATGCTGGCTATAGGGGATTATGCTGGCTATAGGGGGATTATGCTGGCTATTGGGGGATTATGCTGGCTATAGGGGGATTATGCTGGCTATGGGGGATTATGCTGGCTATAGGGGGATTATGCTGACTATAGGGGGATTATGCTGGCTATAGGTGATTATGCTGGCTATTGGGGGATTATGCTGGCTATTGGGGGATTATGCTGGCTATAGGGGGATTATGCTGGCTATTGGGGGATTATGCTGGCTATTGGGGGATT
>JARQOD010000009.1:63601417-63657344 GCA_033576555.1 Oophaga sylvatica | reverse complement strand
AGAGGAGCAGTATTATAGTAGTTATATTCTTATACATAGGCGCTGTAGTATAGTAGATATATTCTTGTACATAGGAGCAGTATTTATAGTAGTTATATTCCATTATACATAGGAGCAGTATTATAGTAGTTAAATTCTTGTACATAGGAGCAGTTTTCTAGTAGTTATAATTCTTATACATAGGAGCAGTATTATAGTAGTTATATCTTATACGTAGGGCTGTATATAGTAGTTATTTCTTATACATAGGAGCAGTAGTATTATAGTAGTTATATTTGTGTACATAGGAGCAGTAGTATAGTAGTTATATTCTTGTACAATAGGAGCAGTATGATAGTAGGTATATTTTGTACATATGGAGCAGTATTATAGTAGTTATATTCTTGTACATATGGCGGTATTATAGTAGTTATATTCTTATACTTAAGGAGCAAATTTTATTATAGTAGAATATCATTTTGTACCATAGGGAGCAGTATTATATTAGTTTATATTCTTATACATATGGGCAGTTATTATAGTAGTTATATTCTTGTACATAGGAGCAGTATTATAGTAGTTATATTCTTGTACTATGGGGCAGTATTATAGTAGTTATATTCTTTGTACATTAGGGGCAGTATTATAGTAGATTATTTTCTTGACATAGGAGCAGTATTATACGTGTTATTATTCTTATACATAGGGGCAGTAATATAGTAGTTATATTCTTGTACATAGGAGCAGCAGTATTTTAGTAGTTATATTCTTGTACATAGGAGCAGTATATAGTAGTTATATTCTTTTACATAGGCGTATTATGGTAGTTTTATTCTTATACATAGGAGCAGTATTATTAGTAGTTATACTTTATACATAGGGCGCGTATTAAAGTGTTATATTTGGACATAGGAGGCAGTATTATAGTAGTTTATATCTCTTGTACATAGGTGCAGTTTTATAGTAGTGATATTCTTGGACATATGGAGCAGTATTATAGTAGTTATATTCTTGTTAATAGGGGCGTATTATAGTAGTTAGATTCTTATACATAGGAGCACAGTATTTAGTAGATATTATTCTTAGTAATAGGAGCAGTCTTATAGTAGTTATATTCGTATACATAGGGGCAGTATTATAGTTGATAGTTATATTCATTGTCACATTGGAGCGTAATTTATAGTAGTTAATTCTCTGTACATAGGGGCAGTATTATAGTCGTTATATTGCTTGTACATAGGGGGCAGATTATAGTAGGTATTATTCTTGTACATAGGAGCAGTATTATTATAGTAGTTATATTCTTATAATAGGGCAGTATTATAGTAGTTAGATTCTGTACATAGGAGCAGATTATAGTAGTATATTCATGTGCATTAGGGGCAGATACTTATAGTAGATATATTCTGTCAAGGAGCAGTTTTATAGTAGTTATCTTCTTGATACATAGGGCAGTATTATGTAGTTATTTTCTTGTTAATAGGTGCAGTTATTATAGTAGTTATTTTCTTGTACCATAGGGGCAGTATTATATAGTTATATTCTTGATACATAGGGGCAGTATTATTGTAGTAAGATTCTTGTACATGGGAGCAGTATTATTAGTAGTTTGTCTATATTCTTGTACATAGGGGCTAGTATTTTAGTAGTTATATTGTACATGGGGATGTAGATAGTAGTTATTTTCTTGTACATAGTGGCAGTATTATATAAGTTATATCTTGTATATAGGAGCGTATTATAGGTAGTTATATTTCTTGTAATAGGAGCAGTATTATAGTAGTTTATATTCTGTACAATAGCGCGCAGTATTTTATAGTTATATTTCTTATACATAGGAGAGTATTATAGTAGTAAATATCTTATACATAGGAAGCTAGTATTATCGTAGATTATATTCTTGTACATTAGGAGCAGTATTAATGTAGTTTATTCTTATACATAGGAGCAGTATTATAGTAGTTATATTACTGGTACATAGGACCAGTATTTATAGTAGTTATATTCTTATACATAGGGAAGCAGTATATATAGTAGTTTATTTCTTATACATTGGAGCAGTAATATAGTAGATATATTTTGTTCATAGGAGCAGTTATTTTAGTTGTTATATTCTTATACATAGGAGCAGTATTATGTAGTTATATCTTTTTACATAGGAGGCGTATTTATAGTAGTTATTTTTCTTATACATAGGGAAGCAGTTATTATAGTAGTTATATTCTTGTACGTAAGGAGCAGTATTATAGTAGTATATTCTTGTACATAGGAAGCTGGATTATAGTAGGTATATTCTTGTACATAGGAGCAGTATATATTAGTTATATTCTTATACATAGGAGCGTATTATAGTGTTATATTCTTGTACATCGGAGCGAGTATTCGTATTATAGTAGATTATATTCTTATACATAGGGCAGTATTATAGTAGTTATAATGCTTTAAATAGGAGCAGTATTAGTAGTCGTTATATTTTTATACATTGGAGCAGTTATTTAGTAGTTAGATTCTTCGTAATAGGAGCAGTTTATAGGAGTTATATTCTTGTACATAGGAGCAGTATTTATGTAGTTATATTCTTATACATTAGGAGCAGTATTATAGTAGTTCTATTCTTATTCATAGGCAGCAGTATTTCGTAGTTATATTCTTAATACAGAGGGGCTTTATGTGTAGTTATATCTTGTACATAGGAGCAGTATTTTAGTGTTATATTCTTGACATAGGGGCAGTATTTATAGTAGTTAATTCTTGTACAATAGGGGCAGTTTTTAGTAAGATTTATTCTTGTACCTAGGAGCCAGTATTTAGGTAGTTATATTCTTATACATAGGGGCTAGTTTTTAGTAGTTATATCTCTTATACATAGGAGCAGTATTATAGTAGTTATATTCTTGTACATATGAGCAGTATTATAGTAGATTTATATTCTTGTAACATAGGAGCAGTTTTATAGTAGTTATTCTTATACATAGGTGCAGTATTATAGTAGTTATATTTATGCATTAGGAGCTGTATTATGTAGTTATATTTCTGATACTAGGAGCAGTATTATAGTTTTTATATGCTTGTCATCGGAGCAGTTTTATAGTTGTTATATTCTTGTACATAGGTGCAGTAGTATCGTATTTATATTTTTGTAATATGGAGCAGTTTATATTTTTTTAAAATTTTTTCTTGTACTATGGGCGGTATTAAGTAGTTAATTCTTAAAAAGGGCGGGATTATAGAAATTTATATTCTTGTACAAAGGACCCAGTATTATATAGTTTTTTTTTTATACATAGGGCATTTTATAGTAGTTAATTCTTGACATAGGAGCAGTTTTATAAGTTATATTTTAAAAAGGGGGCAGTATTTATTTTTTTAAAATTTTTTTTACATAGGGGCAAAATTTATAGTTAATATTTTTAAACAAGGGCAGTATTTTTAGTAGTTTATTTTTATACATAGGGGCAGTATTATTTTTTTTAAAATTTTCTTGAAAAAGGGGAGCAGATTAAGTAGTTAATTCTTGTACATAGGAGCAGAAATTATAGTAGTTATTTTTTTTATACATAGGAGATTTTAAAAGTAGTTATTTCTTATACTGGGAAAGCAGTATTATTTTTTTTTAAAACCCTTAAAAGGGGGCAGTATTATAGTAGTTTTTTCTTGTCCTTAGGAGCAGTTTTATAGTATTAAATTTTTTGTACATAGGAGCAAATTATAGTTTAATTCTTGACATTGGAGCATATATTTTAAAGTTTATATTCTTGTCTAGGGGCGGTTTTAGTAGTTTATTCTATACTTTGGAGCAGTATTATAGTAATATTTCTTGCCAAGGGCAGTTTTTTGTATTATATTTTAAAAAATGGGGGCAGTTTTAGTATTAAAATCTTGTACATAGGAGCAGTTTTATAGTTTTATTCTTGTACATGGGGGCAGTTTAAAGTAGTTATATTCTTGTACATAGGGGCATATTATATAGATATTTTCTTGTACAGGGAAAGCAGTTTTATAGTGTTATATTCTTATACATAGGGGCAGTATTATAGTAGTTTATTTTATACATAGGGGCATATTTAGTAGTTATATTCTTTTTACTTTGGAGCAGTATTATGGGAGTTTATTCTTGTACATGGGGGCAGTATTTTTGTAGAAAAAATTTTTCTTTTTACACTGGGCAGTATATAGTAGTTATTTTTTTGTACATAGGGGCAGTATTATAGTAGTTATTTTTGTTTTTAGGAGCAGTTTTAGTAGTTTTTTTGGGTTAAAAGGGGGGCCTTTTTATAGTTTTAAATTTTTCTTAACATTGGGCAGTATTATAGTATTTATATTTTTGTACAGGGGACAGTTTTTTGAGTTATATTTTTGTACGGGGGGGGAGTATTAAGTAGTTAATTCTTGACATAGGGGCATATTTTTTGTATTATATTCTTGAAACTAGAGGCAGTATTATAGTATTTTTTTTCTTGTTATAGGGGCATTTTTTTGTTTTTTTTCTGAAAAGGGGCCGTATTATAGGGGTTATATTTTACATGGGGAAAAATAAAAATTTTTTTTTTGTATATGGGGGCAGATTATTTTTTTTTAAATTCTTGTACAAGGGGCGTATTATAGTAGTATATTCTTAAAACCATAAAAACCCCGGTTTTTCTTTTTTCCCTTTGGGCCCGGGGGTTTAAGACGCTTCTGGCGTTGTTTTTTGGGGTCTTTTTGGTAAACCCCCAAAAAAGTGAAACTTGCCCCCTTCCGGACCGTCGGGTTTTGGGGGTGACTCGGGGGAGCAATGCTCCAGCGGGAATTTTTCTAAAAGAATAGACATCTTTGTAATGATCAATAGAATAGATCACCTGTGTGTAAGACCTATAAAATAGATCACTCTGTGTTAATGACTCTATAGAATAGATCACTCTGTGTGTAATGACTCAAATAGAATAGATCATCTGTGTGTAATGACTCTATAGAATAGATCACTCTGTGTGTAATGACTCTATAGAATGATACTCTGTGTGTAATGACTCTATAGAATAGATCACTCTGTGTGTAATGACTCTATAGAATAGATCACTCTGTGTGTAATGTCTCTATAGAATAGATCACTGTGTGTAATGATTATAGAATAGATCACTCTGTGTATAATGACTCTATAGAATAGATCACTGTGTGTAATGATCTATAGAATAGATCACTCTGTGTGTAATGACTCTATAGAATAGATCACTCTGTGTGTAATGCTCTATAGAATAGATCACCTGTGTGTAATGACCTATAGAATAGATCACTCTGTGTGTAATGACTCTATAGAATAGATCACTACTGTGTGTAAGACTATAGAATAGATCACTCTGTGTGTAATGACTCTATAGAATAGATCACTCTGTGTGTAATCTCTATAGAATAGATCACCTGTGGTAATGATCTATAGAATAGATCACTCTGTGTGTAATGTCTCTATAGAATAGATCACTCTGTGTGTAATGACTCTATAGAATAGATCACTCTGTGTGAATGACTCTATAGAATAGATCACTCTGTGTTAATGTCTCTATGAATAGATCACACTGTGTGTAATGACTTATAGAATAATCACTCTGTGTTAATGACTCTATATAATAGATCACTCTTGTGTAATGACTCTATAGAATAGATCACTCTGTGTGTAATGACTCTATAGAATAGATCACTCTGTGTGTAATGACTCTATAGAATAGATCACTCTGTGTGTAATGATCTATAGAATAGATCACTCTGTGTGTAATGATTCTATAGAATAGATCATCTGTGTGTAATGACTTATAGAATAGATCACGTCTGTGTGTAATGACTCTATAGAATAGATCACCTGTGTGTAATGACTCTATAGAATAGATCACTGTGTTAATGTCTCTATAGAATAGATCACTCTGTGTGTAATGTCTCTATAGAATAGATCACTCTGTGTGTAATGACTATAGAATAGATCACACTGTGTGTAATGACTCTATAGAATAGATCACTCTGTGTGTAATGACTCTATAGAATAGATCACTCTGTGTAATGACTCTATAAATAGATCACTCTGTGTGTAATGACTCATAGAATAGATCACTCTGTGTGTAATGACTCTATAGAAAGATCACTCTGTGTGTAATGTCTCTATAGAATAGATCACTCTGTGTGTAATGACTCTATAGAATAGATCACTCTGTGTGTAATGACTCTATAGAATAGATCACCTGTGTGTAATGACTCTATAGAATAGATCACCTGTGTGAATGATCTATAGAATAGATCACTCTGTGTTAATGACTTATAGAATAGATCACTCTGTGGTAATGACTCTATAGAATAGATCACTCTGTGTGTAATGACTCTATAGAATAGATCACTCTGTGTGTAATGACTCTATAGAATAGATCACCTGTGTGTAATGACTCTATAGAATAGATCACTCTGTGTGTAATGATCTATAGAATAGATCACTCGTGTGTAATGACTCTATAGAATAGATCATCTGTGTGTAATGCTCTATAGAATAGATCACTCTGTGTGTAATGATCTATAGAATAGATCACTCGTGTGTAATGTCTCTATAGAAATAGATCACTCTGTGTGTAATGACTCATAGAATAGATCACTCTGTGTGTAATGACTCTATAGAATAGATCACTGTGTGTAATGACTTATAGATAGATCACTCTGTGTGTAATGTCTCTATAGAATAGATCACTGTGTGTAATGACTATAGAATAGATCACTCTGTGTGTATGACTTATAAATAGATCACTCTGGTGTAATGATCTATAGAATAGATCACTCTGTGTTAATGACTCAATAGAAAGATCACCTGTGTGTAATGACTCTATAGAATAGATCACTTGTGTGTAATGATCTATAGAATAGATCACTCGTGTGTAATGCTCTATAGAATAGATCACTCTGTGTGTAATGACTCTATAGAATAGATCACTCTGTGTGTAAATGACTCTATAGAATAGATCACTCTGTTGTAATGTCTCTATAGAATAGATCACTCTGTGTGGTAATGTCTCTATAGAATAGATCACTGCTGTGTAATGACTCTATAGAATAGATCACTCTGTGTGTAATGTCTCTATAGAATTAGATCACTCTGTGTGTAATGACTCTATAGAATAGATCACTCTGTGTGTAATGATCTATAGAATAGATCACTCTGTGTGTAATGACTCTATAGAATAGATCACTCTGTGTGTAATGACTCTAAGAATAGATCACTCTGTGTGTAATGACTCTATAGAATAGATCACTCTGTGTAATGACTTATAGAATAGATCACTCTGTGTGTAATGACCTCTATAGAATAGATCACTCTGTGTGTAATGCTTCTATAGAATAGATCACTCTGTGTGTAATGACTTATAGAATAGATCACTCTGTGTGTAATGTCTCTATAGAATAGATCACTCTGTGTGTAATGACTATTAGAATAGATCACTCTGTGTGTAATGACCTATAGAATAGATCACTCTGTGTGTAATGACTCTATAGAATAGATCACTCTGTGTGTAATGTCTCTATAGAATAGATCACTCTGTGTGTAATGCCTATAGAATAGATCACTCGTGTGTAATGACTCTATAGAATAGATCACTCTGTGTGTAATGACTCTATAGAATAGATCACTCTGTGTGTAATGACTCTATAGAATAGATCACTCTGTGTGTAATGACTCTATAGAATAGATCACTCTGTGTGTAATGACTCTATAGAATAGATCACTCTGTGTGTAATGACTCTATAGAATAGATCACTCTGTGTGTAATGACTCTATAGAATAGATCACTCTGTTGTAATGACTCTATAGAATAGATCACTCTGTGTGTAATGACTCTATAGAATAGATCACTCTGTGTGTAATGATCTATAGAATAGATCACTCTGTGTGTAATGACTCTATAGAATAGATCACTCTGTGTTTAATGCCTATAGAATAGATCACTCTGTGTAATGACTCTATAGAATAGATCACTCTGTGTGTAATGCTTATAGAATAGATCACTCTGTGTGTAATGCTGAATATCCTCTGGAATGACTAAGATCACTCTGTGTAATGTCTCTATAGAATAGATCACTCTGTGTGTAATGCCTATAGAATAGATCACTCTTGTGTAATGACTCTATAGAATAGATCACTCTGTGTGTAATGATCTATAGAATAGATCACTCTGTGGTAATGCTCTATAGAATAGATCACTCTGTTGTAATGACTATAGAATAGATCACTCTGTGTGTAATGTCTCTATAGAATAGATCACTCTGTGTGTAATGCCTATAGAATAGATCACTCGTTGTAATGACTCTATAGAATAGATCACTCTGTGTGTAATGCTCTATAGATAGATCACTCTGTGTGTAATGACTCTATAGAATAGATCACTCTGTGTGTAATGACTCTATAGAATAGATCACTCTGTGTGTAATGACTCTATAGAATAGATCACTCTGTGTGTAATCTCTATAGAATAGATCACTCTGTGTGTAATGATCTATAGAATAGATCACTCTGTGTAATGACTATAGAATAGATCACTCTGTGTAATGACTCTATAGAATAGATCACTCTGTGTGTAATGTCTCTATAGAATAGATCACTCTGTGTGTAATGCTCTATAGAATAGATCACTCTGTGTGTAATGACTATAGAATAGATCACTCTGTGTGTAATGCTCTATAGAATAGATCACTCTGTGTGTAATGACTCTATAGAATAGTTCACTCTGTGTTAATGACTCTATAGAATAGATCACTCTGTGTGTAATGTCTCTATAGAATAGATCACTCTGTGTGTAATGACTCTATAGAATAGATCACTCTGTGTGTAATGTCTATAGAATAGATCACTCTGTGTGTAATGACTCTATAGAATAGATCACTCTGTGTAATATCTCTATAGAATAGATCACTCTGTGTGTAATGTCTCTATAGAATAGATCACTCTGTGTAATGACTCTATAGAATAGATCACTCTGTGTGTAATGTCCTATAGAATAGATCACTCTGTGTGTAATGACTCTATAGAATAGATCACTCTGTGTGTAATGTCTATAGAATAGATCACTCTGTGTGTAATGACTCTATAGAATAGATCACTGTGTGTAATGACTCTATAGAATAGATCACTCTGTGTGTAATGTCTCTATAGAATAGATCACTGTGTGTAATGACTCTATAGAATAGATCACTGTGTGTAATGACTATAGAATAGATCACTCTGTGTGTAATGACTATAGAATAGATCACTCTGTGTGTAATGACTATAGAATAGATCACTCTGTGTGTAATGACTCTATAGAATAGATCACTCTGTGTGTAATGACTCTATAGAATAGATCATTCTGTGTGTAATGACTCTATAGAATAGATCACTCTGTGTGTAATGACTCTATAGAATAGATCACTCTGTGTGTAATGACTCTATAGAATAGATCACTCTGTGTGTAATGACTCTATAGAATAGATCACTCTGTGTGTAATGACTCTATAGAATAGATCACTGTGTGTGTAATGACTCTATAGAATAGATCACTCTGTTTGTAATGACTCTATAGAATAGATCACTCTGTGTGTAATGTCTCTATAGAATAGATCACTCTGTGTGTAATGTCTCTATAGAATAGATCACTCTGTGTGTAATGACTCTATAGAATAGATCACTCTGTGTGTAATGACTCTATAGAATAGATCACTCTGTGTGTAATGACTCTATAGAATAGATCACTCTGTGTGTAATGACTCTATAGAATAGATCACTCTGTGTGTAATGACTCTATAGAATAGATCACTCTGTGTGTAATGACTCTATAGAATAGATCACTCTGTGTGTAATGACTCTATAGAATAGATCACTCTGTGTGTAATGACTCTATAGAATAGATCACTCTGTGTGTAATGACTCTATAGAATAGATCACTCTGTGTGTAATGTCTCTATAGAATATAGGAGATTCACTTTTTGTATTGAAGAGCTGAAATAAATCCACTTTTTGATGATATTCTCATTTTGTGAGAAGCGCCTGTGTGTGAAATGTAAAGTGTTTTCTTCTGGATTATAGATTTGTGATATCTATAAAGGCTTCAATAACAGCAGAGTTGAGTTTTTGCATTGAGTGTAATATGGGAATTCTTTTTCCCCCATTTTATGACATTTTAGAGCAGATGAATTGTCGGCAGGTGTGAAATACTTGGGATTTGGTGCGATCCTCTGCGGTTGTTACGTATTCAGTTTTCGTTATCCTTGTAGTTTGGATTGAAGAGACACCGCTGTGACTCCCATAAATCTTAAAGGTGAGACAATACGGGCTGCGAGCGAGAGCCGCATTCAGAATACAGAGTACCGGAGTAGATTCTTGACCACCACTGAAAAGCAACAAGGTCGTTGTTCTTCTTAATCCTGCTCAAATAAAGTTTCAGTTATTGATAAAAAAAAAAAATCTCAAAAATCTGACCTTTAGTGCATAAATCATTATAGGGTTAATCTACATGTTCAGAATTGAAAGTGAACTTTCTCATCGATGGGAGATCTAGTCCCTATGACGTTACCGCAAAACATCCTCATTAAAAATAATCGATGTTATGTATACAGCTCCCATGCAGACCAGTTTGTCTCCATGGTAACAGACAATTGTTACAACGTGACAATAGGAAATGTTTCACGCCAGTCAGGATTGGGATAATGTATGATAGGGTAGGAAGAAGCAGAAAAGAGATGGAACAGAGTAAGAATTCAAGGTCAGACAACATAGGGTTTGTTGAGAATTCAAGGTCAGACGACATAGGGTTTGTTGAGAATTCAAGGTCAGACGACATAGGGTTTGTTGAGAATTCAAGGTCAGACGACATAGGGTTTGTTGAGAATTCAAGGTCAGACGACATAGGGTTTGTTTGTAGTCTGTTGCCATGGAGACCATGCTAAATGTTAGGACATGTTTAATGTACAGTAGATTTGTTTCCACACTTGCTTCAATCTTAGCTGCTGTTATATCGTCCCTTTTAGGAAAGTATCAATTTCCAAGTGTCCATAATAATAAACCATATCAGTTCCACGCTCGGGTTCACAGTGAGCAGCAATGACGGCGGATAATAAGCAAGTAATCGGGAAAGTAACAAAGTAACCAAAATAATCTAAAAGTGAAAAACAAGTGACACAAATACATTTTTGGCGCCGGCCGTTTTGGTTGTTTTGGAAAGTGCTCGTATTTTCGTTTTGTGACATTTTATTTGTTCGTTTTCCTCCTCACATTTGACTGTGAATGGAGGAAAACATGTTGTGCCGATTTCAGAGACAACTTCCTCACTTGTCACCAAAATAAGCCCCCTCCGATAAGGGCAGCGGAGAGGTCGCTGGCTCTGTATATACCCGGTATATATATATACACCTCGCCGAGACATGGCGGGAATGAGAATAAAAACATCCGGATCTGGACTGTGTATAAAACTCTGGGACATGAAGCCAAGTCGCAGGGAGTCACAAGCGGCCACAACGGGGCTCTTTGTCAGCGGCCGAGCTGGGAAGATCCCACACAGTGACAGCAGGAAGCCCAGTGCAGCGGACAGCAGACAATCGCTTACATAGCAATTCCCTGGAACAGTGTTACTATGGAAAATCCCTCTGCTATTAACAAGCATTAAAAGTTAGAAAAAAAAGCATTGCCCCCTGTTCACACCAATCTGTTACAGCCATGGGGGGAGCAAATCGCCCTTCAGCCCCCGGCTCCACGACTGCGGCCGTGGACGGAGGATCCTCTCAGGATTCTATTGTGTCTGTCCGGACTCGGTGCCCAGAACCACTAATGGTCCCGATGATTGGAGGCTCCTCTTCAGGTCTCCTCTCAGGATCTGGGGTCCGCTCAGATCTCTGCACATAACCGGATTTTATCAGCCGACATTTCTGGAATTTCCCCCATAGGAAATATCTGCGCAGACGGCCAATGATCACAGTGTAATCACTTGTTGTTCTGGCAGCCCAGGAGGGCCGTCACGGTCCATGGGGGATTATTCGGGGTCCCCAGGTGCCTTTTAGAGGGTGTGTTGACTTTAAGGCTGGGATATGTTGATCTGCTGCAGACGCCGCCATACACAGCAGATAAACATACGTGGATGGATAATTGCCCAGACGAGCAGATATCGGGGACAGGGGTGCTTCCCTACGTCAGTGATATGGCAGTAATATGATTGCAGCTCTGGAGTCATCCTGAGAGACAGTATTATATAGAGGATTATATGGTGCGGAGCAGCGTATATAGACACTATAGTGTGTAGTTTAGAGCATCATTTGGTGCTGGGGTTGGGCACTCTATGGCGGTATTATTTTGCATGCTTTACAGCATAATATTACACTGTTATACACTGTATGTCACTATTTGACCGCTGTGCGGTATATGTTGTGTAGCACTATATTGTATGGTCATACTGCTATATGGTTCTGCGTTTGGGTACTCTATGGAGGCACTAGTCTATATATTGTATGGCATTATAGGTATTTGGGCACAGTATGGCGGTACTGCAGTGTGCTATACGGCACTATATGGTGCTGAGGGTGGGTGGCCACTGTATTTTGGGACGGTATATGTTGTGTAGCGCTGTATGGCACTGATTTTAAACACTATATCCCTGTTACTTGCAGTATATGGTATAAAGCAGCAATTGCACCATTGTTGGCTACTGTATGGCGGTACTAATTTATATGTCGCATTGCATTTTATGACGCTGCTGGTGAACACTATATGTCACTAATATTTAGGCCCTGAATGGTAGGATAGCAGTATGTCCAGTGGGGCACTATATGGTGCTGAAGTTGTATACTGTATGGGTGTATGTTGTAATGTTGTATGGCGCTGTCATTTGAGCTTATAATAGTGACACTGTGATGGCGGTATTACGGGACATGACAATATACAGCAATCTTTGTGAGCTCTATGCAGTAGTAGTATGTGTATACTGTAGAAAGCGTTATGAGATTGGCACTATATGCATTATTTGGACACTGTATGGCGGTATTATAGTATATGGTCTATAGCTCTACATGGCATTATTATTGCACAGTGTTTCTGGTGCAATCTATTGGAAATATGGCGGATAGCATTAATGGCTCTACATCAGGGGTGGGGAACCTTTTTTCTGACAAGGGTCATTTGGATATTTATACCGTACAAACCCCGCACTCCGCCCACAGAGTACATCCTACCGCTAGCACTGACATCAGGACGTAATTTTTCATTGCACGCGCCTCAGTATTCAGTATTGAACGTTGTATCCACGTGCTCACTGACCAAGTCAGGCTTAAAGGGCCGGGGGCAGTGATAATACAGCGGGCGACCCGAGTTCTGCGGTTCCTAGCAATCTGCCCTGGGGCTGGAGAAATGGTAATCGCACCCCTGCTCTTCATAGTCCAATTCCAGGGCAGTATAAAGAGGAGGGGTCCTTGCACAATGTGATGACCAGGGGCATTCACAGACCTTGATCTGGCCATGCACATGGGTGAGGGCGTAACAGGGTCAGAAAGCAGGTATGATACAGCGCCTCCTGCTGGACACTTATGGTACAAGATTTTTATAAATTTGCAGCACAGGATCATTGGACTCCAGTGTGGGAGTGCTGAGTGGCCTCTGGCTTTGGCCACTAATTAAACCGTCCATAGGCAGCTATAGCAATAGTGACACCTGCAGGCTGTAGAGGGTACTGCATATAGCAATTCTATGAGCAGCATAATAAATGGGGGGAATTTTTCATTTCACTTATTTTCATCATATACTTTTTATTATTTGGCTCATTGACTCATGATTGCTCCCAGCCTGCTGCACTCATGGAGTAGGATGTAGAAAATGGCCCCACAGGATTTCCATCCACACAACTGTTTCCTGTAGGTCTCTCTCCATACAGCAATGTTTCCAAAATAAAATGAAGGATGGATTGCACCAATGGCCCTCTTTACCTCTGGTGTCAACTAGTCCAGGATAGCAGCTGTTGGCAGTGACAGCCGGAGTTTATGGGAAAAATGAGAATATTCCAGACATCATTATTTTCACTTTAAAATATGAATCTGTCCTTTATAATTAGCTGAAAATTGTGTGATTTACTGCAACCAAGTAAATGATAGATGTAAAAAGCCTCCACTAGGGGGAGCTCACTGCATACAATGAGATTACAATCAATTGTAGACTTGTCTTCAATGGGCTCAAAATCTCCCTCTAGTGGAGACTGTAGGCAGCCAGAATTTCACATTTATCTGTATCACTGGGGTAAGGGGAGCACTTTCTCTGTACCAGAAAGTGATATGGATCAATTACAAATATGATATAAAAGCAAACTAATGTGTAGAGCTGATGTTACACAACACGCCCCGCGACTCTCACATTGCATATTAATCTTTTATTATATTGTTTTGGTTTCAGTGCAGTGATTATCTCCTGACCTTTATATTCTGCAATTTTGTGGCTGAACCTATTAGAGAATATGCAGATATTAGCTGTTTGTGAGAGAAGCGGACACATCACACCACAATTACAACATCATCAAAAATAAATAGCTTCTCCCTTATTACAGCCGACCTGGGGATTGTACAGCATCCAATGCAGGAATGAAAATGAAAGCTTTCTTAAAATGATCTGCAGCACTGGCAACAGACGTGATTTCAGTAACATATCACATGAGCAAGAGGATTGTATAATGTTAGTAATGGCTGAAACTGCACACACCGCTCCAAAGTACCTGCGGTCACCACTAGGAGGAGCTGGAGGGTGACAAGTGTACCCTGTATTAACCCCTTGACGACTGCCGATACGCCTTTTAACGGCGGTCATTAAGGGTACTTCACAGAAAAAGTGTGTAGCGCCCCCCACAGTCGGATTTTCTCCGGAGTCTCGGCTACCTGGGGTAGCCGAGACCCCAGAGAACATGAATCAGGTCGGTTTTCATCGACCCCGGTGTTGCGATTATTAACCCTATAATGGCGATCGCAACAAACAAAAAAATCTAATGTGCCATTTAAGTTCTCTCTCCTCTGATGTGATCGGACATCAGAGGAGAAATAGGGGCCCCGATCCCCCCTTTGTGGCCCCTGGTGGTCTTAGGGCCCTCCTGTGCCCCCCAGTGCTGAAGCAATGCTCCAATGGCGTGAAAATGGTGGGCGCATGCGTAGTGCGCCCGCTGCGAGGTGCGGGGGGGTTAGGCGATTTTCTCTGGGGTCTCGGCTGCCTCGATGCTGTGGCCTCCGGGAAAATCGCCGCTGGAGGCGCATGCACAGATTGAGATCTCGGGAGACGAGATCTTGGAGCCGAGATCTCAATCTGCGCATGCGCCGTCTCAGGCGGCCATTTTCCCGGAGGCCACAGCATCGAGGCAACAGAAGTGCGGGGGGCTTTGGACTTTCACAAAATGTCGCCGGAGCCCCCGCACCACCGCCGAACCTGCAGCACCGGGCTGGGATGGGAGCGAGATCACTACCCCGGCAGCGTCGGACCACCAGAAGAATCGCCCGACTCCTGTTGCTACCACGCTAACTGTAAGTACATTTCGACTATAAGACGCACTCCCATTTTCCCTCCCAATTTTTAGGGGAAAAAGTGCGTCTTATAGTCCGAAAAATACGGTAGATAAAAAAGATCCTAGACATGTTTGGTGTCTATGAACTGGTAATGACCTGGAGAATCATAATGGCAGCTCAGATTTAGCATTTAGTGAACCTAGTAAAAAAGCCAAACAACAAACAAGTGTGGGATTGCACTTTTTTTTGCAATTTCACCGCACTTGGAAATTTTTTCCCGTTTTCCAGTACATGACATACTAAAACCAATGGTGTCGTTCAAAAGTACAACTCGTCCCACAAAAAACAAGCCCTCACATGGCCATACTGACAGGAAAAATAAAAAAAGTTATGGCTCTGGGAAGAAGGGGAGCGAAAAAACGAAAACGCAAAAACGAAAATACCTCCAGGGGTTAAAAGACTGTTGACTGTTTCATAAATTCTGTGTTTAGGAGGATGTGAACCTCCAACATGTGGAACTGGTGCAGGTAAATTGAAACTTTAGAATTTACTCAAACGTCAGTAACAAAATGAATCGTAATAATTGTAACAATATTCTCAATCTTTATGGAAGACAACAGAACAGGTTCCACTGCGCCACCTACAGGCCAAATCGCCAGAAAAAGTAAAAATTGCTAGTTTTCTTTTGCTCAGCTGAAGTTATTGTTTTCACCATGAGCCATTTTTCATTATTATCTTCAGGGCGAGCCTGCGAACTGTAGAGAAGACGGAGCGTCCCGCACATCCACAATATTGGCTCCAGAGCAAATTCTATAAATGGCTGAAGGATGGAGACCCAAGATGAATAACAATAACTCCCCATTATCACCGCGCCTCACACTATGAGGAGCCATTACTACTCTCATCTCCTAAATGAGTCTGGAGGTGTATTCTGCATCAGCGAAGAGTCTTTGAAAAGCGGTGAGAAGAATATAAGTAAAATGTCTTCCCAATCGCAGGAGATGAAACGAAATAGGCCGGCGTCACACTTGCGACAGAATCGGACGACTGCAATACGATGAAATATCGCATTGCAGTCGGACCTATGTTGATCTATGGAGCAGCTCCCAGTATCAGATTTTTTGTGGTCCGTTTTAAACGTGCGAGTGCAATCACAGCATGGTGCGATTGTCACCGATTGTGGGTCGACTATCGCCAATGCAAGTCTATGGGAGCGATGAAAAATCGGATTACAAACGGACCGCATGTGTGACTTGCGATTAAATCGCATCGGTGTCCTTTAGAAAAGCCGGCAATTCATTCCTGCTATACTGTAAAATCACACTAACAGCTTTATAAAGAATAGAAAGAATAGATATACACACATAGAATACATATATATATATATACATGTCATTGTGACACATACATATATATATATTTATAGTTCATGCACTTCTACATACTGTAATAGCCGTTAATTCAATTGCCGGCTTTTGTGAAATCACAGAAGCCGACATGAAATGATACATTGTTTAGACACAGTTAACCATGTCATTTCCTGTATTTTGATATATGGTTTGAACTTACAATTACTTAAGTGTATGTGTGCCAAATTTCAGACATGTAGGGGTTAATTAAAGGTGTAAATTTGTTGAAAAAAAATGCGTGGGCTCCCGCTGTATTTTCTCCACCAGACAGACAAAGCCAGCGAGTGGGGGCAGATAATAATAGCCTAGGGAGGGTACATATTTTTTGTGCCCCCCACTGGCTACTAACATCTGCCCCCAGACACCCCAGAAAGGGCAAATCTCTAATTAGATTCGCCCTTTCTGGCACTTTGCCCGTCTATTCCCATTGCCCTGTAGCGGTGGCGAATGGGTTAATAAGGGGTTAAACCCACCTTGCTATTGAAAGGTGAGTGTAAGCCAGGTTAATAATTGAGAGCTGTCAATTAGACAACTATCAATTATTAATCCTATTGTATGAAAGAAAAATCAAACACACACACAGTTTAATAAAAAAGAAGTTTAATGAAATAATCACACAGTTTTTGACCATATTTTATTTTCCTGCTAAAACCATTTCCTGTAATAAAAATAAAATAAAAAAGCAAAATTATTCTTACCAATCCGATGTACTGTCATGGGTGCATCGCCACGAGGATCGTCGCGATTGCACATTCTGACTTCTCGCAGCTGAGTTGCTGTTACTTTGTGTTTGGTGGTGAGGGAGTTAATTTTACCTAGCTCTTTGCTAAGACTAGGTCCAGCCTCGCCCGGCTGCTTTTGATTATGTTCTAATTAGTTTCCTTTATATAGCTGCCAGTCTGCTGGTTAGATGCCGGTGAAAGCATTCATACAGACTGCAGTTAGGATCGGTTCTGAGAAGACTTAAGCTAAGAGCTCCTATGTTGTTTCTCCTCTCCTTGCTTATAGTTTATCTCCTAGACCTTTGGTGTTCCCTCTGTGTTTATATGTTGTATGAAAGACAGTATTTACTTTATCCCCTGTCTGTCTCGTTTGTCTATACTGTTTGTTTACCTTTACCTGTCCATTCCCTGTGGTGGTAATCAGGGTCCTTCTAAGGACTAGATTACAGTGGTCAGGGATTAGTAGGAGACAGGGTTTACGCTGGCGGCCTGGACCTCTGTACCATTAACAGTACCTCCAGGTAGAGGGACTAGTCAGGACCCCAGTTTAGGGTCAGCATAGACCCCGGTCCTCCTCTATCCTAAGACAGCGTGACACGTACACAGTATTGACCCACAGGATATTATGTCAGGTAATACTATGCTATATATACATGTTAATGTTACCTATTTATATGTTATATAGAATGTTGTCCCACTTGCTAGATTACTGACATTATATATTTATACATCTGCTAGACAGCGTGACATTTTCACCGGCCTTACTAAAGATTCTCCCCAGCTACCATGGATCCAGTGGCCCAGATTGCCCTGCAGTTGCAGAAGTTGTCCTTGGAGCTTGCGGACATTAAGTCCAAGGTTTTGTTCCCCTCGGAGCAAACCAGGTCTGAACCTAAGGTTGCTCTCCCGGACAGGTTTACTGGTGGGCGGGACAAATTTTTTACCTTCCGGGAGGCATGTAAATTGTACTTTCGGCTACGGCCTCAGTCATCGGGGAATGAGGATCAGAGGGTGGGAATTGTTATCTCGCTCTTACAAGGGGACCCTCAATCCTGGGCGTTCTCTCTTCCCCCGGGTTCCCCGGCCCTCCAGTCAGTAGATCGATTTTTTGCTGCCCTGGGTCTGGTGTATGATGACCCGGATCGGGTCTCCCTTGCTGAAACGAAGTTACGTAGGATACAGCAGGGAGATCGTCCGGCAGAGGAATTTTCTTCTGAGTTTCGTAGATGGGCCACAGATACTCAGTGGAATGACCCAGCTCTTAGGAGCCAGTTTTGTCAAGGGCTTTCTGATAAATTAAAAAATGTGTTGGCTCAGTATGATTCTCCTCCGTCACTGGAGGCTGCTATGGCCCTTGCTATTCGTATTGATAGACGGCTTCGGGGAAGGTGCGAGGTAACTCCGCCCCCTGTTATGACTCCACCCACTACTAAAGTCCCTTTTATTGAGGTTCCCCTGGCCTGTTCTGAGGAACCTATGCAGTTGGGAGGGACATCATTTTGTAGGAGGGAATCAGCGGTGCGCCGCAAGACAAGAAGGTGTTTCTTCTGTGGGAAAGAGGGACATTTTGTTGGGGGGTGTCCCTTCCGTGCCTCATTGAGCAAAAAAGTCACCGAAAAACTGTTAATCCCAGGTTGTGTGGTGGACGACAACCTGGGAGTAGGTATTTCGTCCCCAGGTCCGTCTCAATTTTTCGTGCCTGCGGAGGTGATGGTTGGTGCGAGAGTTGAGAGGATTTCTGTTCTTCTTGATAGTGGGTCTGGGGCTAATCTGGTGGACGCTCGGTTTGCCCAGGTGCATGGTATGCAACTGAGTGTATTGGCCAAACCGATCCCTATACTTTCTATTGACGCCAGACCTCTCGGTCAAGGTAGCTTTGTACAAGCTGTTCATAACATAGACCTTCGAGTAGGGGCAATACATAAAGAACAGTTGTCTTGTTATGTGTTGGAGGGTCTTCCTACTCCTATTGTGTTGGGACTTCCTTGGTTGGCTAAACATAACCCAGTGATTGATTGGCAATCCAGAAAGATAAGCCAATGGGGTGAATTTTGCAAGAATAACTGCATGAAAACGGTCATCGGTGCGGTCGTGCCTAGGACTTTGCCTCCTTTTCTGGAGGACTTTGGGGAGATGTTCTCAGAGGAGGGGTGTCAAAAGTTACCTCCTCGTCGCACGTATGACTGCTCAATAAAATTGCTTCCTGATGCCTTATCTCGTAGTTTCCCAGGGGCTGGAAAGACGGATGACCCGGTTCCTATCCTTCAGGAAGGAGTGCTGAATGGTCTGAGTGCTATGGGGAACTGTTTCAAGCGGAGGTCTGATAGGAGGAGAGTGTCTGGTCCGGACCTAGGTGTGAACGATCTGGTGTGGTTGTCTACCAGGAATATAAAACGCAAAGTTCCCTCCTGGAAACTGGGTCCCAGGTTCATCGGTCCATACAGGATCAGTTCTATAATTAATCCTGTGGCTTTCCGTCTTGACCTCCCTCCTACGTTTAAAATCCATAATGTATTCCACAAATCGTTGCTTAAGAGGTACGTGGCGCCAGTTATACCGTCACTTCTACCTCCTCCTCCAGTGGTGGTCAATGGTAACTTAGAATTTCAAGTGTTGAAGATCATTGACTCACGTCTGAATCGCCGGTCCCTTCAGTATTTGGTTCATTGGAAGGGGTATGGTCCTGAGGAGAGGACGTGGGTCCCTGCGTCGGAGGTTAACGCAGATCGATTGGTTCGGACCTTCCACACAACTTACCCGGGCAGACCTGGCCCTGAGGGTCCGGAGGCCCCTCGTAGAAGGGGGGGTACTGTCATGGGTGCATCGCCACGAGGATCGTCGCGATTGCACATTCTGACTTCTCGCAGCTGAGTTGCTGTTACTTTGTGTTTGGTGGTGAGGGAGTTAATTTTACCTAGCTCTTTGCTAAGACTAGGTCCAGCCTCGCCCGGCTGCTTTTGATTATGTTCTAATTAGCTTCCTTTATATAGCTGCCAGTCTGCTGGTTAGATGCCGGTGAAAGCATTCATACAGACTGCAGATAGGATCGGTTCTGAGAAGACTTAAGCTAAGAGCTCCTATGTTGTTTCTCCTCTCCTTGCTTATAGTTTATCTCCTAGACCTTTGGTGTTCCCTCTGTGTTTATATGTTGTATGAAAGACAGTATTTACTTTATCCCCTGTCTATCTCGTTTGTCTATACTGTTTGTTTACCTTTACCTGTCCATTCCCTATGGTGGTAATCAGGGTCCTTCTAAGGACTAGATTACAGTGGTCAGGGATTTATAGGAGACAGGGTTTACGCTGGTGGCCTGGACCTCTGTACCATTAACAGTACCTCCAGGTAGAGGGACTAGTCAGGACCCCAGTTTAGGGTCAGCATAGACCCCGGTCCACCTCTAGCCAGAGACAGCGTGAAAAGGATTCAGTATTGACCCACAGGATATTATGTCAGGTAATACTATGCTATATATACATGTTAATGTTATCTATTTATATGTTATATAGAATGTTGTCCCACTTGCTAGATTACTGACATTATATATTTATACATCTGCTAGACAGCGTGACATGTACAGTCAGGTCCCACGGTGTAATCCATCAGAAAGGGTTAACAGGTTACAGTAAGCAGAGAGCTAATAATGCTGTCTCTGAGCTGTAACCCCCTGAATGAATAAGTTACTCTCCCAGCGAAAGGAGAGGAAGAGATGAATGAATGAAGCTTAATTGATTTATTGCCACT
This sequence comes from Oophaga sylvatica, assembly GCA_033576555.1. Taxonomy (NCBI): domain Eukaryota; kingdom Metazoa; phylum Chordata; class Amphibia; order Anura; family Dendrobatidae; genus Oophaga; species Oophaga sylvatica. The sequence continues at coordinate 63,636,004 of JARQOD010000009.1, read as the reverse complement.
TTCACTTCAGTGACCTGACCTAACGTGAAAGTGGGACACAATCAATTAAGCTTAATTCATTAATCACATCCTCTCCTGTCGGCAGGAGATAAGCTCATTCATTCAGGAGCTATCAGCTGAGCACGCAGGATTAAGGCTGGGTCTCACATAGCGATACACCAGCGATCCCGACAACGATATGCACTTGTCAGGATCGCTGGTGTATCGCTATATGATCGCTGCTGAGCTGTCAAACAGGCAGCTCAGGCAGCGATCTGGGACAGCGACACTGCGGGTAACATCGCTTAGTTACCCGCAGTGTACATTGGATACCAGCGCCCTGATGCAGGGCGCTGGTAACCAAGGTACACGTCGGGTTTCCAAGCGCTGCGCGGTGCCTGGAAACCCGCTGTGTACCTTGGATACCAGCTCCCTGCATCAGGGTGCTGGTATCCAAGGTACACAGCGGGTTTCTAGGCACAGCCCCGCGCCTGGAAACCCGCTGTGTACCTTGGTTACCAGCGGATAGCTGGTCTCCCGCCTGTCACACGCAGCGATGCGTGCCTGTCAGCGGGAGACCAGCGATCAAAAAAATGTCCTGACATTTCAGCGACGATCAGCGATACCCAGCAGGGGCGCTGATCGTCGCTGAATGTCACACACAGCGATATCGCTGGTGAGCTCGCTGCTGCGTCACAAAACTAGTGACTCAGCAGCGATCTCGGTAGCGAGATCGCTATGTGAGACGGGCCCTTTACTTGCGCTGCTTATCTGATTGCTAGTTAACCCTTTGTGAAGGATTACATCGTGGGACGTGACAGATCGCCAGATAGGTAAGAATAATGTTGTTTTATTATTTTATATTTATTTTAGAAGAACAAGGGCTTCGAACGGATTAAGAGTTAAATAAAAGATGGTCAAAAATATGTATTTTTATTTCATTAAAATTATTTAATCTTAAAGTGTGTTTGTGTTTTTTTATTTACTTCAATAGGATTAATAATTGATAGTTGTCTAATTGACAGCTCTCAATTATTAACCTGGCTTAAACTCACCTTTCAATAGCAAGGTGGGTTTAACCCCTTATTAACCCATTCGCCACCGCTACAGGGCAATGGGAATAGACGGGCAAAGTGCCAGAAAGGGCGAATCTAATTAGAGATTTGCCCTTTCTGGGGTGTCTGGGGGCAGATGTTAGTAGCCAGGGGGGGCACAAAAAATATGTACCCTCCCTAGGCTATTATTATCTGCCCCCACTCGCTGGCTTTGTCTGTCTGGTGGAGAAAATACAGCGGGAGCCCACGCATTTTTTTTCAACGAATTTACACCTTTAATTAACCCCTACATGTCTGAAATTTGGCACACATACACTTAAGTAATTGTAAGTTCAAACCATATATCAAAATACAGGAAATGACATGGTTAACTGTGTCTAAACAATGTATCATTTCATGTCGGCTTCTGTGATTTCACAAAAGCCGGCAATTGAATTAGCGGCTATTACAGTATGTAGAAGTGTAAGAACTATAAATATATGTATATATATATGTCACAATGACATGTATATATATATATATATATGTGTTCTATGTGTATATATCTATTCTTTCTTTTGTGATTTAAATACTATTCTTTTGGATCCATTATATGTCAGTTTTGCAAGCCTGCGAGAAATTCTCGCAAGTCGGATGAAAATCGGATGTTACAAGGTACACACACATGCGACTAAATCGCATCTTTGAAGGAAAATCGGATGCCAGAAGGATGTGTGATGTTTGCATTTTGATCCGACAATCGACCGACTAAAACGGTCCGATTTTTTGTAGTTGTGTCTGACGCCGGCCTTACTGACAAAGACGGGACTTCCCTATAAATCACTGATGCAAAACAGGTGCAGCGACTGAAAGCCTGGAAATAATAAACACTCCGGCCGAAGATCAGCACAAAATAACCAACATATTGCTTAAAAGATACAGTAAAACACTGCAAAAATATCAGAGAACATGATCAAGACAGTGCTCTTACTGATAGAGACCAGACTGCTTCCAGGGACAGTAAAAAAGATTGTCATTAGCCCCACTAGGTGGAGCTCACTGCAGACATATCAGAGCTCTCATCCTGGCCATAACATTCAGATATGATGAGCTCCCCCTAGTGGTGACTGCAGACAGAATCTTATCATGTATCTCTGTATACAGGGAGCTCCCCTAGTGGTGACTGCAGAAAGAATCTTATCATGTATCTCTGTATACAGGGAGCTCCCCCTAGTGGTGGCTGCAGACAGGATCTTATCATGTATCTCTGTATACAGGGAGCTCCCCCTAGTGGTGGCTGCAGACAGGATCTTATCATATATCTCTGTATACAGGGAGCTCCCCCTAGTGGTGGCTGCAGACAGGATCTTATCATGTATCTCTGTATACAGGGAGCCCCCCCAGTGGTGACTGTAGAAAGAATCTTATCAAGTATCTGTATACAGGGAGCTCCCCCTAGTGGTGACTGCAGACAGGATCTTATCATGTATCTCTGTATACAGGGAGCCCCCCCAGTGGTGACTGTAGAAAGAATCTTATCAAGTATCTGTATACAGGGAGCTCCCCCTAGTGGTGACTGCAGACAGGATCTTATCATGTATCTCTGCATACAGGGAGCTTCCCCTAGTGGTGACTGCAGACAGAATATTATCATGTATCTCTGCATACAGGGAGCTCCCCCTAGTGGTGACTGCAGACAGGATCTTATCATGTATCTCTGTATACAGGGAGCTCCCCCTAGTGGTGGCTGCAGACAGGATCTTATCATGTATCTCTGTATACAGGGAGCTCCCCCTAGTGGTGGCTGCAGACAGGATCTTATCATGTATCTCTGTATACAGGGAGCTCCCCCTAGTGGTGGCTGCAGACAGGATCTTATCATGTATCTCTCTATACAGGGAGCCCCCCCAGTGGTGACTGTAGAAAGAATCTTATCAAGTATCTGTATACAGGGAGCTCCCCCTAGTGGTGACTGCAGACAGGATCTTATCATGTATCTCTGTATACAGGGAGCTTCCACTAGTGGTGACTGTAGAAAGAATCTTATCAAGTATCTGTATACAGGGAGCTCCCCTAGTGGTGGCTGCAGACAGGATCTTATAATGTATCTCTGCATACAAGGAGCTCCCACTAGTGGTGACTGTAGAAAGAATCTTATCAAGTATCTGTATACAGGGAGCTCCCCCTAGTGGTGACTGCAGAAAGAATCTTATCAAGTATATCTGTATACAGGGAGCTCCCACTAGTGGTGACTGCAGACAGAATATTATCATGTATCTCTGTATACAGGGAGCTCCCCCTAGTGGTGACTGCAGACAGAATCTTATCATGTATCTCTGTATACAGGGAGCTCCCCCTAGTGGTGACTGCAGACAGAATCTTATCATGTATCTCTGTATACAGGGAGCTCCCCCTAGTGGTGGTTGCAGACAGGATCTTATCATGTATCTCTATATACAGCTAGCTCCCCCTAGTGGTGGCTGCAGACAGGATCTTGTTATGCATTTCTATGCCCATCTTTTTGCCCGTACTTATGCTTATGAAGGTCGCCTCCTAGTGGGGCCAACATGCATCTAAGGTTTTGTATAAGAGTAAGAAGCATAGGTAGAATGCTCCGTGGTAAAGACAGAGATATAATTATAAGGAGCAAAATGAATAATGATTTCTAGAGAAGATGAATTCTAACAATAAGTATACTTTATGCTATTTCATGGCGCTGCGGCCTCTTCTCACCTGCGCTCGTGTTGGACTTCACTTTATATTCATATATGCAGCCAGTTTGTTATATTTAGCTCTGCGATTTCAGCTCTTGTGCAAGGTCTCTCAAGGCCCCTGAAATAGGAAGGGCGACCTTTATGTATTTCCAGGACGAGAAGCCTCTTAGTATACACAGGCTATCAATCCTGCGGCCCCCTGAGCTCCTGCCGTATGACCCCACGAATATTTAAGTAAGGGATGGGAGCATTAAGAAAGGAAGCAGTCCGACACTTCACAGGGAAATTCAAGTTTCTCCATTGTAGGTATAATGAATAATATTTGCTGATGAACCCATTCATTACCGAATGATTAGTATTTGTGCAATACCATGTTTCTCCTGCGGAGGTGCTGGACTTGCTGGGAAGTTTCATATGTGATCTAGAATTGTGCCGAGAACATTGTCACTTCCCTTCCCCCACTCTTTTCTTACAAGTCATAAAAATATTCAGGACGGGCGACAATGAATGAAGGAGAAAGTTTCATCATATTTTAGAACGTTTCACCAGATACATTTTGGTAACCTGTAGTACAGAATTTAACCCACTGAATTGTATCCAAAATTCTGATCGCATGCAGTTTCTGGGTAGTTGGGACAGGAGGGGTTAATGTGATTCCCTCATATCCCATAGAGTGTAATGCATTCATTCCCCTGACTCCCCTCCTATATTATCACCCTGGATCCAGCGCAGGCAGCAGCATGGTCGCATGGCGCACTACTAATTAAATCGTCTTTCGCATCTGGAAGATACATATTCCCAAAGAGGCAATCATGTAACAGGCGGAAAAATATCAGGAGATGCTGAGATCAATAAGATAATAATATTCTTCATTCTGCAAAGTGAGCGCTGTTCACACACAAAAGAGAAAAGACAAAAACCAGAGGAATTCCCCAAGGCAAGGACAAAATATCAAGTAAGAGAAGTAACTCAGGATCAGTAATGTATACAGTGACTGCACCAGCAGAATAGTGAGTGCAGCTCTGGAGTATAATACAGGATGTAACTCAGGATCAGTAATGTATGTACGCAGTGACTTCACCAGCAGAATAGTGAGCGCAGCTCTGGAGTATAATACAGGATGTAACTCAGGATCAGTAATGTATGTACGCAGTGACTTCACCAGCAGAATAGTGAGCGCAGCTCTGGAGTATAATACAGGAGGTAACTCAGGATCAGTAATGTAATGTATGTACACAGTGACTGCACCAGCAGAATAATGAGTGCAGCTCTGGAGTATAATACAGGATGTAACTCAGGATCAGTAATGTAATGTATGTACACAGTGACTGCACCAGCAGAATAGTGAGTGCAGCTCTGGAGTATAATACAGGATGGAACTCAGGATTAGTAATGTAATGTATGTACACAGTGAGTGCACCAGCAGAATAGTGAGTGCAGCTCTGGAGTATAATACAGGATGTAACTCAGGATCAGTAATGTAATGTATGTACACAGTGACTGCACCAGCAGAATAGTGAGTGCAGCTCTGGAGTATAATACAGAGTGTAACTCAGGATCAGTAATGTAATGTATGTACACAGTGACTGCACCAGCAGAATAGTGAGTGCAGCTCTGGAGTATAATACAGGATGGAACTCAGGATTAGTAATGTAATGTATGTACACAGTGAGTGCACCAGCAGAATAGTGAGTGCAGCTCTGGAGTATAATACAGGATGTAACTCAGGATCAGTAATGTAATGTATGTACACAGTGACTGCACCAGCAGAATAGTGAGTGCAGCTCTGGAGTATAATACAGGATGTAACTCAGGATCAGTAATGTAATGTATGTACACAGTGACTGCACCAGCAGAATAGTGAGTGCAGCTCTGGGGTATAACCCAGGATGTAACTCAGGATCAGTAATGTAATGTATGTACACAGTGACTGCACCAGCAGAATAGTGAGTGCAGCTCTGGAGTATAATACAGGATGTAACTCAGGATCAGTAATGTAATGTATGTACACAGTGACTGCGCCAGCAGAATAGTGAGTGCAGCTCTGGAGTATAATACAGGATGGAACTCAGGATTAGTAATGTAATGTATGTACACAGTGACTGCACCAGCAGAATAGTGAGTGCAGCTCTGGAGTATAATACAGGATGTAACTCAGGATCAGTAATGTAATGTATGTACACAGTGACTGCACCAGCAGAATAGTGAGTGCAGCTCTGGAGTATAATACAGGATGGAACTCAGGATTAGTACAGGATAATATAATTTGTGTAAACTTTGTCTAAACCATATAAAACTGCGGCTGAGTTACTCATTCCACCTTTCTTTGCGGAATCCACCAGTACAGTTTGATATAGACGTTGCTGTAGTCATTGGTTCTTACAGCCGCTCTGCAGCATTTCAGGATCTTATTCTCAAGAACATATAGAGCAGTTTACCTTCTATAAACCAAGAATGAAGAAAGAGGAGGCATGTAAAAGTGAGATCTCCACTCTGCTCCTGAAATAATTTACTGTCTTCTATTATCAGCACTTCCTGGGGCTACAGAGAGAACGTGCAGCTCCGATACCTAACGTCTGGTAACTGCCGAAAATATTATAGTGATTAGTGCAATATGGAATTTATAGGCTCATAGGGGACAAATAGCTCTGCCAGGTCAGAAGACTAAAGGATGAAGTCCTGAAGATGCTGGATGGACACAATACCAGGAGAGACCGTACAAAAGAGGAAGATGACCCCTACAGATGCAAGAGTGTCACAAGGAAATGGGACCCCAAAAAGTTTTGTCCCATTAACCATGCGTTTAGTGCGAAGAAAATGTACAGGACCACACCCCTATTTACTGTAGATACTAAAACATAGGGGCAGTATTATAGTAGTTATATTCTTGTACATAGAAGGCAGTATTATAGCTGTTATATTCTTGTACATAGGAGCAGTATTATAGTAGTTATATTCTTGTACATAGGGGCAGTATTATAGTAGTTATATTCTTGTACATAGGGGCAGTATTATAGTAGTTATATTCTTGTACATAGGGGGCAGTATTATAGTAGTTATATTCTTGTACATAGAAGGCAGTATTATAGCTGTTATATTCTTGTCATAGCATATGGTATCTGTCATAGTATTATAGTAGTTATATTCTTGTACATAGGAGCAGTATTATAGTAGTTATATTCTTGTACATAGGGCAGTATTATAGTAGTTATATTCTTGTACATAGGAGCAGTATTATAGTAGTTATATTCTTGTACATAGGGGCAGTATTATAGTAGTTATATTCTTGTACATAGGGGGCAGTATTATAGCTGTTATATTCTTGTACATAGGAGCAGTATTATAGTAGTTATATTCTTGTACATAGAAGGCAGTATTATAGCTGTTATATTCTTGTACATAGGGGCAGTATTATAGTAGTTATATTCTTGTATATAGGAGCAGTATTATAGTAGTTATATTCTTGTACATAGGGGCAGTATTATAGTAGTTATATTTTTCTACATAGGAGCAGTATTATAGTAGTTATATTTTTCTACATAGGAGCAGTATTATAGTAGTTATATTCTTGTATATAGGAGCAGTATTATAGTAGTTATATTTTTCTACATAGGAGCAGTATTATAGTAGTTACATTCTTGTACATAGGGGGCAGTATTATAGTAGTTATATTCTTGTACATAGGGGCAATTTTTATTGTAAAAAACCAAACAAATACAAATATACTGACATTCCTCCAGTAATACAAAACTAAATTCACTTGGATTGTACATTCATTACATATCCGGATTATACATATAAAATTATCTTAAAGAGTCCATACACCTGGTTGGAAAAAAAAACAAAAAACAAAAAAAAAAAAAAAAAAACATCATATTTCAACCCAGTGACACATCCTTCCATAACTTAACATTTCCTAATGATTTTATCTATCTGGGCTCGGACATTATGTGGTTGACAGCGTCACAGATCTGAGTCGGAGTTATTCTGGTCACCGCCGGTCTCCATTTCAGACTCTACCCGAGAGCCCTCAGGTAATGGCTTCCGCTTGGGCGAAGGACAGTCCTCTACGTCCCTATCAAACTCTGCGTCGATTCTTCTAAGGTCATCCTCAAAATCACCGTCAGACTCAGACAGAACACCAAACCTATTAGATAAGTCCATTACACCTGCAGAACTCTGGACCTTCTTCCTGGCTCCTTGGCCAGTGTCATACTCCTTCTCAGGTTTACGGGAGGTCTTGTCCTTTTTCTTCCTTTTAGTCTGAGACACAGATGGTAGTACTGAAGTAATGCTTCCCTGTGACTGCTGCCCCTCAGGGACAACCTCCATACTTCCCTGTGCACCCTCTGAACCCTGCTGCTCTGGTGTCACCTGAGTAGACCCCTGGTGGGCCTCCGGTCTGGCCAGTATTTCCCCTGACAGTAAAGCTGCCTCCTCCAGAATCTCTGCCCCTGCCACCAAATCCTCATCAGGATAGTCCTTACAGATATTGTGCCAGGCGTCAGGACAGTCCCTGTGAGGGTGACCGATCTTCCCACAGAGGTTGCACCTGATGTTCTGGCAGTCTGCAGCCACATGGCCGACCTCCCCACACAGGTTGCACTTCACCACAGTACACGTATTCGCCAGGTGACCCGCCTTGCCACATTTGAAGCACTTACGAGGCTGCCCAGGATAGAAACACACACCCCTCTCCCTCCCAATAAAGAAGGAGTTGGGTAAGTGGGCAGTGATATTATCGCACTGGCGCAGTTTCACCAAAACCCTCCACCCTCCCGTCCAGATACCATCATTGTCTCTGCTTTTGGTGAGGTCAGAGACCAGGTCACAATGCCTCCGGAGCCACACCACAATGTCCTGCGGGGGAACAGACTCATTCCAGAAGATGAGATTTACCGTAACGGTATCTGGCTTAGAGATAGGAATAAAGCTGAACTTACTCCAGCCCTCAGAGTCTCTAAACTTGGGGAAATTAGACCAGAACCTGTCCAGGTCACTCATGAGCTTAAAGCTGACGTCATAGCCCTGCCTGTCTGGAAGATTAATCACCGCCAAGATGCTGACTGGCGCAAACCCCATCTGGCGACACAAGAGCTCCCTGACCACAAACCTTCTATCTGGCAGATCCTCCTTGGCACCTCTGTGCCGGAAACGCACAACGTTTCTCCGTTTAAACGCCTGGCCGGTATAATTGGCACCAGAGGTGAAGGACGGAGCGCCACGACTCCAGGCATTACTGGGGGGAACCTGCGGGGTCACACTAGGCTGACTGACGGGGTGAGGGTCTGCAGCAGGGGGGGCTTCTACACCTTGTGTGCTCGGAATTAAAGGGGGGAAATCACAGACATCATCATGAACATTGTTATCATCAACATCAATGTCACTATCAGACTGCGCAGCGTCCACCAAAGATACTGTGCTCCCCCAAACCCCCGACCCCTCAGATACAGCGCGGTTATCCCCAGCATCAGAGCCCTGCTGGGCACCATCAGGAACTACCGGCACATGTCCACTGCCCAACTGTGGTGCATGGCATTCTGAGACTTGTAGTCCCTGTGCTGAAAAATGTCCATGCTGCTGCTTGGAATCTGCTGCAGGCGGCTGTACTGGGCATTCTGCGACTTGTTGTACCTCTACTGGAATGTGCCCTTCATGCTGCTGCTTGGAATCTGCTGCAGGCTGTTGTGCTGGGCATTCTGTGACTTGTTGTACCTCTACTGGAATCTGCACTACATGCTTCTGCTTTGGATCTGCTTCAGGCTGTTTTGCTGGGCATTTTGAGACTTGTGGTACGTCTGCTGGGGTCTGTACTACAGGCTGCTGCTGGTGCGGCATTTGCCCCTTTTGGAAGCAGAAACTTGCAGGCTGCAGCACTGGCCGCACCTGCTTCTGGGGTCCACCTGGGACAATGTCTGACCTGGAACCTGCAGAGTTCTGCTTCTGTGACATAAACAGTTCCTGGTTCCTATAAGTCTCCGCCAGGGGCCCCATCCTCTCTAGGACGCAGTCCATGTCCCTCACCACTTTTGCCAGCAATACACCCAGTGTGTTCAGAGTCTCATCATAAAAATCATGACTCCCGGGATTAATAGCCTTTAGCTTATAGCAAGTGTCTATCTGCATCTGTAGTGCGTCTTTCTGCTGCTGTAACTCACCGAACTTCTTGACCAGTCCTGGGATCTCCTCTGCGAGCTGAAGCTCAGGTGCACGTGGCGTCTCCTCCTGGGATCCTGCATTCAGCGATGTCCCCGGCTGCTTGAACCCAGACGTCTCCTTAATTTTCACCACCGCTGGTTTCATGGCTCCAGGCTCCACAGCACTTTTACTGCTGCCACCTGACTGCGACCGTGTGCGTCCTGACCGCGCCATACTGCCATGCTGCTGTAAGTTCTCCTGGATGGTTTGTCTTTCCAAAGACGTCCGTCTCTGCCTGGGAGCAGGAGAGGTGATCTGCACAGCTGGGGCTGATCTCACCTGTGCACCCGGCAGGAGCTGCTTGCTGACTGGGGAGTTACCTGACTTCACATTGTGCTGTAACCCATCACTGACCGACACTTTTCCTTCTTGCTTCTTTGCTGGACTTGGAGAAGGTTTTCCTCCCAAAACTTTACTGACGGCTTTTTCCTCCTTCACAGAACTGCTGCAGCTTTGGCTCGCTGCATTCACTGGTCTGACAGTGGCTCTGGGATTAACATTCCCATTAGGAGAGGCCTGGGAGGCTTGTCCCAGTGTAGGCCGGGAAGCCTGGGCCTTGCCTGGGGAGCTTCCCCGCCCAGGGTGGCCCCTCCCTGGGCTTGCTCCAGACATCAGGAGAGCTACAAACACACAACCTCTCAGCTAGGAGGCAGTATTATAGTAGTTATATTTTTGTACATAGGAGCAGTATTATAGTAGTTATATTCTTGTGCATAGGGAGCAGTATTATAGTAGTTATATTCTTGTACATAGGAGCAGTATTATAGTAGTTATATTCTTGTACATAGGGGCAGTATTATAGTAGTTATATTCTTGTACATAGGGGCAGTATTATAGTAGTTATATTCTTGTACATAGGGGCAGTATTATAGTAGTTATATTCTTGTACAGGGGCAGTATTATAGTTATATTCTTGTACATAGGAGCAGTATTATAGTAGTAATATTCTTGTACATAGGAGCAGTATTATAATAGTTATATTCTTGTACATAGGAGCAGTATTATAGTAGTTATATTCTTGTACATAGGAGCAGTATTATAGTAGTTATATTCTTGTACATAGGAGCAGTATTATAATAGTTATATTCTTGTACATAGGGCAGTATTATAGTAGTTATATTCTTGTACATAGGAGCAGTATTATAGTAGTTATATTCTTGTACATAGGAGCAGTATTATAGTAGTTATATTCTTGTACATAGGAGCAGTATTATAATAGTTATATTCTTGTACATAGGGGCAGTATTATAGTAGTTATATTCTTGTACATAGGAGCAGTATTATAGTAGTTATATTCTTGTACATAGGAGCAGTATTATAGTAGTTATATTCTTGTACATAGGAGCAGTATTATAGTAGTTATATTCATGTACATGGGAGCAGTATTATAGTAGTTATATTCTTGTACATAGGAGCAGTATTATAGTAGTTATATTCTCATAGTTGTAGGTAGTAATATAGTAAATATATTTTTGCAAATGGGGTAGTATTATAGTTTGCTCATTCTTGTACATTTGCAGTAATATTATACATTTTCCTAATAAATATTCTGCATTATTAGTAATACATTTGCTTTCTAATATTTCTTTATCAGGTTGCTATTCTTTATTACATTGGTCATCAGTGACTGCACTTCCTTTTTACATGTATGATTTGACAATACCCGGCGTCCACCATTGTTGTGACATTACCATATATATTACATACTTAGTATAGCACGTAGTATAGGACATGCGGATATAACTTATACTCTGCCTCCATGTTGTAATTCTATGGTAATTGCGCTGGTACACATCCATCACTCTGCGCACACAGGGTTTGATTAGATTATATTGTTATTGTTAGTTTGACGGTGATGAAATTATGCAGCCAATTTACATTAAATCCAATTCTCAGCTCGACCCCCGGGGGATTCACACGATTATATTCCCGTAAATATTCCTGTGACTTGTACCAGTGTTACACCAGCGACGTCTGTCTCACCGCCGCTGATATACTAGTGAAATTAGCAGGTATTGATGCACAAAGCAAAGTGTGATGTGTTTGGGGGAAGTGCACCCGTTGCCTCTGCGTCTTCCAGCCACTTCTCTATGGGGCCCAGAATGATGTTTCCCTGAAGACCTCACCTACCGCGATGCAGAGTTCACCTGATCAGCATTTGTTTGCAGGTTCTAAGAAAAGGCGTCAGAAAACAATCATTAAGGCTGTGTGCACATGTTGCGGATTCGCTGCAGATCCGCCAGTGTGTGACCAAACAATGTAATTCAATAGGAAATAAACCCGCTGTGCACATTCTGCGGAAAATTCCGCACGGAATCCGCAGCGGTTTGTTTTCTGCAGCATGTCAATTCTTTTTGCGGATCTGCATTCGTTCTTACACCCATTCCATTAATGAAATCCGTAGGGCTAAAAACGCAGGACAATCCGCAAAAAAAAAAGTGCGGATTTTGACAAGCGATTTCTGCCAAGAGATGCAGAATCCGCTCAGGAAATTCCTGAGCCAAATCGCCTCGTGTGCACATACCCTAACACGTACCTCAGCATTTATCTATCCACATCACTATATATACAGATATGGATTATTTGCCATAACCTGAACCTTATTGGTGAACACTTCTCTGACCCACAGTGTGTCTCGTGGTTACAGGGATTGTGGGTCTCACGTGCATATAGGGATTGTGTGTTTGTGGATATAGGGATTCTGTGTCTCATGTGGATATAGGGATTGTGTGTCTTGGGTGGATATAGGGATTCTGTGTCTCATGTGGATATAGGGATTGTGTGTCTTGGGTGGATATAGGGATTCTGTGTCTCATGTGGATATAGGGATGTGTGTGTTATGTGGATATAGGGATTGTGTGTTATGTGGATATAGGGATTGTGTGTGTTATGTGGATATAGGGATTGTGTGTTATGTGGATATAGGGATTGTGTGTCTCGTGTGGATATAGGGATTGTGTGTTATGTGGATATAGGATTGTGTGTTTGTGTGGATATAGGGATTGTGTGTCTCACGTGGATATAAGGATTGTGTGTCTCACGTGGATATAGGGATTGTGTGTTATGTGGATATAGGGATTGTGTGTTATGTGGATATAGGGATTGTGTGTGTTATGTGGTTATAGGAATTGTGTGTCTTGGGTGGATATAGGGATTGTGTGTCTTGGGTGGATATAGGGATTGTGTGTCTTGGGTGGATATAGGGATTGTGTGTCTTGGGTGGATATAGGGATTGTGTGTGTTATGTGGATATAGGGATTATGTGTGTTATGTGGTTATAGGGATTGTGTTTTTGTGTGGTTATAGGGATTGTGTGTTATGTGGATATAGGGATTATGTGTGTTATGTGGTTATAGGGATTGTGTGTTATGTGGTTATAGGGATTGTGTGTTATGTGGTTATAGGGATTGTGTGTGTTGGGTGGATATAGGGATTGTGTGTCTCGTGTGGATATAGGGATTGTGTGTCTTGGGTGGATATAGGGATTGTGTGTTATGTGGATATAGGGATTGTGTGTGTTATGTGGATATAGGGATTATGTGTGTTATGTGGTTATAGGGATTGTGTGTGTTATGTGGATATAGGGATTATGTGTGTTATGTGGTTATAGGGATTGTGTGTTATGTGGATATAGGGATTGTGTGTTATGTGGATATAGGGATTGTGTGTTATGTGGATATAGGGATTGTGTGTTTTGTGTGGTTATAGGGATTGTGTGTCTCACGTGGATATAGGGATTGGGTGTCTCACGTGGATATAGGGATTGTGTGTCTCACGTCGATATAGGGATTGTGTGTGTTATGTGGATATAGGGATTGTGTGTGTTATGTGGATATAGGGATTGTGTGTCTCATGTGGTTATAGGGATTGTGTGTCTCACGTGGATATAGGGATTGTGTGTCTCACGTGGATATAGGGATTGTGTGTCGTATGCGGTTATAGGGATTGTGTGTGTTATGTGGATATAGGGATTGTGTGTCTCACGTGGATATAGGGATTGTGTGTCGTATGCGGTTATAGGGATTGTGTGTGTTATGTGGATATAGGGATTGTGTGTGTTATGTGGATATAGGGATTGTGTGTTATGTGGTTATAGGGATTGTGTGTGTTATGTGGATATAGGGATTGTGTGTTATGTGGATATAGGGATTGTGTGTGTTATGTGGATATAGGGATTGTGTGTTATGTGGATATAGGGATTGTGTGTCTTGGGTGGATATAGGGATTGTGTGTGTTATGTGGTTATAGGGATTGTGTGTCTTATATGGATATAGGGATTGTGTGTCTTATGTGGATATAGGGATTGTGTGTCTTGGGTGGATATAGGGATTGTGTGTCTTGGGTGGATATAGGGATTGTGTGTGTTATGTGGTTATAGGGATTGTGTGTTATGTGGATATAGGGATTGTGTGTCTTATATGGATATAGGGATTGTGTGTGTTATGTGGTTATAGGGATTGTGTGTCTTATATGGATATAGGGATTGTGTGTGTTATGTGGTTATAGGGATTGTGTGTCTTGGGTGGATATAGGGATTGTGTGTGTTATGTGGATATAGGGATTGTGTGTTATGTGGATATAGGGATTGTGTGTCTTGGGTGGATATAGGGATTGTGTGTGTTATGTGGATATAGGGATTGTGGTCTTGGGTGGATATAGGGATTGTGTGTCTTGGTGGATATAGGGATTGTGTGTGTTATGTGGATATAGGGATTGTGTGTCTTGGGTGGATATAGGGATTGTGTGTGTTATGTGGATATAGGGATTGTGTGTCTTGGGTGGATATAGGGATTGTGTGTGTTATGTGGATATAGGGATTGTGTGTCTTGGGTGGATATAGGGATTGTGTGTCTTGTGTGGTTATAGGGATTGTGTGTCTTGTGTGGTTATAGGGATTGTGTGTCTTGGGTGGATATAGGGATTGTGTGTGTTATGTGGATATAGGGATTGTGTGTTATGTGGATATAGGGATTGTGTGTTATGTGGATATAGGGATTGTGTGTTATGTGGATATAGGGATTGTGTGTGTTATGTGGATATAGGGATTGTGTGTCTTGGGTGGATATAGGATTGTGTGTTATGTGGATATAGGGATTGTGTGTTATGTGGATATAGGGATTGTGTGTGTTATGTGGATATAGGGATTGTGTGTGTTATGTGGATATAGGGATTTTGTGTTATGTGGTTATAGGGATTGTGTGTGTTATGTGGATATAGGGATTGTGTGTGTTATGTGGATATAGGGATTGTGTGTCTTGGGTGGATATAGGGATTGTGTGTTATGTGGATATAGGGATTGTGTGTCTTGGGTGGATATAGGGATTGTGTGTGTTATGTGGATATAGGGATTGTGTGTCTTGGGTGGATATAGGGATTGTGTGTGTTATGTGGATATAGGGATTGTGTGTCTTGGGTGGATATAGGGATTGTGTGTTATGTGGTTATAGGGATTGTGTGTCTTGGGTGGATATAGGGATTGTGTGTTATGTGGTTATAGGGATTGTGTGTTATGTGGTTATAGGGATTGTGTGTGTCATTTGGCTGTAGGGATTGTATTTTTTCTGTCAGTTCAGGGATTGTGTATATAACATAATTATTCTGATTATCTGCCTAATTTGGCCTTGAATCCCCCTGGACAGTCTTTTTGGTTAGAAGGGTCACCTCGAAGGTCTCAGGTACTAGGAGCATCATTACTCAGTAAATGTTTATTAAACCTGCAGCGACTCCAATATATTATCTGAAATTAATCGGCTTCCTACAAAAAGAATGGATGCTCTCTGGCTAATCCAAGAGGGCCCTGAAGAGCCTGAATGTCCTCAGCCCGTCCCCCCATCATTTCTGCAGATACTTTCTATATAGACGGTGAGAATCCTCAGCGAGGCTGTAATCTGCGGACATTATGCGATTCCTCCGAACCCTTGTGTGAAGAGGCGGCCTCTATAAATATTCAGGACTCTGGTATTTAAGCCGTAAGAGGATAAAGAGATGAAGAATGCTGCAATATCTGGTGTCTGCAGCCACAGATCATCACATACGAGGAATCGGGGGACGGCGAATGGTTATCACAGCAAGAACCAGTTATTGGGTCTGAGGGAAGGATCCCATATAACAGATCACGGGATCACACACCCCTAGGGGCGATCTGGCGCCTAATGCTCCAATTTATACATATGTAGAGCTGGAATCCGCAATTACATAGGTAAATCATTACACTGCCATCATGCGCCCGTCCCCCTCTGTCACCGTCACTGCACTTCAGCGATTACACTATGGTGCAAATATCCAGATGAACCGTAAGATATCAGTTAGGGGACACTAGAACATGGCCACATTGGGGTCATATTGTCTCATCAGTGTCACCATTACTGCACGTAAAAAAGAGGCAGAACCTCTAATTTAGTAACAGTAGCTGCAATAACAAATGAAAAGTTACGCAGCTGCAAACTATATTCTTAACTAAGAAAAGCTATATTTTCTAAAAAAAAAGAGACAGAGATCCAACTCCTGTATATAGACATGAAGGTAAAAATATATTTTTTCTTCCACCAATCAGAAGCAAGAGCGACTCATTACAAACTGATCATACTATTAACTCAAAAACAACACTTTATACAAAGAGCTCCCCCTAGTGGTGGCTGCAGACAGGATCTTATCATGTATCTCTGTATACAGGGAGCTCCCCCTAGTGGTGACTACAGACAGGATCTTATCATGTATCTCTGTATATACAGGGAGCTCCCCCTAGAGGTGGCTGCAGACAGGATCTTATCATGTATCTATGTATATACAGGGAGCTCCTCCTAGTGGTGACTGCAGACAGGATCTTATCATGTATCTCTGTATACAGGGAGCTCCCCCTAGTGGTGGCTGCAGACAGGATCTTATCATTTATCTCTGTATACAGGGAGCTCCCCCTAGTGGTGACTGCAGACAGGATCTTATCATGTATCTCTGTATACAGGGAGCTCCCCCTAGTGGTGACTACAGACAGGATCTTATCATGTATCTCTGTATACAGGGAGCTCCCCCTAGCGGTGACTGCAGACAGGATCTTATCATGTATCTCTGTGTACAGGGAGCTCCCCCTAGTGGTGGCTGCAGACAGGATCTTATCATGTATCTCTGTATACAGGGAGCTCCCCCTAGTGGTGACTGCAGACAGGATGATCTTATCATGTATCTCTGTATACAGGGAGCTCCCCCTAGTGGTGACTACAGACAGGATCTTATCATGTATCTCTGTATACAGGGAGCTCCCCCTAGCGGTGACTGCAGACAGGATCTTATCATGTATCTCTGTGTACAGGGAGCTCCCCCTAGTGGTGACTGCAGACAGGATCTTATCATGTATCTCTGTATACAGGGAGTTCCCCCTAGTGGTGGCTGCAGACAGGATCTTATCATGTATCTCTGTATACAGGGAGCTCCCCCTAGTGGTGACTGCACACAGGATCTTATCATGTATCTCTGTATACAGGGAGCTCCCCCTAGTGGTGACTACAGACAGGATCTTATCATGTATCTCTGTATACAGGGAGCTCCCCCTAGCGGTGACTGCAGACAGGATCTTATCATGTATCTCTGTGTACAGGGAGCTCCCCCTAGTGGTGACTGCAGACAGGATCTTATCATGTATCTCTGTATACAGGGAGTTCCCCCTATTGGTGGCTGCAGACAGAATCTTATCATGTATCTCTGTATACAGGGAGCTCCCCCTAGTGGTGGCTGCAGACAGGATCTTATGTATCTCTGTATACAGGGAGTTCCCCCTAGTGGTGGCTGCAGACAGAATCTTATCATGTATCTCTGTATACAGGGAGCTCCCCCTAGTGGTGACTGCAGACAGAATCTTATCATGTATCTCTGTATACAGGGAGCTCCCCCTAGTGGTAGATGCAGACAGGATCTTCTCATGTATCTCTGTATACAGGGAGCTCCCCCTAGTGGTGGCTGCAGACAGGATCTTATCATGTATCTCTGTATACAGGGTGCTCCCCCTAGTGGTAGATGCAGACAGGATCTTATCATGTATCTCTGTATACAGGGAGCTCCCCCTAGTGGTGACTACAGACAGGATCTTATCATGTATGTCTGTATACAGGGAGCTCCCTCTAGTGGTGGCTGCAGACAGGATCTTATCATGTATGTCTGTATACAGGGAGCTCCCCCTAGTGGTGGCTGCAGACAGAATCGTATCATGTATCTCTGTATACAGGGAGCCTCCCCTAGTGGTGGCTGCAGACAGGATCTTATCATGTATCTCTGTATACAGGGAGCTCCCCCTAGTGGTGGCTGCAGACAGAATCTTATCATGTATCTCTGTATACAGGGAGCTCCCCCTAGTGGTGGCTGCAGACAGGATCTTATCATGTATCTCTGTATACAGGGAGCTCCCCCTAGTGGTGACTGCAGACAGGATCTTATCATGTATCTCTGTATACAGGGAGCTCCCCCTAGTGGTGCTGCAGACAGATCTTATCATGTATCTCTGTATACAGGGAGCTCCCCCTAGTGGTGGCTGCAGACAGAATCTTATCATGTATGTCTGTATACAGGGAGCTCCCCCTGTGGTGGCTGCAGACAGGATCTTATCATGTATCTCTGTATACAGGGAGCTACCCCTAGTGGTGACTGCAGCAGGATCTTATCATCTATCTCTGTATACAGGGAGCTCCCCCTAGTGGTGACTGCAGGCAGGATCTTATCATGTATCTCTGTATACAGGGAGCTCCCCTAGTGGTGGCTGCAGACAGGATCTTATCATGTATCTCTGTATACAGGGAGCTCCCCCTAGTGGTGGCTGCAGCAGGATCTTATCATGTATCTCTGTATACAGGGAGCTCCCCCTGGTGGTGGCTGCAGACAGGATCTTATCATGTATCTCTGTATACAGGGAGCTCCCCTAGTGGTGACTGCAGCAGGATCTTATCATCTATCTCTGTATACAGGGAGCTCCCCCTAGTGGTGACTGCAGGCAGGATCTTATCATGTATCTCTGTATACAGGGAGCTCCCCTAGTGGTGGCTGCAGACAGGATCTTACATGTATCTCTGTATACAGGGAGCTCCCCCTAGTGGTGGCTGCAGGCAGGATCTTATCATGTACTCTGTATACAGGGAGCTCCCCCTAGTGGTGGCTGCAGACAGGATCTTATCATGTATCTCTGTATACAGGGAGCTCCCCCTAGTGGTGGCTGCAGGCAGGATCTTATCATGTATCTCTGTATACAGGGAACTCTTTTATTATAAAAAATACAAAACTTACAATTAATAAAGAACAAAAATCCAAACCCCAGCAAAACAACCGTCCGAGTCCAACATTACCCCCCCAGTCCCAAGGCAAAAGTCCAAGTCCAGCATAACTGCCCCCATTCAAAGTAACCCCCCCCAAAACAAACTCTGTCTTCTTCCTCAGAGAAGCTTCCTCCTTCATCTTTCTCTCTGATGCTGCACCAGGGATTCCCGGCCGGTCTCCCATTCCTGTACTTGCCCGCCTCAAGCTGCTTAGCGGCTGCGATCTGAGACAGGCGACTTCAGCCTAGAATGGCAGCCGACTTCATCTCACTTTTTGTTTCCTCCAGATCTCCTCCTCCCCAGGTTACGTCACCCAAGGAGAGAAGAAACATTTTATTAATACACACATACACACTTCACACCAAACCTGACAAAGAAAACTCTGGTCCATCGCCCAAAAAGAAACACAAAAGCCACCTGGCTTAAAACACATCTATCAAAACCACACAATTTTTTTTCCTTTTTTATATATATATATATATATATAATATATATATATATATATTTTTTTTTTTTTTTTTAGTTACACAGCAAATACAACTATAACAAACCTACCACCAACCCCCCTCCCACCACCATAAAACCCCCCACACAATACAAAAATAAGCTTCACTGAGGAACTCATGACCTCCAGGAACATCTCACAATACAATACTATATAATACAATACAACCTAACTCTCTATATTACAACACTTACCCAGAGCCAGGATTGGGCCTGTAAGCCCTATATCAGTAATTCACTTCTGCAAAACAAAAATCTGATAGTGAAAAGCCCCCAGCCCCCACCAGGAACCCGGAGATGACAGGCGTCTATCCTAACAAGCCTTACTCTACCAGCCGTCCCTACCTGCCTAAACATCTGTCCCTATTTATCTACCTACCTTTCCCTGTCTCTCCCTGCCTGACCCTACTGCCCTACCTAACTCACCGCGTGCCTACCTAACTGTCCCTCGGCTGTCCCTGTCCTGTCCCTAACTATCTACCTGTCCCTACTGAAGCTATCTACCTGTCCCTACCACTTACCTGCTAATCTAGGCCCTAGGGTACATTAAATGAGAACCCTCTCCAGAGAAGAGAGGCCCTCGCTGCACCCAGCCTGTCATACTCCAGAGAGCGCACCTTCACCAGGCCACCCAGAATGTTCCTAACAACCTCGTCCCGGGGAGGATTTTCTGCTGAGTTGACACTAAGCACCGTGCGTTCCACGTGTAAAACCTGACGACTAAACTGACTAGAAATAAAGTGCCCCGATCTCGGCCACCCAGGGATCCGAATGCCCCATACGCCCACTCCGCATAGGAAAGGTGTGCCAGCCGAGGTCAGCCTATGGAAGCACCCACCCTGTTGTAGACCCCTGCATTAAAAGGACACTGAAGGAGGAAGTGCTCCATGCTTTCCAGCGTGTCGCAACACTCCTCACGGGGACAACCCCGATCTTCGGAGTTCCTACACTTCAGGTTGTCCCTTACATACAGTTTCCTGTGGAAGCAGCGCCAAGCCAAGTCCCAAAACTTCAAGGGGACCCGTGCAGAATTCAATAACCTCAGCCCGCCCTCCAGATCCGACTTGGGCAATCTTTGAGCACCAGAGGCTTCTGGAAATGGGTCAACAGGACCCTCCTGTCAAGGAATTTCCTCGACATGGTCCTGATCTCCCACATTCCCAGACCCCACCGGCGGATCACATTCAGAACCGGGGTAGCGTAAGCCGGGAGATGCCCATGCGGTGTGCGCAGGTCCTTCACTTGCCCTCCTGTCTCCCATTCCTGGAAGAAGGGCCGAAGCCATCCCCTGCAGGAGAATACCCACGGAGGAGCCCTCTCTGACCAGAGGTTGGCGATGTTAGTCTTGACAAAAGTGTTTACTAGAAACACCACTGGGTTGACCATACCCAACCCTCCTAGTCTCCTTGTGCGATATGTGACCTCTCGCTTGACTAGGTTCAGCCTATTTCCCCATAACATTTGGAAAAACAGGCTGTAGACCCGTGTCCAGAGCGGCTCTGGCAACATGCAGACACTGCCCAGGTATATTAACAAGGGTAGCAAAAAACCCTTAACCAGGCTAACCCTTTCCCTCAGGGTCAAAGACCAACCCTTCCATTGGTCCACCTTCTGGGCGGCGATCCTGAGTCTGCCCTCCCAATTTTGCTGGGGGTAGTCCCCCGGGCCAAATTCGATGCCTAGGATTTTTGCTGATGCCTGAGGCTCTGGAAGAGTGTCCGGGAGACCGAAACTAGGGTCTCCCCCTCCCAGCCAGAGACTCTCACACTTTTCCTGATTAATTCCGGACCCAGAAGCCTCCGAGTAGCGACCAACCTCAGACATGACCCACTCCGCCTCCTCACCCGAGGATACGAAAAGGGAGACGTCATCAGCATACGCTACCACCCTCAGAGTGGCTTCTGGGGCCGCCTGGTCCATCCTGACTCCCGCCAACGGCCCGCGCTCAATCCTCCTTAAAAGGGGATCTATCGCGAACACGTATAACAGCGGGCTCAACGGACAGCCCTGGCGGACCCCAGACCCAACCTCAAAAGGGCGGCCAGACCAACCATTCAAGAGCGGGAAAGTCTCTGCCCCCGCATACAGGATCTTTAGCCAATTTACAAACCCCCCAGGCAGACCGTACCTCAGAAGGACGGACCAGAGGTACTCGTGGTTAACCCGATCAAAAGCCTTCGCCTGATCTAAAGACAGCAAGTACCCCTTCCAGTGACCCGCCCTACCCTGCTCCACTGCCTCTCGGACACCGAGTACTGCACTAAAAGTGCTGCGGCCTGGAACAGAGCAATGCTGGGCCCCCGAAAGGAGCCGGGGTGCAAACTTCACCAGCCGATTGAACAGCACCTTTGCCAGAACCTTCCGGTCCGTATTGAGAAGCGCTATGGGACGCCAATTCTCAATACGGGACGAGTCTTTACCCTTTGACAGGATAATCAGGGCTGACTGCCTCATTGACCGGGAAAGAGCGCCCGAGGAGAGACACTCGTTAAACACCTCAGTCAAGAGGGGGACCAAGGAGTCCCTAAAGGTCTTATAAAACTCGGATGTTAAGCCATCCGGACCTGGCGATTTCTTAGGCCGAAGCCCATCAATGGCCAGTCGCACTTCCTCTTCCCTGATTGCCTCTGTCAAAACGTGAAGCGAGGGGTCATCCCCTGGCTCAGGGGTGGCTTCGGCCAGGAAAGCCGACATCACGTTCCGATCCAGATCCCTCTTCCCCAAGAGGTGTGAGTAGAAAGATCTGATCACCTCCAGGATCCCTGATTTGGATCTGTTCAGGGAACCCGTACTGTCGATCAGTCCTGTCACCACCTTACAACTCACTGACATCTTACAGTTTCTGTAGGGGTCGGGCGAGCGGTACCTCCCGAAATCCCTCTCAAAAACCAAAGATGTGTGCCTATCGTACTGACACCTCTTGAGTAAAGACTTCACTCTGGAGATCTCCTCACGGTCACCTCCAGCCGAGAAGAGATGTTCGAGTTTCCTCCTCAGTTCCTGATACAGGCGGTACCTGCTCAGGCTCCTGTGGCTCGAGAGCTGGCGGAAGAAACTCGCAACCCGTTCCTTGAAGATCTCCCACCACTCTGACTTATCGCTACAGAGATCCAAAAGCGGTACCTGGCTCTGAAGAAAGTCCTCAAAGGATTGTCTTATCTCTGCTTCTTCCAAGAGGGACGAATTCAGCTTCCATAGTCCCTTTCCCATCCGAGGGTTTCTGAAACATTCAGAGAAAAAGAAATCAGACAGTGATCGAGAACTCCACCTCAACAACGGACACTGCTGAAGAGATGGCTTCCTCCTTCAAAAAAAACCTGTCTATCCTAGACCTACAGCTACCTCTATGAAAGGTGAAACCACAGTGACCTGGGGTGTGCCGGATGTGGACATCCACCAGGCGAGCGTCACTAGCTATGCTATTAAGAGTATTACTATCATAAGCCAGCCGGTCAATGGAGCCTCCCCTATCACGAAGCCTTGTGACAGTGTTAAAGTCACCTCCAAAGACCACCTGCCGACTCGTAAAAAGATAGGGCTTAATCTTCAGGAAGAGACATTTACGGTCCCACTTTGACTGTGGACCATAGATGTTAATGAGCCGAAGCTCCTGTCCCCTCATGAAGACGTCTAAGACCAGGCACCTACCCATTTCTACCTCGATAACTCTCCGGCATTCAACCGATGCAGTCTGAAAAAGGACTGCCACCCCGCTACACGGCTCGGCCGCAAGAGACCAGTACGAGGACCCGCACCTCCACTCACTCTCCGCCTTGCGTATGGCCCCCATATCCGTAAGTCTGGTCTCCTGCAAAAACAAAATGTCAGCCTCAAATCGGGTGAGAAAATCAAAGGCCGCAAATCTAGCCGCATCTGACTTTATACTAGCGACATTAATGGTCGCCAGAGTCAACGGGGTGGGTGCCGCCATCATGAGTGATCGAGTTAGATGGCCTTTTTCTTCCCCCCACCCTTTTTCCTAGCTCGCTCATCTCCGGACGATGAAGCCCCCCCTCTTCTTTTCAAAGAGACAGAGGTATCCATCCCCCCCACCTTTCTCATCTCCGGACGCAGGGTTGGCCCCACCTCCCGAAGAAGACACACCCTCCGGAGAAGAGACTCCGCCCCCTCCCAAAGACCCTCCAGATGTTACCTCCGGAACCTCACCCCCGACCCCCATCTCAGCAGGGTCGTCAAGGGCTTGGAACCGGTTGGAGAGGGAGATCAGAGGGGAGTAGGTGGGACCTTCCTTAGGCACCTTGGTCAGGGTAAAGATTTTCCACCTTTTTTCTTCTTTTTTTTACTTTTGGCACTCTTGGTACCCTTGTCACCCATTTCTTTTGGCTGTTCCCCTCCATCCTCATCAAAACTTTCATATTGTGAGGCATCCGAGAGATCAGCCACTTCCTCATTCTCCATCCAACTGATCTCCTCATTCACCGCTTCCTCCCCCAGGGCCTCAGTGACATGGGCCGTCGCCTCGGAGGAGGGGGCAGCCATTACCCCAGTTTCCTGAGGCTCCTCCTGCCCCCTGCCCTCCTGACGCCTTGCCTGCCTCCGTTGGTAAGAGGGACCCCTAGCCCTGCCATTCCTCATCGGCCCCTCAGCTCCTCCCCTGCCGCCACCGCCAACCCCTGCAGAAGTTGCACCGCCAAGAACTTCCTTGCGGCTCCCCTCCGCCCGGCTGGCCATGGCATTAGAGAAGGAACGAGGGCAGCGGCTGAACGGGTGACCTAGATCACCACACAGGTGACATCGAATGACACCACAGGACGCGGCGAGGTGACCCACCTCGCCACACAAGGCACATTCCTGCACCTTGCAGCCCGCGCTGAAGTGGCGAGGATCACCGCACGTGTGGCAGACCTTCGGCTGCCCCTGGTAGAAGACCAGAATACGATCCCTTCCCAGGAAAGCCGAGGAAGGGATGTGGGTGACAGTGCCCCCTGAACGCTTCAACTTTACCATGAAGGTCCAGCCTCCTGACCAGATGCCAAAATCGTCACGATTCTTCTTAGGGACCTCCACAACCTCGCCGTACCGGCTCAACCAGGTCATTATGTCAACGCCAGAAAGGGACTCATTACATGTTAAAACGGTCACTTTCTGTGGCCCACTTTGGCGAGAAAT
The DNA here is from genome assembly GCA_033576555.1 of Oophaga sylvatica. NCBI lineage: Eukaryota > Metazoa > Chordata > Amphibia > Anura > Dendrobatidae > Oophaga > Oophaga sylvatica. The sequence goes on along the minus strand of JARQOD010000009.1, from coordinate 63,611,152 downwards.
TGCCTCCACAGCAAACCCTCGCCAGCCGGGCTCCTCCTTTACCAGCTCATAATTTGACCAAAAGAGCTCTAAGCTCTCTGGCCGAACAAAGCTGATATCAAAGGTGGAGGTCCCAAAAGGATGTATCAGAGCAAAGATGTCAATAGCCCTGAAGTCCATCTTCATGAGGAGCTTCACCACATTTGTCCTAGATGGACAGGCCTCATCGCCCCTCCAGCGAAGACGAACAACATTTCTCCTGGAGACCCCCTGCCCGGCTGTCGGGAGGGACCACACGGTCTCCACCCCCCTTTTCTCTTGGAAGGCAGCTAGACCAAACTTATCTAGCCAGTAGGACAACTCCACCTCTCTTCCCTCTACATTGATCGTCCGCTCCCCTTTTTTGAGGGCCTCCAGGAAGCGGCGGCGAAAAGCATCATTCCCTGGGTCCGGAGATGAGGAAGACCCCCGCAGAACCCCACCGGCAGCAGCCGCATAACTTATGGTGCCTGCAGGTGAGGTGGACGATGGACCAGCCCCTATATTCTCTGAACCCTCAACTTCACAGTCAACCATCTCCACCTCACTTACCTCAGCCACACCATTTTTACTAGTAGAACTTTTATTTTTTTCCTTTCCCACACTGGCACCATTCACACCAACCATACCTCCAGCAGAAACCACCCCTCCAACACCTGACCCTTCACCATTGTCACAGACACTATTCACACCACTTGCACCACTTCCATTATTATTTACATTTCCATTTGTGTTTTTTTCACTGCTTTCTGCTGGGGGGGTTGCTATTTGCAGTGCTACTGCCCCTTTAAGAGTGGTATTGCAGAGTTTAGTTACCACACCCTGCTTTTCAGCAGAGCATGTGCTGCTTGCAGACTGTTGCTCCAGCCTCTCCTGCAGACCATCTCCACACTCCTGTGTGCACTTCACCACCAGGTTCCCCGCAGATACAGGTGACACACATGCAGATGACCCCGGTGGTGCGATCCGGGCCGGCATTACCGCAGCCATTACAGCTGCACCTTATATGATAATCGGTGCCGGGGCCCCTGACTTTGATCCAGCATCGGATCTGCATGTGGGGGACCCCGACACCACAGCACACGCCGCCGATGATGCGGCCCTGGCTGACAGTGCACCGCCAACACTGCGGGGAGCGGTGATCACCGGCAAGGTACCCACAGCCTCCACCCACCGAGCGTCAGCGGGTGCAGCAGGCGCCAGTGTGTCGACCCGCCACCACAATTGTGGATTACCAGGGCAATGGGGTACTCAGAGCCGAGCCCATGGAAGTCTATGGGGTTTGTCACAGGTAGCTGTGGCTCGGTCTGTGGCCCGGGCGGTCTGGCGTATGTTGGGGATATATTTACAGGGGATAGGTTTATATACAGTTCGTGACGCCACCTGTAGTCTTCTGGTAACATGTACCAGCGCTGCTGTAGATCTCTGAGGGGATGGTGAGGCAGCTAGATGTCGGGTCCCCTACAGGTGGGACTGGTCCCTCAAAGTCTATGAGATTGGTGAAGTCGGGTGCAGGTAAATAACACAGTCTCACACGGTCAGCGTCTTTCCATACCTTTACTTGCAAGATGATAAGGCAGGTCCCAGGGAGGCTGATCCAAGGAGAGTGTATCTTGAGACAGCAGCTGGACAAGTTAGGGGCCTCCTTTACTTCCAATACAACGAGTACAACCAGCCTGAAGCGTAGTTCCCTCAAAATCTCCAGCTAATCTATAGCTGTACCGCCCAGTCAGCTTTGTGTTAGGAGCCTTCCTGCGAAGAAGCTGAATTCTTATCTTGTCGTGCACTGACTCAAAGTCTTCACTTCCCCTGACCCCAGTTACGTACTGACTATAAGGGGCTTGTCTGCCGCGACCTAGGGTCCGGTAGATTCCTGGTTTTCTTATCACCGTGCTTGAAACAACAGTGATCCTTCGGTCCCAGTGACCGGGTGCAATGTGCAGGACTTCTGCAATCCGTAAGCACTAATCCAATAAACCACTGTGCCTTTCGCCTTGTCCACGCTGGTAACATAAGCACTCACACTAGCCAAGGGTCGAGTAGTCACTTCTTTCTTTTCCTTCACTTCAAAGTTAGCTACAGATGCTCAGTTTCAAAAGGCAGGAGCACGTCTCTGTACCTTATACCGTCCTTTAGACAGGGATGCTGAAGACTTTCTGCACTAAACTTCTTCTTTCCTTCCAGTGTATGCTGCTGAGGTACAGCTCTGACTAGGCTAAGGTGAATGAAACCACCTGTACCAGCCTCCACGATCTGAACTGATGATAGAGCAGGCTGGACTCCTTCCTCCCTCCAGACGTCTTCTCTCTCTGAAGTCTAGACACAGACTCCCTAAATCACTCTAACACATACCTTGACCACTCCCTCAAGAGCAAACTCCACTACCCTAAGGGTGTGTCTAGTATATGTCGAGTGAATGAATATTTAGCATTAAACTGCTGTCTCGCCACACACTCTCCAGGGTACTGCGTGTGCCTAACACCAGGGCTACACATTCCCCCATGGTAAAAGACAGCACTCCCGGGCTGTAAAATACAAAAGAGACATTTTGTTTATGCATAGAAAACATTAAACAATAACTTCTTCCCATCCGGGAGGTGAGAATATCTTGAACGTTGCGAACAATAACATTTTACATATAGAAATACAAAAGTATCAAATAGCATTTAATAAATATACAGTATACTTGTGAAGGACCCGCACCAAACCTTCAACGTGGGTCCTGGGTGGGCTGCAGGACATCCGGTTGCAGACCTCACTCAGTGCCACACCACACGGGTTTTGTTTTCAGAGGTAGTTGTGACTGGTTTATGTAAAACCAAGAGAAAGCACCGAAGCGCAACTATTTACAAGTAAGTTCTGGGTTGGCACAGTCCTCAACCTCAAAAGTCCAATGTAAAACCAAAAACATATTATATCAAATCACATAATACGAAAGTGCAAAACCTTTTCTGGTTACTATTTATCATTTACCCAGCCGGGCATTCTACAGTAGAAATATATATAATCACTATATAATTTTGTGCAAAACTTTATAAAACATTTCAAACTTTTTTACTTTTGGTAGACCCGATAGGGATCTCACCACTTTTTCCTCACTATCTATTCATTCTCTGCAAATACACTTTCCACTACATTTTCCACCCCGGGGGCTGGAACAATGCAATGGGCCCTAGATCCCAGGACTAGCAAATCATGTGCTGCGATTAGGGTCTGGGTCGCCACAGTTCTGGTGCGAACCTCTAGGGGCGCAACGGGTACATTTTCTTCACGTGACACCGATTGCGTTTCAATCACAGTTAGCGATATGGACCGCGTCATGGATTGCGATTGAGACTGGGTCGCATGTTGCGATGTAGAGGTGGCTTTAATTTGCGATGAAATCTGGGTCGCTTGTTGCGATGAATTTGCAGGGGGCGATGCTGGGGCACGGCCGGATGCTGCTTGAGCTGGAGACGGGGACGCTGCGGTAATGGTGACGGTACCTGCGTCTGGGACGGGGTCACGGACGATGGTGACGTTAAGGGCATACCATCCCTTCATTCCCCAGTGCCGCGTATATGTGACGATATCTCCATTTGCTAAGTCCCTCCCGGGATGGCCTTGCGGCAGGTGGGATTCTACGTCACGCCTGCTGACAAAGACCGCTGGGTAGAGGCCCGGTTCACGGATAAAGCCCCAGCCCTTCCGGAGCTGGAACTCAGTCACACACCCCTGCCGCCGCGGTTCCCTCAGGGTACCTTTATCTCTCCGGACACTCTCTTTGTCCGCGATCAGCTCGGCATATTGTCGCTGACGGTTCCTCTGAGTTTCCCGCTCTTCCTCCTGCCGGCGTTTCTTCTTCTCCTCACGACTCTGCCATTCTTGTTCCCACTGGGCGGTATAAGCGACGTCATCCAGGCGCGCCATTTCGTCCCAGTCCACATCTGGTAGTGACGGACAGGACCCCTCCGGTGTCCCTGCCGGGGACCGATCATCTGCTGCGGCCTCTTGGCCGGGCGGGCGTTCCGGGATTGGCTGTACCTCCTCAACCTCCTTCGCTTCCACCGCTTCACCGGTGGGATCGGGATCGGTACTTTCGGGGGCAGCCTCCGGTTGCTCCTCCGCCTTGGGCAGCAGACTCCTCGGTATCTGGAATCGTGGGGGGTCGTTGAGGGGAGAGGACGCTGTGTTCCACAGTCGCCACTGCATCAGGTTACATCGGCGTCTCTCAATCTCCTCCAGTCCAGTTTGGTGCTGGACCATCTTCTTTAGGCGTGCATTTTCTTCTCTTATCTCTAGCAACGCCTGTTGCAGATGCAGGATCACAGAAGACTCCTGTGATGGTGGCAGCTTGGCTGGGGCACGGGGCCTGCCTTCCTCCGCTTCCCCGCTCGGCTGCACACGTCCTGCCTCCATGATGTTCCAGAAGATTCTTTCTTCTTTCTGCGGAGACATCCGGTCTCTTCCGTGGAGGTGGGGTTTGCGTCTCCTCCTCCTCGCAGGGAAGGTGAAGAGGAGGCGGACCTCCTTTGCTGTAGGGCAGGATCGCATATTGTAATAGCACTTTGAGAGGGCCGGCATTTTCTTCGCGCCACAGGGGGGGTAGACGCCCACGAAGGTACGCCCACCTTCTTCTCCAGCGCCTGAGGGCGCGAATATGGCGACAAAAATGGCGATTTTGGCGCCAAAAGTGCAAACAGTCCTTTTTCACAAAAACAATTCCTTAGGCACACAGGGCTCGCAATTCTGCGAGTTTCGCATCCTGTTCGTGACGCCAAAGTTGTGTCGACCCGCCACCACAATTGTGGATTACCAGGGCAATGGGGTACTCAGAGCCGAGCCCATGGAAGTCTATGGGGTTTGTCACAGGTAGCTGTGGCTCGGTCTGTGGCCCGGGCGGTCTGGCGTATGTTGGGGATATATTTACAGGGGATAGGTTTATATACAGTTCGTGACGCCACCTGTAGTCTTCTGGTAACATGTACCAGCGCTGCTGTAGATCTCTGAGGGGATGGTGAGGCAGCTAGATGTCGGGTCCCCTACAGGTGGGACTGGTCCCTCAAAGTCTATGAGATTGGTGAAGTCGGGTGCAGGTAAATAACACAGTCTCACACGGTCAGCGTCTTTCCATACCTTTACTTGCAAGATGATAAGGCAGGTCCCAGGGAGGCTGATCCAAGGAGAGTGTATCTTGAGACAGCAGCTGGACAAGTTAGGGGCCTCCTTTACTTCCAATACAACGAGTACAACCAGCCTGAAGCGTAGTTCCCTCAAAATCTCCAGCTAATCTATAGCTGTACCGCCCAGTCAGCTTTGTGTTAGGAGCCTTCCTGCGAAGAAGCTGAATTCTTATCTTGTCGTGCACTGACTCAAAGTCTTCACTTCCCCTGACCCCAGTTACGTACTGACTATAAGGGGCTTGTCTGCCGCGACCTAGGGTCCGGTAGATTCCTGGTTTTCTTATCACCGTGCTTGAAACAACAGTGATCCTTCGGTCCCCAGTGACCGGGTGCAATGTGCAGGACTTCTGCAATCCGTAAGCACTAATCCAATAAACCACTGTGCCTTTCGCCTTGTCCACGCTGGTAACATAAGCACTCACACTAGCCAAGGGTCGAGTAGTCACTTCTTTCTTTTCCTTCACTTCAAAGTTAGCTACAGATGCTCAGTTATCAAAAGGCAGGAGCACGTCTCTGTACCTTATACCGTCCTTTAGACAGGGATGCTGAAGACTTTCTGCACTAAACTTCTTCTTTCCTTCCAGTGTATGCTGCTGAGGTACAGCTCTGACTAGGCTAAGGTGAATGAAACCACCTGTACCAGCCTCCACGATCTGAACTGATGATAGAGCAGGCTGGACTCCTTCCTCCCTCCAGACGTCTTCTCTCTCTGAAGTCTAGACACAGACTCCCTAAATCACTCTAACACATACCTTGACCACTCCCTCAAGAGCAAACTCCACTACCCTAAGGGTGTGTCTAGTATATGTCGAGTGAATGAATATTTAGCATTAAACTGCTGTCTCGCCACACACTCTCCAGGGTACTGCGTGTGCCTAACACCAGGGCTACACACCAGGCCGTCCCCGGTTTTCACAGAGGATCGGGCCTGGATACCTCCACAGATCTTATTACCGCCCGCCACAGGGCCACACTCCAGACCATGCATACTGTCCGGCTCTGCAGCCGCATGCCCACTCTCGCCCCCAATGCTACTGCCAGCAGAGACGGCGACCGGCGCCATATGACTTGTACTCTCCCCGCTCCCTCGCACCGGAACGACTGCAGGTCCCGGGCCGGGGTGGGTAGCGGGTTCCACACAGCGGGACTGGGGGCTCCCAGGAAGGGGCACAAACACCAACCTCTCCTCCGATGTTTTCTTCCTTTTTTTCCGTTTCTTTTTCCCCCTCCTGGTTGCCTCGTCCCCGCAGACCTCATCCCCAAACGTCAGGTGGGCATAATTTACTGGGGACTCCAGCTGACGGATCTGCTGCAAGACGAGGCGACCCCCACTACTGCTGTTATCGCTGCCGCTATCATCCGCATCACCCCCATCATCCTCTGAAATGCTATTGTCTGATGGGAGTGGGAACTGCACTGGATCTATCCCGCTGTGTGTTTCCTGGAGATCACTTACCAAGCCCCCAGGTGGGTACGGTGCCTCCTCCATCTCCACATGGTCCACCTCCTCCACCTGGGTCGGACGCCGAGACCCCTCTGGCTCCTTCACAGCAGCCATGTTATGGAATCTGTCCTCATTGTCCAGTTTTTCCCGGAAAGGCCCGCTGTTATCCAGTATGGCCGCTCTCCGGGCTTCCATGCCCTCAATGCCGATCCTCAGGCTGGATATCCTGGCTGTTAGGGCAGACTTCTCTGTACGGGAGGCCCTGTCTGCAGCCTGCCTCGCCTCCTTCATCTCCTCCCGGAGCCTCCTCAGTGTCTTCCCAGCCTCCTCATACTCGCAGAGGTACACATGGATGCGGGAGCCATAGCTGGTAACCGGCTCCCCTGCTGCCCTAGTGCCCCAGTCCTTCTGCACCGCCGCCGCTGCACCTCTGCGAGTACTCCACTCACCTCCGGGAGGAGACACCGCAGTGGCCCTCGCCTCAGCCTTAGGAGCTTTGCAGCCCTCCTGGGTCTTCCTGGGCTCTTCCATGTTTTGGGCCTTGCTGGATCTGGTGACCCTCTTTGCCGGTAGCAATGAGCTCCCCCCCCCGCCGGCTTAGACCGAGGGGTGGGAGACGGGGACTTAGCCCCACAGTTCATCCACTACACCCTCTCTTTCCTGGGTCAGAGAGGGGGGGATTCCTGGGTGTAAGGAAAAAAAACTGGTCTCTCTCCTGGAGTAAACAGTCGCACACCTTCCTCCACAGACTACAGGCCTCTAGTGGTGGCTGTATGACTCTGTATACAGGGAGCTCCCCCAGTGGTGGCTGCAGACAGAATCTTATCATGTATCTCTGTATACAAGGAGGTCCCCCTAGTGGTGGCTGCAGACAGGATCTTATCACATATCTCTGTATACAGGGAACTCTTTAATATAAAAAATACAAAACTTACAATTAATAAAGAACAAAAATCCAAACCCCAGCAAAACAACCATCCGAGTCCAACATTACCCCCCCAGTCCAAGCAAAAGTCCGAGTCCAGCATAACTGCCCCCATTCAAAGTAACCCCCCCCCCAAAACAAAACCTGTCTTCTTCCTCAGAGAAGCTTCCTCCTTCATCTTTCTCTCTGATGCTGCACCAGGGATTCCCGGCCGGTCTCCCATTCCTGGACTTGCCCGGCCTCAAGCTGCTTAGCGGCTGCGATCTGAGAAAGGCGACTTCAGCCTAGAATTGCAGCCGACTTCATCTCACTTTTTGTTTCCTCCAGATCTCCTCCTCCCCAGGTTACGTCACCCAAGGAGAGAAGAAACATTTCATTAATACACACATACACACTTCACACCAAACCTGACAAAGAAAACTCTGGTCCATCGCCCAAAAAGAAACACAAAAGCCACCTGGCTTAAAACACATCTATCTAAACCACACAATTTTTTTTTTCCTTTTATATATATATATATATATATATATTTTTTTTTTTTTTTTTTTTTTTTTTTTAGTTACACAGCAAATACAACTATAACAAACCTACCACCAACCCCCCTCCCACCACCATAAAACCCCCAACACAATACAAAAATAAACTTCACTGAGGAACTCATGACCTCCAGGAACATCTTACAATACAATACGATACAATACAATACAACCTAACTCTCTATATTACAACACTTCCCCAGAGCCAGGATCGGTGCCTGTAAGCCCTATATCAGTAATTCACTTCTGCAAAACAAAAATCTGACAGTGAAAAGCCCTCAGCCCGTCACCAGGAACCCGGAGATGACCGGCTTCTATTCTAACAATCCTTACTCTACCAGCCGTCCCTACCTGCCTAAACATCTGTCCCTATTTATCTACCTACCTTTCCCTGTCTGTCCCTGCCTGACCCTACTACCCTACCTAACTCACCGCGTGCCTACCTAACTGTCCCTCGGCTGTCCCTGTCCTGTCCCTAACTATCTACCTGTCCCTACTGAAGCTATCTACCTGTCCCTACCACTTACCTGCTTATCTAGGCCCTAGGGTACATTAAATGAGAACCCTCTCCAGAGAAGAGAGGCCCTCGCTGCACCCAGCCTGTCATACTCCAGAGAGCGCACCTTCACCAGGCCACCCAGAATGTTCCTAACAACCTCGTCCCGGGGAAGGATTTTCTGCTGAGTTGACACTAAGCACCGTGCGTTCCACGTGTAAAACCTGACGACTAAACTGACTAGAAATAAAGTGCCCCGATCTCGGCCACCCAGGGATCCGAATGCCCCATACGCCCACTCCGCATAGGAAAGGTGTGCCAGCCGAGGCCAGCCTATGGAAGCACCCACCCTGTTGTAGACCCCTGCATTAAAAGGACACTGAAGGAGGAAGTGCTCCATGCTTTCCAGCGTGTCGCAACACTCCTCACGGGGACAACCCCGATCTTCGGAGTTCCTACACTTCAGGTTGTCCCTTACATACAGTTTCCCGTGGAAGCAGCGCCAAGCCAAGTCCCAAAACTTCAAGGGGACCCGTGCAGAATTCAATAACCTCAGCCCGCCCTCCAGATCCCGACTTGGGCAATCTTTGAGCACCAGAGGCTTCTGGAAATGGGTCAACAGGACCCTCCTGTCAAGGAATTTCCTCGACATGGTCCTGATCTCCCACATTCCCAGACCCCACCGGCGGATCACCTTCAGAACCGGGGTAGCGTAAGCCGGGAGATGCCCATGCGGTGTGCGCAGGTCCTTCACTTGCCCTCCTGTCTCCCATTCCTGGAAGAAGGGCCGAAGCCATCCCCTGCAGGAGAATACCCACGGAGGAGCCCTCTCTGACCAGAGGTTGGCGATGTTAGTCTTGACAAAAGTGTTTACTAGAAACACCACTGGGTTGACCATACCCAACCCTCCTAGTCTCCTTGTGCGATATGTGACCTCTCGCTTGACTAGGTTCAGCCTATTTCCCCATAACATTTGGAAAAACAGGCTGTAGACCCGTGTCCAGAGCGGCTCTGGCAACATGCAGACACTGCCCAGGTATATTAACAAGGGTAGCAAAAAACCCTTAACCAGGCTAACCCTTTCCCTCAGGGTCAAAGACCAACCCTTCCATTGGTCCACCTTCTGGGCGGCGATCCTGAGTCTGCCCTCCCAA
>JARQOD010000009.1:63559517-63601317 GCA_033576555.1 Oophaga sylvatica | reverse complement strand
CTGGTATAACCTGGACATCTCCTGTATATAATTATATATGTACAGCTGGTATAACCTGGGACATCTCCTGTATATAATTATATATGTACACCCTGGTATAACCTGGGCATCTCCTGTATATAATTATATACGTACAGCTGGTATAACCTGGGCATCTCTTGTATATAATTATATACGTACAGCTGGTATAACCTGGGCATCTCCTGTATATAATTATATATGTACAGCTGGTATAACCTGGGCATCTCCTGTATATAATGATATTGTACAGCTGGTATAACCTGGCATCTCTGTATATAATTATATATGTACAGCTGGTATAACCTGGGCATCTCCTGTATATAATTATATATGTACAGCTGGTATAACCTGGGATCTCCTGTATATAATGATATTGTACAGCTGGTATAACCTGGGCATCTCCTGTATATAATTATATATGTACAGCTGGTATAACCTGGGCATCTCCTGTATATAATTATATATGTACAGCTGGTATAACCTGGGCATCTCCTTGTATATAATGATAATGTACAGCTGGTATAACCTGGGCATCTCCTGTATATAATTATATTGTACAGCTGGTATAACCTGGGCATCTCCTGTATATAATGTATATGTACAGCTGGTATAACCGGGCATCTCCTGTATATAATATATATGTACAGCTGGTATAACCTGGGCATCTCCTGTATATAATGATATATGTACAGCTGGTATAACCTGGGCATCTCTTGTATATAATATAATGTACAGCTGGTATAACCTGGGTATCTCCTGTATATAATGATATGTGTACAGCTGGTATAACCTGGGTATCTCCTGTATATAATTATATATGTACAGCTGGTATAACCTGGGCATCTCCTGTATATAATGATATATGTACAGCTGGTATAACCTGGGCATCTCCTGTATATAATGATATATGTACAGCTGGTATAACCTGGGTATCTCCTGTATATAATTATATATGTACAGCTGGTATAACCTGGGCATCTCCTGTATATAATGATATATGTACAGCTGGTATAACCTGGGCATCTCCTGTATATAATGATATATGTACAGCTGGTATAACCTGGGCATCTCCTGTATATTATTATATATGTACAGCTGGTATTAGATCCATGACCTAGTTCTACAGGAAATGAGGGTGTGAAATACAAGTTGAAGTGTTGCAGGAACAGACGCTGCGGCTTCGCGTGTCCCTGAGCAGTCGTCATTCCTGTGCGTTTCGCTCCTCTCTCGTGCGATCACACCGATGCTAATGAGGTCAGGCCCAGTCCTTGCTGGGTTATGGGGCCATTTACCTGGTGGGAGGATGCGCCCCCGGGATGCCCTGTTTACTGATGTGTCCAAACGGACAAATATTCATGGAAAATGAGGAGCCACAAACCTGTTCTTTCTCGTTTCGTTTTTGTGCTGTCGCGGGTCTCCCCAGACAATAGGAAGCGTCTTACTCATCATTACATGATACCGTGCTTCATCGATTTCATTTCCTGCATCTTGTGGGACCGCGGCTGATGGCAGACAGATAGGAGAACGCGCTGACACCTCACTTGTTCCCGGGCTGAGAAGGTGAGCGCTGCTCTGAAGGCTCAGTTTAATAACGCAGCAGGTGAGCCTGGCGTCTCATAACTGGAGAGGAGCGATCTCTTAACTCTTTGCTACATTGTGTCAGAAAGGAAATAAAGGAATGCACTGAATTAGCAATTTTAGGATATATTTTGTTTCAATTCTTAATTTTTCAAGATCTCTGCTTGCTGTCAGTGACTGGGGACTTTCACATTTCCATCCAGAGGATGATCCAATGCTAATAGCGAGGGGATTTTAAAATGAATCAAGTTTACACAACTGTTATGTTTTGGTAGCTGAGGAGAATAAGCAAAAACGGTAATACACCAGAGAGGCTGGAACCTATTGGATTGCAGTAACCTGAACTAACCACACAACTAGAAGTAGCCGTGGAGCGTTCCTACGTTGATCCTAAACGCCTCGTCACAGCCTGAGAGATAACTACACCTAAAGGCAGAAAGATGAAAGCTATCTGCCCCGGAGCAGATCCCCAAAGAAAATAGGAAGCCCCCAAACATGTAATGGCGGTTAGACAAGAGGAAATACAGACACAGACAGAAAATAGAATGAGCAAACGCTGGGGCCCAATCTGTCTAGACAGAAAAGTACAGGAAAGGATACTCACTGCAATCCAAAAAAACCCCACCACTTAATCAGATCTCTGGTGTAACAAAACTAAGCCGCAGCCATTGAAAAAACAGGAAAAAGCAAATGAACAAACAACATTGGCTCCAGCTAAACTGAGAGGAGCACAAGCCCCAGAAGTGCAGGGAACAATGCAAAAAGCAAGCACAAAAATAAAAGCAGAAAATATCTTATCTGATAGCAGAAGATGCAGGCAAGACTCAGCAAACTTCCAAATGAACCAGGAACCACAATTGAGACAAGAACAATTGATCACCGGCAACCATCATGGGAGGGAACCTCCCTTATATCAGACCAGTCCGTGATCCCAGATTGCCATTCCTCGCTGAAAGGTTCACTACTGTCTGTAACCACCAGAGGGAGCCTCTGCTCAGAAACCATCTCTAGCACATTCATAACACACAATGCTCTGTGAGCTAAATGTTCCAGAATTCCCTGCTTGTTCAGAAATTGCTTTGGTGACTTGTATTCTAAGAAATCTTGTAAGCGCCTCTGATATGAGAAAATAAACGTTTCCAATGCAATATAGACACTCAGCTGAGTTTTCTGGGGTGTGGCTGACAAGCTTGCTGACTGTTTCCAGAAGCAACCTGGAAATGTATCACACCTGGGTGTTCGTGAATATGAATAGAGTCTGACCCCACAGACCCGGACATGGTGCAATCAGAACAGACCATCTCAGACAAAACAGGTCAGGACAGCCACATCCGTGCACTCACCAATGGACCTGGCTGGGGCAGTATGGGAACATCAGATATTATTATTTATTTATACAGCGGCATTGATTCCATGGTGCTGTACATGAGAAGGGGTTACATACAGATTACAGGTATCACTTACGGTAAACAAACTAACAATGACAGACGGATAGAGAGGGGAGAGGACCCTGCCCTTGCGGGCTTACAGGATGGTGGGGAAGGAGACAGTAGGTTGGGGGGGTTGCAGCAGCTCCAGTGATGGTGAGTAGGCAGCGATGGGACGTCAGTGCTGCTGGCCATCGCAGCTCCATGCTGGGCATTGCAGTCCACCTTTGCTCTTGAGCATTTAGAATTGACATAATCGTGGATTTTGCTGCAGAGATTACAATCTTTATTATTTAGACTGAGTCTGAGCCGTCTACAGACATCCTGTAAGATAAGGCTTCAATCCTCAGCTGTCACCAGCGCCGGAGGTGTTATCAGAGGGTCGATGTTATCTAAATGCAGATCTATGGGGAGACGCCATACAGGGATCTGCTATAATTGTCGCAACTAATAGATGTTTTGGAAAGCTGCAAAAGGAAGGAGCGGCTGAGTGCAACCAGCCCCAATGACAGAGGGCACTGTCCTCACCATTACTGGTCAGTAATGGAAAATCTCCAACAGAACCAGCAACAATCCCGGGTCTTTAGTATTGTTCTCCTATGGGGTAAAGGGACCTTTGGGCCCCCCCAGGCTTCATGGCCCGATGCGACTGCAACTTCTGCACCCACTATAATTACACCCCTCGTCTCTAAGCAGGGTGGGGGGTAAAGTTTGGTGGAGGATTCTTGCCAACATTGGACACATCATACGAAGACGGCAATCGCTGGAGAAGGATCAAGGTGAAGAGGAAGATCAGCAACCCGATGGCTTGATATTATTACGATAACGGTGGATGAGACCCTGGTGACCCATGTAGGCGGCACAAGATCCATCTTCCCATAGAGCGTTCATCCATCAAGTCACCAAGGTTCAGCCGAAGGCTGTAAAAAAAAGTGCCAAAATAATGCCGCCATACACTGCTGTATAACAGAATTATAGGTAGATAGATTCACACTTCACTTTCCATAAATTCTTCACTTCATGCTTTGTGGCTCCGGCTGGATGATGAGCAGATGTGCGATTTGCTGAGCGCCGTTCAGGGGTTCAGTTTCCGCGTTGCTGACACAACAATATGCGCTGCGGGCGCAGTTATTTGTTTAGTCGTCTTTTTCACAATGTCACTCCTTTCCAAGAGGAGATGTATACCAAACCCTTATAAATTTAACAGTACACACATTGATGTTCGCACAGATGTAGCAGAGCTGAAGGTGTTACTTCTCGGCTTATTTTTGTGCTTTTTCCTGCACTCGTCTTCTATGACGAACACAATCACACGTATAAAATTGGATGTATTCCTTCACTTCTCTCCTGCATTGTTATATGAGGTTGAGTTCACTGTCTTCTGTTGAAGGGCTTCCCTTCTTTTGTCCCCATGACAAAACTTCCTGTTCCTATCTCAAACAACTCAGCATTATCATAGATACCCTCACTTTCCCAAAGCTACATCATAGCAAAGGTCATAGGTGAGTGACACCAGTAAGATCCAGCCCATCGTGTCTCCAGCAGAACACGAAATATGTCAACTATTTCACGCTGATCCATAATACATACAGCAAAGTGTACAAGACCTTCAGTCTGCACAACACAGCCGTAAAGTGAGATGTACAAAACACAGAGTCCCAGCCGATGGAGCGCCCTCTAGGGGTCAATGTGTAGCAGCGCAGAAATTAGTTCTGGATCAGTAGCTATTATATATGTTTTGTTTTCCTGATAAGTAAAATGTAACCAGTATATAAAAGTATTAATTTAGTCGCACATCCCTTTAAGAACTGCCCTGTGTCCTCCAGTAATTTACTCAGACGTAATAATCATGTTAATTTCTTCAGATTTTCATCCATTTATCATCTGAACAAATTTAATTACATAACAGCAGCGGTCGCGATTTATCAATGATGTTTACAAGTAGAAGCGCAGCAATTATTGACTGTTAATGAGAGGGAAACATATTACATATCCGCCGCGGGGAACGGTCTACAGGAATATGGGCAAGGTCTGCATTATATCCCAGGAGCGACCTCTCGCGCCTCCCATCCCCCACTGTCCCTCCCAGGGGGTGATTATAATAAGCAAAATTATTGTTATTGACTTGTCAGATTTACAGAACTGGATTATTTTATATAAACATTAGAGTTGAGCGACTTTGGTCGGATCGGGTTTTGGACCACCCGACCGAAACCCGAAACTCCGACTTTTTTTGCCCTAGTCGGTCCAGTTTCGTCCGACTCAAATTTTGTTTCAGTCGGGTGGTCCGAAACCCGATCCAACCAAAGTCGCTCAACTCTAATAAACATCATATATTATTGTCTAAAACCTGCTGTAAAATATAGAAATCAATACTAACGGTGCTGAATACAGAGTTCACTACAACTAAAGAGGCGCTACAATTATATCTAGTCTCCCTGCCAGCAATGTAACTCCCCAGCAGAACAGGGAATGCAGCTCTGGAGTATAATTCAAGGTAAGTGATGTAATGTATGTACACAGTGACTGCACCAGCAGAATAGTGAGTGCAGCTCTGGGGTATAATACAGGATGTAACTCAGGATCAGTAATGTAATGTATGTACACAGTGACTGCACCAGCAGAATAGTGAGTGCAGCTCTGGAGTATAATACAGTATGTAACTCAGGATCAGTAATGTAATGTATGTGCACAGTGACTGCACCAGCAGAATAGTGAGTGCAGCTCTAGAGTATAATACAGGATGTAACTCAGGATCAGTAATGTAATGTATGTACACAGTGACTGCACCAGCAGAATAGTGAGTGCAGCTCTGGGGTATAATACAGGATGTAACTCAGGATCAGTAATGTAATGTATGTGCACAGTGACTGCACCAGCAGAATAGTGAGTGCAGCTCTAGAGTATAATACAGGATGTAACTCAGGATCAGTAATGTGATGTATGTACACAGTGACTGCACCAGCAGAATAGTGAGTGCAGCTCTGGAGTATAATACAGGATGTAACTCAGGATCAGTAATGTAATGTATGTGCACAGTGACTGCACCAGCAGAATAGTGAGTGCAGCTCTAGAGTATAATACAGGATGTAACTCAGGATCAGTAATGTAATGTATGTACACAGTGACTGCACCAGCAGAATAGTGAGTGCAGCTCTGGGGTATAATACAGGATGTAACTCAGGATCAGTAATGTAATGTATGTACACAGTGACTGCACCAGCAGAATAGTGACTGCAGCTCTAGAGTATAATACAGGATGTAACTCAGGATCAGTAATGTAATGTATGTACACAGTGACTGCACCAGCAGAATAGTGAGTGCAGCTCTGGAGTATAATACAGGATGTAACTCCGGATCAGTAATGTAATGTATGTACACAGTGACTGCACCAGCAGAATAGTGACTGCAGCTCTAGAGTATAATACAGGATGTAACTCAGGATCAGTAATGTAATGTATGTACACAGTGACTGCACCAGCAGAATAGTGAGTGCAGCTCTGGAGTATAATACAGGATGTAACTCCGGATCAGTAATGTAATGTATGTACACAGTGACTCCACCAGCAGAATAGTGAGTGCAGCTCTGGGGTATAATACAGGATGTAACTCAGGATCAGTAATGTAATGTATGTACACAGTGACTGCACCAGCAGAATAGTGAGTGCAGCTCTAGAGTATAATACAGGATGTAACTCAGGATCAGTAATGTAATGTATGTACACAGTGACTCCACCAGCAGAATAGTGAGTGCAGCTCTGGAGGATAATACAGGATGTAACTCAGGATCAGTAATGTAATGTATGTACACAGTGACTCCACCAGCAGAATAGTGAGTGCAGCTCTGGAGTATAATACAGGATGTAACTCAGGATCAGTAATGTAATGTATGTACACAGTGACTGCACCAGCAGAATAGTGAGTGCAGCTCTGGAGTATAATACAGGATGTAACTCAGGATCAGTAATGTAATGTATGTGCACAGTGACTGCACCAGCAGAATAGTGAGTGCAGCTCTGGAGTATAATACAGGATGTAACTCAGGATCAGTAATGTAATGTATGTACACAGTGACTGCACCAGCAGAATAGTGAGTGCAGCTCTGGAGTATAATACAGGATGTAACTCAGGATCAGTTAATGTAATGTATGTACACGGCGACTGCACCAGCAGAATAGTGAGTGCAGCTCTGGAGTATAATACAGGATGTAACTCAGGATCAGTTATGTAATGTATGTACACGGTGACTGCACCAGCAGAATAGTGAGTGCAGCTCTGGAGTATAATACAGGATGTAACTCAGGATCAGTAATGTAATGTATGTACACAGTGACTGCACCAGCAGAATAGTGAGTGCAGCTCTGGAGTATAATACAGGATGTAACTCAGGATCAGTAATGTAATGTCTGTACACAGTGACTGCACCAGCAGAATAGTGAGTGCAGCTCTGGGGTATAATACAGATGTAACTCAGGATCAGTAATGTAATGTATGTACACAGTGACTGCACCAGCGAATAGTAAGTGCAGCTCTGAAGTATAATACACGATGTAACTCAGGATCAGTAATGTAATGTGTGTACACAGCGACTGCACCAGCTGAATAGTGAGTGCAGCTCTGGAGTATAATACAGGATGTAACTCAGGATCAGTTATGTAATGTATGTACACAGTGACTGCACCAGCAGAATAGGGAGTGCAGCTCTGGGGTATAATACAGGATGTAACTCAGGATCAGTAATGTAATGTATGTACACAGTGACTGCACCAGCAGAATAGTGAGTGCAGCTCTGGGGTATAATACAGGATGTAACTCAGGATCAGTAATGAATGTATGTACACAGTGACTGCACCAGCAGAATAGTGAGTGCAGCTCTGGAGTATAATACAGGATGTAACTCAGGATCAGTAATGTATGTACATAGTGACTGCACCAGCAGAATAGTGAGTGCAGCTATGGAGTATAATACAGGATGTAACTCAGGATCAGTAATGTAATGTATGTACACAGCGACTGCACCAGCTGAATAGGAGTGCAGCTCTGGAGTATAATACAGGATGTAACTCAGGATCAGTAATGTAATGTATGTACACAGTGACTGCACCAGCAGAATAGCGAGTGCAGCTCTGGATATAATACAGGATGTAACTCAGGATCAGTAATGTATGTACACAGTGACTGCACCAGCAGAATAGTGAGTGCAGCTCTGGATATAATACAGGATGTAACTCAGGATCAGTAATGTAATTATGTACACAGTGACTCCACCAGCAAAATAGTGAGTGCAGCTCTGGAGTATAATACAGGATGTAACTCAGGATCAGTAATGTAATGTATGTACACAGTGACTGCACCAGCAGAATAGTGAGTGCAGCTCTGGAGTATAATACAGGATGTAACTCAGGATCAGTAATGTAATGTATGTACACAGTGACTGCACCAGCAGAATAGTGAGTGCAGCTCTGGAGTATAATACAGGATGTAAGTTAAAGTAAAAAAAACGTGGAGGTCAGGCTGGACATTGCGCCCAAAACACATACAGTAAAATATTGTTGTGTGAATGCAACCTAGGAAGAGCAGGCTGTCAGGCTGGGTTTTCCTTTTACCAGTAGGATGCAGAATATTTCTCTTTCTGAGTCTTCTGTGATTCTAACAGAACTTTTCTTGCAGCTTTACCCAAATTGATGGTATCTGAGGTTAATGAATATTTCTCCCTGTCTCCGCGACAAACAACATAAAGCGATGGGGCTTATTCCATTATGAAAATTAAGAACGCGAGCCAATTACTGTAATGTCAAAACATAAATCTGGAAGGCACTCCAATAATTGTAGCTCCATTAAAAACATAATGAAAACAAGATTAATTCTAACTTGGCTTATTTCATTTGGAAACAGCCCAATTAATTGTAGACTCCATACAGCTGCTATTCATCTTTACAGGAGGAGGAGACGCGAGGAGGGGACGGGGCTCTCAGGTCGCTCTCCGGCTGGAGATGGTCATTTTACAGACAATTCAAAGCCATAAGAGATATTATATATACATTAAACATACAGATATTCATGAAGTTTTACCAATATTTTATATTACAATATTTATATAAAATGTCAAATAATACCACCAATAATAATAAACCTCATACGACACCCAATAATGCCATCAAATGCAAAATAAAACTGCTAGAGTTCAAGTAAGAACACAGTACATTAACTGAATAATAACGTCAAAAGATATCTAAATAATACTGCCATCCAATGCACAAATGATACTAAACATTGCCTGAACAGTATCCAATTAATACTGCCATGTAGTACCCACATAAAATTCAATTATACTTGCTACAAATACTAATTAATGTCCAAATGAAACAAAAATGTAAAGTAAACCAGTACCGCCATATGACTAAATAATAGCTCCTAATAGTACTGCTATACAGTGCTCACACTCCCACATGTTCGCCATAAATATTGCTATTTAATGATCAAATAAAACTTCCAAAAGATGTGAAAATAATACCGCCATACAATACTATACTGCATGAATAACTTAGTGTACAAATACTATTGCCATATAGTGTACCCAAAACACTAATATATACTTGTCACTGGTGTGTGTAAAATAATACTACCATGTAATGTTCAAATAATAAATTAAATTAGGTTTCTAAATAACACTGCCATACACTTGCAGAAAATAATACTGTCACGCAATGCCTAAGTAGTGAAGTTAATGGTAAAGTCTCTGGTAATCTAGGCCTTTGGAGGAATTGCTTGTTGTGCTCCTCTTCTACCTAAAAGGTCCAAATTTAAAGTCTGCCTATGGGTTCAACTCTTCAGAGGAAGCGGAGTGAAATAAGGACCCTGGATAGTTGCCCAGTTTGCCACATTTTGCAGTCCCATGTAGGCACCCCAGTAATCTAAACAGTAAGTGATGGTTGAGGGCTTTTCCAATTTTGCATTGTTGCACAGAATAGTTTACATATACACACACACACACAAACAGCTCCTGGTCATACCAGACCACATCTGGGGGCGCTGTTGCACTGAAGTCTATGGGATTATTTTGACACAAGCAGTGGTGAAAAGAGGTACTGCAAGGGAAAGATACTCCAATCCTCTGTGCTATGTCTGATTTTTTTGGGTAAATTGGGCAAACACCAGGAGGTCTGTTCTGCTTATCACTCAGCTTTCCTACATTCCTGACAGGCAGATTTTCTGTAGCTGCAGAATTACATCCTATTGGGTTTGTGGACGGGGGTTGGGGGTAGCACAGCCCCCCTTCCGCCAGTACTGCTCTACTTTGGCGCTTTCTCCCGGGTCACGATACGTATCTGCCAATAAAGAGGCTTTATTAACAATCTTGACTATCTGATGCTGCAGCTTTCTGGAGAAGGTCAGAGCCAGACCTGACGGCTTTGTGTGTGGCATCTGCCATTGATCCGCTGCAGATTCCACATTTATCTGAAAGAAACAAGAACCCAAATCTCATTTCTTATCGAGGCCAGGACTATCCAGAGAAAGGAGAAGCCTCAGCCCAGACAGATCCGTCAATATCCAAGAGGGGTTATCACAAAGGACATCGCTGGAGGAGGGGATGTCCTGTATGATGAGCGGTGCCGCGCTTGTGTCGGGGAAATCTGCGAAGACCTCGGTGTTGATTCCTCATTTGTGGTTTATTGAAGTCACTTTTTTTTGTCTTGCAGCATTTTACATTTTTTTTTTGCACCAAATTCATCAATATGGCGCACGTCGTTCATGAATTTGGGGTCAAATCAAAAATGCTCTTTATTTTTGTTTTTAACTGCTTTTTGCAACTTGCAGCTCAAATAGTCACAAATCCTTTAAAAAGTCACAGAATTATATAAAATAAGCCAAAGTTAAAAACTCCACCAGAAACCGTACTCCAGGCAGGGACAGGGGTGAGATGCACCAAAAAAAGTGACATTTGGTAAAAGTTGCATTTCACAGATCTGTTTAAAATATCTGAATTAAAAAAAAAAAGTTGGAGGAAAAAAAAAAAAAAAAAAAAAGACTTAAAAATGAAAGACAACTTTAACTTGGGGCTCTTCCATATGTCCTGATATTTCCGGTAGTGGAAAAACCAGTACCGGAGAGATCAGTATACATGTGTTTCATACTTGTGGCAACCGTGTGTAGCATCAGTATCACCAAGTACCTGAGAAAAGCGCCGTTCTCAGACGCCGGGTGCTGAAGACAACGCTCATCATTATCCCTGGCTCTACCGGTGATCAGCGCGAGCAGGGGATAATGGTAAGAGTTGTATTGAAGTGTAAAATTAAGAATAAAATAAAAAAAAAAACAATATCCCTCATCTGTCCGAAAGTTGAGAGAATCCATATCATGTCCCACGCCGTAATCATTCTGTTTGACATTTGCTCATCGGCATGAGCTGTGGCAGCAGGCGACCACCCACACTGAAGACCTGGGGAGAATGACTCGCTGCAGCGAGAGCAGCCTCACAGGGAACTGCAGAGACCTCAAGGAGATCACTGCTAGCACCGTGAGAAAAAGTCTCACGGTCCAGCGCCAAGCTCATTAAGGTCACCACAGTTCGGGGGCCTGGCTGGGAACGCAGCCTCAGTGACCGGCAGTAACCTCGATGATATTATTGCTAGTCACTGAGGTTGCGCTCACAGCAGCTCATTCCTCAGTGGTTCTCAGCCTGGACGGTCGCATTTTGGCACCATCCAGGTTGAAAACTATTTAACGCCCAGAAATGGATTATGCGCCTTTTCTGGGCGGCTGCGGGCTGCTATTTTTAGGCTTGGGGGGCCAATATCCACGGTCCTTTACCAGTCTGAGAATACCAGCCCCCCTAGCTGTCTACTTTAGCTTGGCTGGTTGTCAAAAAATGGGGAGGGGACCACTCTATTCTTGATAACCAGCCATGATAAAGCTGACAGTTGAGGGTAGCAGCCCCGCAGCTGTCAGTTTTGCCTCGTTGGTTATCAAAAATACAGGGGAACCCACTCCATTTTTTAAAATGTATTTAATTTTATTAATTTATTATTTACAGTGTAGGCTGATGAATACTCCCATCAGCCGCTTCCTGATCTCACTGTTATCAGCAACAGCAGGAGTAGGCTGATGGGTCTAATAGTCCCGATGGGTGTAATTGTCCCATTAGCTGACGCCTGTGACAGGAGAGAAACTCAACTTTAGACAGGTGATGAATATTGTTGTTTTTTTATTTGTTTACAGGGGACAAATGCTTCAGAGGATTAGGTGTTAAGGGGAGTAGAATGTGATTTTTTATTTTATTCTTCATTTTACACTTGAATATAACTCATCATTCTCCCCTGCTCGCAGTGATCGCCGGCATAGCAAGATAGCAATGATGAGAGCGTCTTCAGCACTTGGGAACAGCGCTAACAGTACTGCGGATTCCCAGGCGCCGGTACGTGCACACTGATGACACATGGATGTCATCAGTGTGCACGTGTGTGGGGTGTTTTGCGGCTCGTGCTGCAGCTAAAAAATGGACACATGGTGTGTACATGTCTCCGGTACTTGAGAAAATGGTCACCACACGTACCGGAAACACTGACGTCTGAAAGAGGCCTGACACAGAGACTAAGGTGCCGACACTAGAGGCACTAAAAAGGACAAATTACTGCAGAAAACTGGAGAAAAAGCAATCAGGAATCGGACCGCTTATGTTTCTCACAGCTGAGAGTTTGTTACATTTGCATCCCGTGTAGACAATCCTCTGAGATAAATTGCCTGGACTCCAGACTGATACGTCACATCCTACAAGTCTTTTAGAAAGCTGCAGAACTTTCCGTTATACAATTTAAACCTTTGCATTATTTCTGGCCCAATGTAAGTAAAGTCTAATTTCTTCCCTTCTTTTAAGAACTCTGCTAGCTGTTAATGAATATAAACATGTGCCAGCACAGATCTAGTCCTGTTCACAGCTGAGGGTACGTTACAGTGTTTGAAGCGTTACTGGGATGGGTAAAAGTCAACTACCTAAAATCCAGGAAAACGATTTGCCCTCCGAGCCTGTTTATGGCCCACGAAGATACATTGAAAGGAACCTATCACTTGTGTGAGCAGGTGTAGGTCAGAATGTTTTGTTTTTAGCATTTAACGGTATACAATAAGGCGCCAATTCACATACAGCAAGCAGAGATCTTACAAAGAGGTAAAAAAATACATAATTTTGCAGATTTGTTGTATTACACAGCGATCGTCCATATAAAGGGCCGTCGCCATCTTTACAATGTCTGAGCCAGTCGCCGTCTTTCAGAGTCCCAGATATTAAGGGGCCATAGACTTGCATAGGAATGGCTAGTGAAGGAGGCTGCCGCTCTGCACTTTCCCTTTAAGGATTTGCAGGTAGCGTAACCAAAGCCCATTGTACGGAGCAGCGGAGTATCCGGCTCTCGCAGAGTTAATTCTCTTCTCCCCAATTCACCCCCAGAGAATCAGAAGGAAGTGAAGCTTGGAATAAAACCCTGGATTTATTTGCTCTTCCCTGGATCCCCAGGCTCAGCGGACGGTTATTGAAGTAGCGGAGTGCGATGTGCGAGAAATCCTCGTACAGTCGTAAAACTTCCATTAGATGAAGCTGCAGGAGGGAGGGGGGGCGATAATTCTGCTTTGTGCTCCTGTTATTATTAGACAGGGCAGCAATAAAAATCAGCGAGAGATACGGTAATTCTCCGTAACCGTCCGTCCAGAGGAGGAAATTACATCACGGCTTCTCATGTAACTTATAGAATCAGATTATCAAAAACTTCCTAAATTAGATTGGTGGGATCCGTGTTTTAGCACTGCAACGGTGGCAGAACTACAACTCCCAGCATGTCGATGCAGTAAAGATGTATATCTTCGTACCGTGTTAGCCAGTAGATAGAAAAATATTTAGAGTTGAGAGTCCTCAGTGGTTGATACCTTTTAATGGCTAACTGAAAAGATGGTAACAAATTGCAGCTTTCGAGACTACTCAGGTCTCTTCATCAGGCTGAACTAATACAAAATCTGAAGAATCACATATTTATACACAAAAACACAGAAAAAATGCAATAGGTAAGACAAGTGACGTGAAGCAGAACAGTCACCATGGCAGAGGGACGAGCACAAACATTGGAACAATTCATAGATAAGGAGAAAGTTTTATTACCCTCTGATTGGGGTCTGGTAATGTTTTGTGATGTTTTCACAGGGTATTTGGAGTAAATTCCTTAATTGATGTAATAGGCCATAAAACCATGTGACAGGTTCATTCCAGCATTAAGAGTGTCAAAGGTCACCATCAATTTGTATTCGCAAATTCTTCTCTGCCTCAGAGATGTGAATCTGCTTCTTAGTACCAGTATTTTCATATCTGACATGCTATGATCAGGGGAGCAAAAATGTTTTGCCACAGGTAGATCCATTCTTTTTTCTCTTATTGCTTGGCGATGAGAATTCATCCTTGTTCTCAGTTTTTGCCCGGTCTCCCCCACATACAGACCCCCAGTTGGACATTTAGTACATATAATTAGGTACACAACATTAGATGTGATGCAGCTGAAAGTACCTGGTATCTTGTAGTCCTGATGTGAGTTGGGGATCTTTATCTTGTCCGTGGTCATTATAAATGGACAGGTTTTGCATTTCTTCTGATTGCAAGGCAAGGTTCCTGCAGCTGTTGGGGAGGACAGGGAACTTCTGACAATGATGCTTCTTAGATTTGGGGGCTGCCTAAAACACAGTAGTGGGGGGTCTGGAAATATGGATTGTAACCGGGCATCTTTTTGTAGTAAAGGTTGTAGTTTCCGTGCAGCTCCCCTTAGCACCTCCAGATTTGGATTGTAGGTGACCACTAAAGGCACCCGGTTATTTTCTTCTTTAGCTTTGTAATGTAGCAGGTGATTCCTTGATATTCTGGTGGCTCTTGTAATTTGGTTTTCAATTGTTCTTGGATGGTAGCCCTGATTTAAAAAGGTCTTTCTAAGGCGACCAAGGTGTTCATCTCTATCCATGGGGTTGGAACATATACGGTTGTATCTGATGGCTTGGCTGTAGACAATAGAGTTTTTTATGTGTTTTGGATGGAAACTGTCCCATTTAAGGTATGTTGGACGGTCGATTGGCTTCTGATACAGGGATGTCTCTATTTCATTGTCCTTCAGTTTAATGATGGTGTCCAAAAAGTTAATTTCAGTGCTGGAGTAGTTAAGTGTTAAGTTGATGGTGGGATGAAATTGATTGAACTGTTCGTGGAACGTCTTTAGCTGTTGCTCAGACTCCGTCCAGATGATTAAAATGTCATCAATGTAGCGGTAGTAGGCCCGAGGCCTGGTTGGACATGAGGACAGAAAGTCGCTTTCAAGCTTGGCCATGAAAAGATTTGCATACTGTGGAGCCATTTTACTTCCCATAGCTGTGCCAGTCTCCTGTAAATAGATCTTGTTGTCAAATTCAAAGTAATTGTGGGTGAGGATGAATTTTGTGAGTTTCACCACAGAATCAGCATCATTCTCTGTGTTTTTCATGAAGTCTTTGCAGGCATTTAATCCATCCTGGTGTGGGATATTAGAGTACAAGGATTCCACATCCATGGTGGCCAGGATGGTTCCTTCTGGTAGAGGACCTATTGCTGCTAGTTTATTCAGTAGGTCAGTTGTGTCCTGAATGTAGCTGGGTGTATCCTTTACCAGAGGTTTAGACTATAGTCTATAGACTATAGTCTATAGACTCATTCAGATATTTGATAAAATCCACCATCATAGCCACCAACAAGAGACAAGCATCCAACATCAGTGCCCAGGAGAGAAAGGCTATACAGTCTCTGAAAACCAACAAAGAAATCATCATTAAACCTGCTGACAAGGGAGGTGCAATAGTCATGATGAACACATCAGACTATATGAAGGAAGCAAACAGACAACTTACAGACACACGCTACTACAGAAAACTGGAGTCGGACCCTACACAGGACTATTACAAGGAACTAAGCAAGTTGGTATCTTGTCTGTCTGACAAATCCATAAGAGCCGATGACCTGATACCAGAGAGTCCAAGAACAGGGACATTCTACATGCTTCCCAAAATCCACAAAGCCGGAAATCCAGGGAGGCCGATTATTTCATGTGTGGACACCATAACTGAGCAGGTATCTGGATGGGTAGAGGGCATTCTTAAACCTCTGGTAAAGGATACACCCAGCTACATTCAGGACACAACTGACCTACTGAATAAACTAGCAGCAATAGGTCCTCTACCAGAAGGAACCATCCTGGCCACCATGGATGTGGAATCCTTGTACTCTAATATCCCACACCAGGATGGATTAAATGCCTGCAAAGACTTCATGAAAAACACAGAGAATGATGCTGATTCTGTGGTGAAACTCACAAAATTCATCCTCACCCACAATTACTTTGAATTTGACAACAAGATCTATTTACAGGAGACTGGCACAGCGATGGGAAGTAAAATGGCTCCACAGTATGCAAATCTTTTCATGGCCAAGCTTGAAAGCGACTTTCTGTCCTCATGTCCAACCAGGCCTCGGGCCTACTACCGCTACATTGATGACATTTTAATCATCTGGACGGAGTCTGAGCAACAGCTAAAGACGTTCCACGAACAGTTCAATCAATTTCATCCCACCATCAACTTAACACTTAACTACTCCAGCACTGAAATTAACTTTTTGGACACCATCATTAAACTGAAGGACAATGAAATAGAGACATCCCTGTATCAGAAGCCAATCGACCGTCCAACATACCTTAAATGGGACAGTTTCCATCCAAAACACATAAAAAACTCTATTGTCTACAGCCAAGCCATCAGATACAACCGTATATGTTCCAACCCCATGGATAGAGATGAACACCTTGGTCGCCTTAGAAAGACCTTTTTAAATCAGGGCTACCATCCAAGAACAATTGAAAACCAAATTACAAGAGCCACCAGAATATCAAGGAATCACCTGCTACATTACAAAGCTAAAGAAGAAAATAACCGGGTGCCTTTAGTGGTCACCTACAATCCAAATCTGGAGGTGCTAAGGGGAGCTGCACGGAAACTACAACCTTTACTACAAAAAGATGCCCGGTTACAATCCATATTTCCAGACCCCCCACTACTGTGTTTTAGGCAGCCCCCAAATCTAAGAAGCATCATTGTCAGAAGTTCCCTGTCCTCCCAACAGCTGCAGGAACCTTGCCTTGCAATCAGAAGAAATGCAAAACCTGTCCATTTATAATGACCACGGACAAGATAAAGATCCCCAACTCACATCAGGACTACAAGATACCAGGTACTTTCAGCTGCATCACATCTAATGTTGTGTACCTAATTATATGTACTAAATGTCCAACTGGGGGTCTGTATGTGGGGGAGACCGGGCAAAAACTGAGAACAAGGATGAATTCTCATCGCCACGCAATAAGAGAAAAAAGAATGGATCTACCTGTGGCAAAACATTTTTGCTCCCCTGATCATAGCATGTCAGATATGAAAATACTGGTACTAAGAAGCAGATTCACATCTCTGAGGCAGAGAAGAATTTGCGAATACAAATTGATGGTGACCTTTGACACTCTTAATGCTGGAATGAACCTGTCACATGGTTTTATGGCCTATTACATCAATTAAGGAATTTACTCCAAATACCCTGTGAAAACATCACAAAACATTACCAGACCCCAATCAGAGGGTAATAAAACTTTCTCTCCTTATCTATGAATTGTTCCAATGTTTGTGCTCGTCCCTCTGCCATGGTGACTGTTCTGCTTCACGTCACTTGTCTTACCTATTGCATTTTTTCTGTGTTTTTGTGTATAAATATGTGATTCTTCAGATTTTGTATTAGTTCAGCCTGATGAAGAGACCTGAGTAGTCTCGAAAGCTTGCAATTTGTTACCATCTTTTCAGTTAGCCATTAAAAGGTATCAACCACTGAGGACTCTCAACTCTAAATATTTAGCATGTCGATGGGCATTATGGGAGCTGTAGTTCTGCAACGGCTGAGGAGCCGCAGGCTGGAGACCATAATCCATAATCAAGTCTTCTGCACATTCTATACAATGTTTTGCATTTTTCTAAGACTTTGCCTTTTCAATTCTTTACCATGTAAGATCTCTGCTTGCTGTCAGTGACAGCAAACAACCGTTACATCCAGCGAATGAAATCGTCTGATAAAGCTGAGAGCGTGTAACAATTGTATCCAGTGTAGACAATCCTACTCATATCAGCAATCATCTCTCTCTTCTGCTGATAGTTTGCTACAATGTATCAGTCTGGAGTGAATTTTGAAAAGAAACAAAGCAAAAAACAATCTAAAGAATTGTCTGTCCAGGACTAGAACGCCATCACCACACTTGTCTGCAGCAGAAACAGAATTTCTCTTGAGGTTTTGTTACAATGTATCAGTCTGGAAATCAGGTTCTATTGGATGTTCATTGTGCAGGATCCGTCCGATTCCTTTACAGCAGTAATGTCTAAGCCCCCCATGGCTTCGGTTGGGGTCTTCAGAGCGTACTAGACGGCACATACAAGCTGATATCTTCATTGTTTAGGTCACTTTTATATTATCGTAGGAGCGGGGGGGAGGGGAAGTAGCAATAAAAAGAGGTGATAAATGATTCTTTATATTTTTAGCACAAAGAACTGGAAATTCTCGTTAATATTTGAAAACTGAATCTCGCCTTTATGTCGAATTTGCAAATAAACGCTGTTATTTTTCAGGAAGGTAATTAGCACATAGATCTCAGGATCGTTCGGCTTCATGTTTTATGCATGGCTCATGTCCTCTCGATCTGTACATCTCAGCACCAGCTATAGAAAAATAGAGGAAAATTCTGATAATTCGACCTGTTAAGGACTATCGGAGTGACAGATTATTGGAAGCTTGGAATAAACTGATTGAGACAGTCCCAAATCTCTCTTACCTGAGGAACATTGACTTGACCGACCGCAGAGCCATTCTGGAGCGGATGCAGTAAATGCTGCTTCAGCCCAGGTGCCTGTCACATGGACAATACGGACAGTGTGTGCCAGGCTATCAAACAAGGTTGTGCTAAGCCAGGATTAGAATATTTTGTCATCATTTTTTTTTATTAAACTAGGTGCAAAATTCTGTGTTGTTTTTTAAAAAATATGAACTTTATAGTACATAAAGTTCAATTATTTTTCCCACTAAAAACCCTGCATTGTCATAGATATAGATGAAAAAAATGCTGTCAGCTTGCAGCCACCACTAGGGGGAGCTCCCTGTATACAGAGAAACATGAGACCCCACCTGTAGTCACCCCTAGGGGAAGCCCCCAGTATACAGAGACACATGATACGATCATGTCTGCAGCCACCACTAGGGGGAGCTCCCAGTACACAGATACATGATAAGATCCTGTCTGCAGCCACCACTAGGGGGAGCTCCCAGTACACAGAGATACATGATAAGATCCTGTCTGCAGCCACCACTAGGAGGAGCTCCCTGTATACAGGAGAACATGAGACCCCGCCTGCAGCCACCACTAGGGGGAGCTCCCTGTATACAGTGATACATGATAAGATCCTGTCTGCAGCCACCACTAGGGGGAGCTCCCTGTATACAGAGATACATGATAAGATCCTGTCTGCAGCCACCACTAGGGGGAGCTCCCTGTGTACAGAGATACATGATAAGATCCTGTCTGCAGCCACCACTAGAGGGAGTTCCCTGTATACAGAGATACATGATAAGATTCTGTCTGCAGTCACCACTAGGGGGAGCTCCCTGTATACAGAGATACATGATAAGATCCTGTCTTAAGTCACCACTAGGGGGAGCACCCTGTATACAGAGATACATGATAAGATTTTATCTGTAGTCACCACTAGGGGGAGCTCCCTGTATACAGAGATACATGATAAGATTTTATCTGCAGTCACCACTAGGGGAAGCTCCCTGTATACAGAGATACATGATAAGATTTTATCTGTAGTCACCACTAGGGGGAGTTCTCTGTATACAGAGATACATGATAAGATCTTGTCTGCAGCCACCACTAGGGGGAGCTCCCTGTATACAGAGATACATGATAAGATTTTATCTGCAGCCACCACTAGGAGGAGCTCCCTGTATACAGAGATACATAAGATCCAGCCACCACTAGGGGGAGCTCCCTGTATACAGACACATGATAAGATCCTGTCTGCAGTCACCACTAGGGGGAGCTCCCTGTATACAGAGACACATGATAAGCCACCACTAATATTACGACTATAAAAATAAGAAATCACCTCCAAAAATAATCAATATTCCTGTGTGATCAGACAACCCTTTCCAATATACGTTGCTCACTATTAAATTGGGGCAGAGAGATTAAATAGATATAAAGTAGACAGATTGACTTTGTGTTTGGAAAGTATTACTGAAATATTCTACTAATAATCATTAGAGACACGGTCGGTCATCATTCTATACAGTCCTCAATATAAATGTTTGCCTTCGTGAAAACTCAATCTGCCCCCTAGTGTCCACTCTCATAATAGCAGGCTCCTTTGCATGGTCCGTAATTATAAGGCTTTATCACAACCCTCGTCACTTCCCTTCCATCTCTATTCTGAGTAAGAAAAGATTTTGAAAATTGCAAGAAATTGATAAAAAATATTAGATAGTTGGAGCGCTTTTAGGATTAAACACATCCGTTCCCAAACAACTGCAGTTTTTCTTCTTGACATCAGTAAATGCTGAGAGTTGCAGTTCTGCAGCAGCTGTGCAGTGCACGATCCTCAGCCCTTTGATCCGTTGCTGCAGTTCTGTCTCTGCCAGTTGCAATGTGTCCACCTCCTCACTGCCTGTCAGGTAGTCCAATTTCTTTATTAATTAACTTCAAGTCAATTAACTCCAGAGCTTGGGTTCCTGTAGTTCTCTTTGGGGTGGGGGATGGGCTGCTGATTAATTGCTTTGTTAAGCCAATTCGTTATCTTGCAGTCTGTAATTAGCGCTCTCACTCTTGCTCCCTAACTTGTTCTCGTATTCGCAGTAAAGCGCCGTATTCTGGGGCGTCCGATGTTCGCAGCTTGGGGTCGCGCTCCGGCTATCTCCCCATAATACATCAACATTTTGCACATGAATCGGCGCTGCAACCCCATTATTCATTGTGAGGTGTCAGGGCAGAGAACGGGAGACATAATACAGTCTGGGGCTGTGAGACTCACAAGAAAAAGCCGCTAATTTATTAGAATAGATTCTGCAGATGCACAGAAATCCGAAAAGACGCTGAATGAAGAAACTTGTCAAGGAGACATTAACAACTCTGCTCCTGCCTCAAAATCCTGAGTTACATCCTGCATTATCCTCCAGAGCTGCACTCACTATTCTGCTGGTGCAGTCACTGTGTACATACATTACATTACTGATCCTGAGTTACATCCTGTATTATACCCCAGAGCTGCACTCACTATTCTGCTGGTGTAGTCACTGTGTACATACAATACTGATCTGAGTTACACCCTGTATTATACCCAGAGCTGCACTCACTATTCTGCTGTGCAGTCACTGTGTACATACATTACTACTGATCCTGAGTTACCTCCTGTATTATACTCCAGAGCTGCACTCACTATTCTGCTGGTGCAGTCACTGTGTACATACATTACATTACTGATCCTGAGTTACATCCTGTATTATACCCAGAGCTGCACTCACTATTCTGCTGGTGTAGTCACTGTGTACATACAATACTGATCCTGAGTTACCTCCTGTATTATACCCCAGAGCTGCACTCACTATTCTGCTGGTGCAGTCACTGTGTACATACATTACATTACTGATCCTGAGTTACCTCCTGTATTATACTCCAGAGCTGCACTCACTATTCTGCTGGTGCAGTCACTGTGTACATACATTACATTACTGATCCTGAGTTACATCCTGTATTATACCCCAGAGCTGCACTCACTACTCTGCTGGTGCAGTCACTGTGTACATACATTACATTACTGATCCTGAGTTACATCCTGTATTATACTCCAGAGCTGCACTCACTATTCTGCTGTTCAGTCACTGTGTACATACATTACATTACTGATCCTGAGTTACATCCTGTATTATACCCCAGAGCTGTACTCACTATTCTGCTTGTGCAGTCACTGTGTACATACATTATACTGATCCTGAGTTACATCCTGTATTATACTCCAGAGCTGCACTCACTATTCTGCTGGTGCAGTCACTGTGTACATACATTACATTACTGATCCTGAGTTACATCCTGTATTATACTCCAGAGCTGCACTCACTATTCTGCTGGTGCAGTCACTGTGTACATACATTACTGATCCTGAGTTACATCCTGTATTATACTCCAGAGCTGCACTCACTATTCTGCTGGTGCAGTCACTGTGTACATACATTACATTACTGATTCTGAGTTACATCCTGTATTATACCCCAGAGCTGCACTCACTATTCTGCTGGTGCAGCCACTGTGTACATACATTACTGATCCTGAGTTACATCCTGTATTATACTCCAGAGCTGCACTCACTATTCTGCTGGTGCAGTCACTGTGTACATACATTACATTACTGATCCTGAGTTACATCCTGTATTATACTCCAGAGCTGCACTCACTATTCTGCTGGTGCAGTCACTGTGTACATACATTACATTACTGATCCTGAGTTACATCCTGTATTATACCCAGAGCTGCACTCACTATTCTGCTTGTGCAGTCACTGTGTACATACATTACTGATCCTGAGTTACATCCTGTATTATACTCCAGAGCTGCACTCACTATTCTGCTGGTGCAGTCACTGTGTACATACATTACATTACTGATCCTGAGTTACATCCTGTATTATACTCCAGAGCTGCACTCACTATTCTGCTGGTGCAGTCACTGTGTACATACATTACTGATTCTGAGTTACATCCTGTATTATACCCCAGAGCTGTACTCACTATTCTGCTGGTGCAGTCACTGTGCACATACATTACTGATCCCGAGTTACATCCTGTATTATACTCCAGAGCTGCACTCACTATTCTGCTGGTGCAGTCACTGTGTACATACGTTACATTACTGATCCTGAGTTACATCCTGTATTATACCCCAGAGCTGCACTCACTATTCTGCTGGTGCAGTCACTGTGTACATACAGTACTTACTGATCCTGAGTTAATCCTGTATTATACCCAGAGCTGCACTTACTATTCTGCTGGTGCAGTCACTGTGTACATACATTACATTACTGATCTGAGTTACATCCTGTATTATACTCCAGAGCTGCACTCACTATTCTGCTGGTGCAGTCACTGTGTACATACGTTACATTACTGATCCTGAGTTACATCCTGTATTATACCCCAGAGCTGCACTCTCTATTCTGCTGGTGCAGTCACTGTGTACATACATTACATTACTGATCCTGAGTTACATCCTGTATTATACTCCAGAGCTGCACTCACTATTCTGCTGGTGCAGTCACTGTGTACATACATTACATTACTGATCCTGAGTTACTCCTGTATTATACTCCAGAGCTGCACTCACTATTCTGCTGGTGCAGTCACTGTGTACATACATTACATTACTGATCCTGAGTTACATCCTGTATTATACTCCAGAGCTGCACTCACTATTCTGCTGTGTCAGTCACTGTGTACATACATTACATTACTGATCCTGAGTTACCTCCTGTATTATACTCCAGAGCTGCACTCACTATTCTGCTGGTGCAGTCACTGTGTACATACATTACATTACTGATCCTGAGTTACATCCTGTATTATACTCCAGAGCTGCACTCACTATTCTGCTGGTGCAGTCACTGTGTACATACAGTACATTACTGATCCTGAGTTACATCCTGTATTATACTCCAGAGCTGCACTCACTATTCTGCTGGTGGAGTCGCTGTGAAATGCTATGTGTTGGTAATGGCAGCTATTAGTGGTGTTCTCCGCCTCCCGCTTGTTTGGCTGCCATTTACATTAGTTCTGTAGTTTTTGGATAACTATTGGTTGGATTTTGTTTTGAGGGACCGTCCTCACAGCCCTCCTTAGTGATTGGTTGCCTTCTTACCTGGAACGAGGCGGCATCACGCACAGTTATTGGCGGTTTCCTCCATACTCAGCTCTTGACACCCGGCTTGTTCCATCTTTGTTCCCTTATTGTCAGGAACAATCAATTCCGCTCTTAAAAATGTTTAAAGGAAAAAAAAAACCCCGGCGTCTCTATAATTAGAGGGTATTAATTAGTGCACTGAGCAGAATCCACTTTGAAGATTAGATGCCGGTGATTAACGATCTTGCGGAGAATGCCATACAGATTAATATTCATTAAGTGTCTACCGAGTCTCCAGGACGGAGGTGTAGAAAGTTATTTAACCCTGTGGATTCTGGAGAGAGGAGCAGCCAATTGGGATACGGCGCTCTCGTCTCAATGTGTCACCGAATCCTCCAGCCTTTCCCAGGTCCAGTCCGGCCCTGTAACCGCCGATGTGTTGGGAGGATTCTGGCGCACGAGCGATCACAATGGCTGCTTTTCGGTAAGGGCGGCCATCTATAAGGATAGTTTAATAATGAGGATCCGCTACAATCGTATCCTCGGAGACATCCTATATCCGCACTGATACATTGTAGCCGTGTTCACCTCATACAGGACTTTTTTCCTTTATACTGATACATCTGTAACAAACCCTCAGCAGTGAGAAATAATAGACAAGTGCAGATTTTCCTTCTGTGCATGTAAATAAGAATTTCTCATCTACTACAGCAAGCAGAGATCTGCTATGCAAAGTGTCGCTTATCTCCCGAAAAGACAGAACTGGGCGACTTAATATTCAACCTGTACTATGGGAAAGGTCTGGGGACTGTCAGGAGAGTGCACAGCCGGCCGTCCGGAGCGACACATCAAGCAATCGGGCACATAACCACAGTAGGTACAGGGGTTGTAATAGCACCCGGGTCCTGGAGCCTGGGGATCCCAAACGTCCTTCTGACATATATGAAAAGATCATTACTATTAAAAGACTTGCAATAATTGGGGCCCCGTTGGAGCTTTTGCATTGGGGCCTATAGGCTTCATGTTACACCACGGCCCACAATGCCATCTCATCAGATATGTTGCATGCACCAACGGGAGCAAGGACGGCGATGGTGCACTGTGGGGGCCCAAA
This sequence comes from Oophaga sylvatica, assembly GCA_033576555.1. NCBI lineage: Eukaryota > Metazoa > Chordata > Amphibia > Anura > Dendrobatidae > Oophaga > Oophaga sylvatica. The sequence continues at coordinate 63,576,157 of JARQOD010000009.1, read as the reverse complement.
TATTAGCAGAATGGAGGAGAAGGCGACAGACGGACTTGCAAGTGCAGTCCACCCCTATTTGCCAATCACTTTCCAAATGTCCCTCAAAGTTTTCTTACAGCCCTTAAGATTGAGACCCTCAGAGCAGAAGAGGCTGCGCCCCCCCCTGCATTCGAGTATATGGGCCGCTGTACACCAGACATAAAGGGGCTCATTCCTGTCCTCACTCATCTTCCGATTCAGATGCAAATTCCCATCAAACTTTGTTTTTGTTTTGCAAAATTCTTGACGTTAGGAAAAGACCAAATAATGTATTTATCCTGTTTTGTACTTCTCTCCTGCATTGTCCATAGGGAATGAGCCGCAGCTCAGCTCGGACTCACTGCGGACCCAGATGGTGGACGTTTAACCCCAAAAGGTTTCCTTCATCTTCTGTCGGATCGTAAATAACTATAGAAAAACAGGAAAATGAAGGAGTGCGGGGCATGGATAGATCGGGGTCCCAGCTGCATCCAGGGTGTGTGGGGTCAGACCCAGATAGAAGAGTACAACAAGTACAAATAGGAAGCAGAAAACAAGAGCGCGTCGTAGTGGCAAGTTTGGGGTAATAAAGGAGTGTGCCCCCCATTTACGACCCCCCTGTGTTAGCCACACGATCCCCTGCAGTAACATTGGGGAAAACAAAACCTTCAGTTATGACGATCAGTCAGCAATCCAGCACGGAGCTATGACGCCCCCTGGTGGTGGACAGAAGACTGTGCATTATTATACGCACGCGGCTTATTTTTTAATTGCTGCTGATCAAATTAAATATAAAAGTTTTTATAAGAATGAAGCTCACAATTATAACGGTTTCCTGTGACATCATTAAGTGCCGAAAAGGTAAAATTTAACCCTCTCTATTACTTTGTTTTTTTTAGTTCGCTGGCTCAAGAAATGCAGTTTTCCCCATCAGAGTATGCGAAAACCGCACATCCTACAGCAAAGACATGTCGGCTGATAAAGGTAATACTCCCATGATTGTCACAGCCGGCTATAAGTACTACTCCCCGCAGAGGAACTAGAAAGGTAAATCAGCGGCAGAAATAGGCGATGCCCCGCAGGTCCACGACATCAGGATTAATAATAGATAATCCACACACTGCTCCAAACCCTGAGACGGGCGACGCAAGAGGATGACGAGCCTTCAAAATAACACACAGCAAATCCCAACCTGTGAGCCCAAACCCCCAACCTACTGAGCGACGCCAGATGGCATTCAGCTGCTATCAGGACAAGTTGGGGGGACACGTCTGTAAGTTACACTTCGCAGACCCCAAATACCAGAACCGTGCAGTGACCACATAAAAGTGCCAGTCAGAACTGAAGGAACAGTCGTGGCACAGCGGCCGGTCCGACGCCATTACCGTGGCGCAGCGGCCAGTCCGACGCCATTATCGTGATGCAGAGGCCGGTCCGACGCCATTACCGTGACGCAGAGGCCGGTCCGACGCCATTACCGTGATGCAGAGGCCGGTCCGACGCAATTACCGTGATGCAGAGGCCGGTCCGACGTCATTACCGTGGTGCAGCGGCCGGTCCGACGCCATTACCGTGATGCAGAGGCCGGTCCGACGCCATTACCGTGACGCAGAGGCCGGTCCGACGCCATTGCACAGGGGACTGGTCACTTATGGCGTCAACATTGCTGACACAGTTATTGATGCTCTCAGGTAATGTTTTAGGTTCACTCTGTTTGGCTTTGGAGTCTCACATTCACTTCTGCAAACATTTTGAGTTGCGCACGTGGCGGTGAAGATTTTAGCTAGTGTACTGTTCCTTCGAGGGGAGGAAATCATTATGTAGGACCCCCAGAGGGTCCGGTAGCGCACACCATACAGTACATCTCAGCACCAGGAGCCCAGACATTATTACAACCTCCCTCGTTTCCCTTCATCTCTGCACTATGGAACCTGTGCAGTCAGCAGCGGATGATGCGGCTCAGACATCGGAGTGAGGAATGGGTTAATTGTCCCCCTGCGTTGATGCCATTGTTGGCCCTATGAAAGCTCTTCAGGGTAATCACACATGCTAATTGATTGGCTTCAACTCAGATAAAACTGCACCGATTGTATAAACATTTGGATAAAAGCAGCAACGATGCAGCGAGCGCCGGCGATGGATCCGCACGTTCATCACCAGGAAAAGGGTAATGGAGCCTCCGGGAAGACTTGGAAAGGTCTCCGCGGAAAGGCAAGGCAGATGGGGGCAGAGCAGGTTCAGGAGACGGAGGGCGAAAGCTCCGGGGAAAATGGAGACGGGAACGTCACAATTACTTGGTATTTAGAGCCAATTAATGTTTAATGTTTCCTATAAAATGCAACGGCTGCAAATTATTACAAAAAGTCATCTGGGGCCATGTCATTAATGAGCGCTACACAGGACTCCTGGAGTGATAATCAGGGACACTAGTATACTGCTGCTAGTCTGGCTCCATCATGGTGGCCGTCTGGCTTTCCCAGAGCTCTGAATGGCATTTACAGGCACAAGCCACCTCTTAAAGGCTGAACAGTACTGGTTTTATAGTTCTGGTATTGTACCTGAATCAGGGGCTTGGGATGAGCAGGTTCCTCCCAGAAAGGAGAAAAGCCTTAATAACCCCCTACCACCACCAACTTTCGCCACAGCAGTTTTACTAGTGGTCCCAGTTGTATGCAGACTTTAACAGAGTGTTATAATGAACATAAATTTTGCTAAATGTTTGAGATGTGTCAGAAGATCTTTTTTGCAGGAGTCCTGGTGTGGAGACCCTCCATAACTGTAAAAACAGACATGACCAGGACAGGTGCATAATTGATGTCGATCGTGGATTCATCCCCCGCAGGCGCATCTTGCAACCAATGTGGACGTGAGCCCCTGCCCTTGTACCAGCAGCAGCACACACAGTCCGTCCATCCGACTCCTTGTGTAAATGGTGGAAGTCTCTTTTTGTGAATAATTTATTGTATTTCCATCCCCCCATACTCCCCAAGTCAAGCACCCAGGCGACATCCTGCCTCCCCGTCCTATCAGGTCACCTTTCTATAGTACGACAGCATGTCATCCAAGCTCTTCTCATCCAGGGGCCGCTGCTGGTGGGGGCCCGGTTCCTTCTGGGACTGATCGTATCCACCCATCACCTCATGAGAAGGGCCGGCCGGCCTCCACCTGCTGTTCTGAATATTCTCAGATTTACCCTGATCTGATGCATAGAAGGATGGAGGAGCGAAATCAGGGTCTCGCTCGTTTCTGAGGTCATCCTGGACTTTCGACCATCGTCCAAACGTGAACTCTGTAATAAAGAAGCAAAAGTTATAGTGAAACGAAGTCCTCGGCCTTATCCCTCGATCACACGATCCCTCCGATAACAATAATGTACAGACGTCTTACGTTTGCCTCTGTCCCACTCTCTGACGTGCGGAGCTCCGGATCTAGTATCCTTCCGCTCCTGGACAACAACCTCCACTTTCTTCTGCTCCACTGGAACAGCCGTCTCTGGTCTAATCACTTCGTCTTCCTCCTCGTCACCTAAAAATACACATGAAGGGGTCAATGCTGGAGATGGACTAGATTAGCATGAGGGGCAAGAGGTTTTCTGCTGCTGCAGCCTCTGAAAAGGGGGTCAAACACTGCCAGCCCCTCTAAATCTCCTACATAATGTACAATGAACTGAGCTGTGCGGTCCGAGTGCTCCGATACACTGTAACTAGGGATGAGCGGACACATGGAAGTTCGGGTTCCGATACCCGACCTAACTGTATTCCAAAGTTAATTCCGGGTACCGGAACATGAACCCAAACCCCAATGAAATCAATGGAGACAGGAACTTTGGAGCTGGAGAGAAAAAAAAAAAACCTCTCTCGCTCTCTCTCAAAGTTCGTGTTCGGAGTTTAGCACCGGACACTTATCTCGGGGTTACACATGCGAGAAAGTCGCACGATTCTTGTGCGAGTCTCTCGCATGAACACCCGGCACTATGCAGCCGCACGCTCCGGTCCGAGTGTCGGCGGTAGGTGCTGGGTGCTCATGCGAGAGACTCGCACGAGCATCGTGCGACTTTCTCGAAAGTGTGACCCCGGCCTAACTGTTCGGTACGAACCCTGAACTGAACTGAAAGTTCGCTCATCTCTAACTGTAACGACACAGACTCGTGTCTCTTGAGTGAAAACAATAATGTTTCTATTTACCTACAGCAAACAGTGAAAAAACAAATTATCAGAACAATTTATCATTTGTACGTAAGCTCCATACTGGTCGGCATTGGGGCTTTTATTCTCACCTGCAGACGCCTCCAGTTCAGTTCCTTCCCCTTTCATCTGCTTCATTTTCCTCTGTCGCAGTTTGGCGAGCCGCGAGTCCAGCATCGCCTTACGTTTGGCTTTCAATCTCTCTCGCTTTACCCTCTGATCCTCAGTCTAGAAGAAAAGAAAAGTAAGTTATACAAGTAATCGCTGCTGGAACATCAGAAGTTTAGGGGAAGGGATTATAGCAGACCGGACGCTCTCCGGACAACTTGCTTCCGATATCAAACAACCCTGGAGCATCTGCAGCCACAGCTTCATGCACTGCAGTCATTGCTGAGCCGCACTGCACCTCTCACCTGATCTCGCAGCATATTCAGGGTGTCCATCTGCTTCCTACGCGTTTGCTCATCCCGTGCAAAAGAAAAGTAGCCAACGCCTAGCTGCCTGGCCTCTGCAACCATAGATGAAAAAAAACAACGTGAGCGCCTGATGGGCGTCGTGTCATCGCGTTAGTGAGTTATAAATCTTAAAACGCTCCAGGACTAATAACAGTGGAAGTCCAACAGGGCCACAACAAGAAGCACCCTGCGGCCCCGGGCAACGTACCACTGTCTCTTATGTCTTCGTAATGCATCGGTCCCATTGGCCTCTTCATGGCTTCTTCTTCCTCCTGCTCCCACTGCTCTCTCTGCATCTCCCGCCTCATGTCTTCAGACAGCAAAGTCTTGTCCTGGGAGACCAATCTGATAAAAAAAAAAAAAAAAAAACACAACATAAAAAGATTATTTTTGAAGTCAAGAAAGAAAATTAAAGTCCAAAAGCTGCAGCTAGAACCCATTTTCATATGGGCATGTTCACATGTTAAGTATTGGCAGCAGACACTATAACGTCTCTTGGCATAAAATGTGCATTTTTGATGCATCTTTTCCCATTAATTAGGCAGAATTGACAATCTGCACATAAGAAACAGCTTCAAAACTGTAAGGAAAACTTTAAGCAGTGTGTGCACGAGACTTCGGGAATCTCAATCACTCCGCTGAAAATGTGGTTTTCTCACAGCTAACCAATACTAAAAAATGGCCACTCTTGGATATTATTTCCTCTTTATGGCATTTCATGTATGGGACGACTCATTTTATATTTCAAAGATCAGACTTTTATCAAGGTGGCAATAACATTTTTTTATCTTTAACTTAAAAAGAAAAAAAAAAATTTTTTAAATTTTTCAAGTCCATTTCCGGGACTTGTAAATCGATGTGTGCAGTAAACTGGAGGAATACTTTACTGCTGCATTATGTGGTGGTGGCGGCAGCAACAAAAAGCGCTTTCAAAAAGCCCTTGGCTGACATGGTCCCCTGTGATTGTGTCGTAGTGATGAGTGAGCATGTTCGGACAAGGCGTTATGCGACCACGCGTGTGTCCTAATCGAGTATTTTCAGCGTGCTTGAAACAACATGCTTGAGTCACCATGGCTGCATGTCTCGCGGCCTGTTTGCACATGTTGAGGCTGTCGGACAGCCATGAAACTTGCAGCCGCGGTGACTCCAGCATTTATCTCCAAGCACGCCGAAAATACTCGATTAGGACACGAGCATGGACTGATAACACCTTATCCGAGCACGCTCACTCATCACTATGCACACATACTTAGGAACCATTTTATTGACATCGCCTGTGGCATCTGTATGGTTAAACAGCAGCAATCAGAGATAATGAGCTCCTACCGCTGCAGTTAGGTGTCAGCTGTTTAACACAGCCAGCACCTGTCATGTGCGGAGTGAGTGAAGCTCCTGAGCCCGATCCATATACCTGCACTAGAAGTAGAGCGTACTGGTACATCCTATGTCAGAGAGGGTTATAGCGGTTTTCCACGTTCTCTCAGATTTGTGCCGCATATCGCTATGGCCAGGCATGTACACAAAAAACAGTGGCCAGCCTTCTTAAACCACCTCCACACCTTTGATTAATCTTGTCTACGATCTTTCTTCGTCCACAACACTCACTTTTTCCCTTGCAGATCTTTATCCATTTTCAAGAGATCGGGTAAATCTTTCTTCATGCAGCGTCTCGAGCGGCCCAGCGAGTCCACATAATCCACCCTGCAGGGAGAAAAAGCAACATAAATCCCCTTATTAGCCCATTTTATAGACTTTTCCAGTAGTCACATGACGCAGAAATGTCAGTGCAGAACACGAAACTGCCATGTAATGTCATGCGTCACCTGCAGAGGGCGACGCAGACAGCTCTTGGGGGTAAAAGAAGTCGCCTGGACTTACACGGACCATCACCCATGCAATGCACTTAATCACAAGATTCGCATGGCTACCGTGACTTCCATTAACTTCTATGGAAGTTCTAGAAAGCAGGGCACGCCCATCCGGCTGTTTCCAGAGGCCCAATCAATAGTGACCGGCACACAGATCCAGCTATTCTAACCTAAGCCATGAAAATATGTTCGTAATCTGAAAAGTTCTACAACTTCTCATCTCCAAAATATCTGCTTGCAGTCAGTGAATGGTAACTCTCCTCATATCCAGAAGCAGAAAATCTGAAGAGACCTAATATGTCTCACAGCTGAGAGTTTGCTCCAGTTGTTTGCAGCCTAGACAATTCCTTTTGAGCAAACATCTGCGACACAAATCTCTTTCCTTTCCTCGTTTGCCACAATGTATCAGTGCAGGTGAAAATACCTGGAATCCAATATATACAGTACATATAAAAATTGTAGCAAACCCTCAGTTGTGAGAAGTGCTGGGTTTTCCTAGTTTTCCATGCATGTAATCCAGAATGTTTCCACTCACTCAAAGCAAGCAGAAATCTTCATAATGGCGAGAAGTTGACGCATTATGTCAGAAAGTTTCAAAACTACTAATTAGGACGATTAAACGTTACAATGAGCTGGAAAATCAGTAAGATCATTATTACTGCTCGTATACCAACCATTCTTCCCCGGGGGTCTGAGGAGCAGGAATGGGGAGATCGGGGGCCTCTCGTCCTCCGCCATCTCTGCTTTCTTCCTTTCCTTCTGACAGATGTCCTGGATTTCTTTCTGCTTGTCTATGATCTTCTGCGCAAAGTCGACCAGGTAGAGCTCCTCGGTCTCCTCGTCTGTGAGGAAGGATAACATTGTGTGAGGAGCAGGAAGGAGAACTGCGTCCACTCCAGTAATAATGGCCTCTGATGTCGGGGCTTTGATGACGCTCTTCAAAACGGCACAAGAAGAACTTAAAAAAGCAAATGGAGCGTGCGAAGAGCTCCACATAAGAGGCTCTCGTCTGCAGCATGAAAGGAGCAGCTGCAATCACAGCCGCGGCCAGTAATGAGCTCGAGTGCTGACGAGAAGGCAGTGCTGAGATCTGGGGTGACGCAGCGACGCACACTGACAAAACGCCGCTGTTCTCCAGGCCGAGACGCGCCATCTGAACCCGACAAAACTTTAAAGGGGAACTGAGTCTAAATCCGTCCCTACTAGGTTACTGTCGTCTCTGCTCACCGGTTCCACCCCCGTCGCCGCCCTCCTTCCGGTCTGCTCTCCGGTTCACGACGTCCTCGTTCTCCATCTTCTCTCTGCACCGGGATTCTAATGCTTAATACGCCTCTGATACACGACTTATGTTGTCTGAGACACAGGCTAGGACTCAGACGACGCACGCTGTGACGTGGTGTATAGAGTGAAAAACCCCGTTGCACGAAAATGGAGGACGATGACTCTGCATGCAGAGAGAAGAAAAGGCTGGAGCTGCGGTGACGGGACAGGGCAGAAAGAGGGGGCTATTTTTTGTTCCTTAACCCATTTCCCGACCCTGCCAGACACCTGCCATTTTGGTAGATTGGCATGAAGCAAATCATGAAAAATTCAGATTGGGGGAAATCCGAATTTTAAGTGAAATTTCAGGGTAAATTTAATTTACCTCCATTCTCTCATCTCTAGTTCTCTTTTCAGGACAAATCAGTATAATTTACAGGGGTCTCCCACAGAAGACTCCCTTCTGTCATACAGAATGCTGAAAACAGCAGACTCTCCATGATTTCCCATTTACAAAAAAGGGCGCCACGTACCCCTACATGTCCTCATACTGAGATGTGTGGGCGAGAGGATTCAGCTGAGCGCTACCTCCACTCACAGGAGAAAATTGGACTCCTGTCTCCTTAAAGGGGTTTTGCCACAAATCACCACTGAATGAATGAGAAATGCCTGATAGCGGGAGGCCGCAGTGATCATTAAAACAAGGATCCTGAGCCCCCTGTTACTACTCAATGCAGGAGTTTGGTGAAGCATCCCACCTCTACTCCATTCAATTCATTGCACCATCATTCCTATAGAGAGGTAGGGTCCATGGCTGATCCCTTTAATATGGTGTCACTGCACTTTAAAGCCCCATTCCCATTCTGTTATCACAGGACATATTAGCAGCCAGTTGTGATGCAGCAAGAAGAAATTTACCTGGAAAGTCTCCCTTGGTCATCTTCTCGTACAGCTGAGCCTTCTCCTCCAACCTCCTCCTAAAACACACAAAAAAAGAAAGAAGTTATCAGCAGTCTGAAGCAGCAGCCTCCAAGTTGTGGTGAAACTACATCTGCCAGCATACTCTAACAGCCACATGCATGTTGGGAGTCATAGTTGTGCAACAACTAGAAAGTCACCGGCAGGAAACAAATAATCCAAACGCTAAAGGGAACCCATCATCTTACTTATCCTGAGGGCAGCGACAGTCAGAACCAGGCTGCAGACAGTGCAGAAAAATATAGTTAGAAGCCCGACCCCAGCACCACTGTTGATGATTGACAGGTCTGTCCCATAGAACGAGGTACACAATAGCCATACTGAAACCGTAGGGCACTGCCATGTCTACACTGCGGAGTCATCAACCATTTCATGTCTGGGCAGTTTAGCCTTATTGCGCTTTTGTTTTTTTCCTCCCGTTGTTTCAAGAGCCATGACTATTATTCCATCAACACAGCTGTATGAAGGCTTGAGGGACGAAGTTCCCTTTATCATAAATTATAAGGAAAAACAAGGGTAAAAAATAAAAAAATCTTAATAGGCTGAAACGGTCAAACACACAAGACCACCATACACACACACACACACACACACCACAACACACACACACACACACTTCTATTGTTATTTGCGATTTATTGCGTTCATAGCAAAAATAACCTGGTAACTAAGTGAGTATGATTACAGCGATGACAGACTTGCATGCAATTTTTTATTTATACATTTTAGTGGTCAAAAAATGTCAAATCTTTAGTAAAAAAACAAAAACAAACATATTTGGTTTGCATCACCATTTTCTGAGATCTGTAACTTTTCCCACTGATGGTGCTGTGCGAGGGCTTGTGTTGTGTGTGATAAGACAATTTTTCATTGATACCAGCTTGGGGTATATTAGTTATTTTGATCTTTTTTTATTGTATATTTCGGGTGAGTTACAGCAATAAAAAAAAAAAAACTAAATTCTTACATTTCACTTTTTTTTTTATTTATAGATTGGATTTTTACGAACATTATTATACCAAATATGCTTATTTTTCAAAAATGTATTTTGGAACTGTGAAGGAGGGTATATTTAAATTTCTTCACTTTTAACTTTACATGTTTAGTACATGGGGGAACATGAACCTGTAACCTAAGTTTAGTGCATCAACATTGTTGTCCTGGACCCTTTAAAACGTTATTTCTGAAAACATCATGTTATCCTGTATCCATAGGGTAGGGAATTAAATTGCTGATTGCTTGGGGTTTGAATGTCGGGACCCCCAGCTATCCCATAAACAACCCCATCAGGAATGGAGCGGAGGTGCACGCTCTCTACGGGACTGCAAAGTGCACAGCTCTGACATTTCCAGCATTCTCACGGACAAGGATTGGCGGGCAGGTCGATTGTGTGTGCACGCTGCACCTATGCTCCATGCCTGATGGGAATGTAGTTTCCTGCTCTAGGGATTTCTACGGTTCCTAAAAGTTTGAAATCTCAGCGATCAGAGTTACTTAAAAGAGGTTAAAGTTAAGTAAAGAATTGGACTTTGTGTGACCTGGATTTCTCCAGCGAGTCGTCCTCCTCGGTCTTCTCCTCCACGTCCCTCTCGGCTCGAGCAGTGACACCGACATTCTGCTTATTCCAGATGTTGGGTTTCTAAAGAAAAAGTGACAAAACATTTTATCAGGGTCCGATTTCATCTGAAGTTTATCAGAAATCTTTCACTTTAAATGCTCTGCACACAACGGCGCCCTGAGAGCCGCCTGCTTCGCTGTGCCGCGGCCGGAGATCAGTGATCGGTCACGTGTCCGGCTGCGCAGGCTCTGTGTGGACTCACCTTTGGGATGGCTCTGGCCTTGGGGGTGACGCCAGCCTCTTTGGCTAACTTCTCATGCTTAAATTCCTCTTGTTTGCGGAAAAGTTCAGCTTTTAAGTCAACCAACTACAAAAAAAAAAAAAAAAACATAATACAAAAATGGAAACGGATGAAACGAGGTAAAAAAAAATCTTTCAAATTGAGGAAAATGCAAAGCAAAACACAACCCGATGACTCCAAGATCCAGCAATCTGGAAAGTAAAATTTTACAAAGTCTGATAATCCAAGAAGTGGCAATAATAACAATTCATGATGAGAAGCAAAAGACAAGAGAAAATGTCTTTCCTTCTGCCTCTTAAGGCCCCGTCACACATAGCGACTCACCAGCGATCCCGACAACGATATGCAGTGTCGGACTGGCCCACCGGAGAACCGGAGGATTCTCCGGTGGGCCCTGGCATCTGGGGGGCCCTGGCACCTGCTGGCATACAGGGGCCAGTTGCCTAGGGCCCCCGCTGCTCCAGGGGCCCCCAGCCTGTGGCGTGTCGCTAATAGCGGCACACCACGCAGCTGCCATGGGGGCCCCTGTCCCCGCTGCTAAAGAGAAATGAATATTCACTGCTTCCCACGCTCATGTGGGCGTGGGAAGCAGTGAATATCATTACTTACCTGTCACCCGCTCCAACCGCTGAGCGCCGCTGTGTCATCGCGTCCTCTCTTGCTGCGATGTTCAGGCAGAGGGCGCGATGACGTCATTAGTGAGCGCCGCGCCCCCTGCCTGAGCATTCACTGCCGGAGGACCGAAGACAGCGGCGCTCAGCAGTGGACCCGGTGACAGGTAAATATCGCAGGTGCTGGTGTCCTGAGCCAGCGGAGACACCGGCACCTGTCACCCATAGTGCGCCGGTGTCCCCGCCTGCTCAGGACACCAGCACCTGGCCCCCAGCGACGAGAGGTGAGTATGTCTTTTTTTTTTTTTTGTTGCAGCATCTATGGGGGCATAATCTGTGGATCATCTATGGGGGCATAATCTATGGGGGCATAATCTGTGGAGCATTTATGGGGGCATAATCTGTGGGGGCATAATCTGTGGAGCATTTATGGGGGCATAATCTATGGGGGCATAATCTAAGGAGCATCTATGGGGGCATAATCTAAGGAGCATTTATGGGGGCATAATCTATGGGGGCATAATCTGTGGAGCATTTATGGGGGCATAATCTGTGGAGCATTTATGGGGGCATAATCTATGGGGGCATAATCTAAGGAGTAGGGGCATAATCTATGGGGGCATAATCTGTGGAGCATTTATGGGGGCATAATCTATGGGGGCATAATCTGTGGAGCATTTATGGGGGCATAATCTATGGGGGCATAATCTGTGGAGCATTTATGGGGGCATAATCTATGGGGGCATAATCTGTGGAGCATTTATGGGGGCATAATCTGTGGAGCATTTATGGGGGCATAATCTATGGGGGCATAATCTGTGGAGCATTTATGGGGGCATAATCTATGGGGGCATAATCTAAGGAGCATCTATGGGGGCATAATCTGTGGAGCATTTATGGGGGCATAATCTATGGGGGCATAATCTAAGGAGCATCTATGGGGGCATAATCTGTGGAGCATCTATGGGGGCATAATCTATGGAGCATTTATAGGGGCACAATCTATGGAGCATCTATGGGGGCATAATCTATGGAGCATTTATAGGGGCACAATCTATGGAGCTTCTATGGGGGCACAATCTATGGAGCTTCTATGGGGGCATAATCTAAGGAGCACTTATGGGGGCATAATCTATGGGGGCATAATCTATGGAGCATCTATGGGGGCATAATCTAAGGAGCATTTATGGGGGCACAATCTATGGAGCTTCTATGGAGGCATAATCTAAGGAGCATTTATGGGGGCATAATCTATGGAGCATCTATGGGGGCATAATCTAAGGAGCATTTATGGGGGCACAATCTATGGAGCTTCTATGGGGGCATAATCTAAGGAGCACTTATGGGGCATAATCTATGGAGCATCTATGGGGGCATAATCTAAGGAGCATTTATGGGGGCATAATCTATGGAGCATCTATGAGAGCACAATCTGTGGAGCATCTATGGGGGCACAATCTATGGGGGCATAATACATGGGCAGCATATGGGGCACAATCTATGGAGCATCTTGTGGGGCATAATACATGGGGCAGCATATGGGGCATAATCTCATTTTCCACCCTAGGTTTTTACTCGAGTCGATAAGTTTTCCCAGTTTTTTGTGGCAAAATTAGGGGGGGTCGGCTTATACTCGAGTATATATGGTATCTATCTATTATCTATCTATATATACAGTGTATATAGCATTATACCCTATGAGGGGGGGCAGCATTATCCCCTATGGGGGCAGCATTATCCCCTATGAGGGGGCTGCTTTATAATCTATGAGGGAGGCTACCCCAACTCCTGCTACATAATTAAGACATGTACTACCTTATATTATACCCTGATATTAGTGTGTTTTACTGCACAATTTGTGGTCTTGTATTTATTTCTATGTAGCTACATAGTGGGCCCCAAGAATGATTTTCTCTGGTGGGCCCAAGGTGTTCCAGTCCGACGCTGATGATATGCACTTGTCAGGATCGCTGGTGTGCCGCTACATGATCGCTGGTGAGCTGCCAAACAGGCAGCGATCAGGACAGCGACACTGCGGGTAACGTCGCTTAAGGCACTGTCACACTTAGCGATCGCACCACCGATCACGACAATGACACGACCTGGCGAGATCGCTAGTGAGATCGCTATGTGATGGCTAGTTAGATTCCAAACACAACTCATCAGCGATCTGTATAACGACCTCTACGTTCGTTGGGAAAACCAAGTCCCGCCTGCGACGCTGGTGAAGTCGTTCATAAAGGGTGTCACACTCAGCAATTCAGGCTCACCAGCGGGACACCAACGACCAAAAAACGGCTCAGAACGTTCATAAGCGATCAGCGACATCTCAGCAGGGGCCACATCGCTGCCACATGTCACACACAGCTAAGTCGCTAACGAGATCGCTACTGCGTCATGAAATCGGTGACTCATTAGCGATCTCGTTTAGTGTGACAGTACCTTTAGTTACCCGCATTGTACGTTGGATACCAGCCCGCTGGTGCAGAGAGCTGGTAACTAAGGTACACATCGGGTTTCCAGGCGCTGCGCGGCACCTGGAAACCCGATGTGTATCTTGGTTACCAGCTCCCCTGCAGCAGCGCGCTGGTATCCAATGTACACATTGGGTTTCGGGAAACCCGATGTGTACCTTGGTTACCAGCTGATCGCTGGTCTCCTGCCTGCCACACGCAGGCCACACTGCCTGCCACACGCAGTGATGCGTGCTGGCCAGCGGGAGACCCAACGATCAAAAAAATTTCCTGGCCTTTGGACAACGATCAGCGATACCCGGCAGGGGGGCCGGTCGCTGATCAGTGTCACACACAGCAATATCACAGGGGAGATCGCTGTTGCGTCACAAAACAAGTGACTCAGCAGCGATCTCGCTAGCGAGATCGCTGTGTGTGACGGGGCTCTACAAGGAGTCTGTTCTTATCTATGGCCATCAGATAATCCAGAATATCCCTGGGCTTGAGACTATACCTGCACTGATACAATGTAACAGTCAGGACAGGAGAGAGGGTCTGCACTGATACAATGTAACAGGACAGGAGAGAGGAGGTCTGCACTGATACAATGTAACAGTCAGGACAGGAGAGAGGAGGTCTGCACTGATACAATGTAACAGTCAGGACAGGAGAGAGGAGGTCTGCACTGATGCAATGTAACAGTCAGGACAGGAGAGAGGAGGTCTGCACTGATACAATGTAACAGTCAGGACAGGAGAGAGGAGGTCTGCACTGATACAATGTAACAGTCAGGACAGAAGAGAGAAGGTCTGCACTGATACAATGTAACAGTCAGGACAGAAGAGAGAAGGTCTGCACTGATACAATGTAACAGTCAGGACAGGAGAGAGGAGGTCTGCACTGATACAATGTACAGTCAGGACAGGAGAGAGGAGGTCTGCACTGATACAATGTAACACAGGACAGGAGAGAGGAGGTCTGCACTGATACAATGTAACAGGACAGGAGAGAGGAGGTCTGCACTGATACAATGTAACAGTTAGGACAGGAGAGAGGAGGTCTGCACTGATACAATGTAACAGTTAGGACAGGAGAGAGGAGGTCTGCACTGATACAATGTAACAGGAAGGAGAGAGGAGGTCTGCACTGATACAATGTAACAGGAGAGGAGAGAGGAGGTCTGCACTGATACAATGTAACAGTCAGGACAGGAGAGAGGTCTGCACTGATACAATGTAACAGTCAGGACAGGAGAGAGGGGCTGCACTGATACAATGTAACAGTCAGGACAGGAGAGAGGTCTGCACTGATACAATGTAACAGTCAGGACAGGAGAGAGGAGGTCTGCACTGATACAATGTAACAGTTAGGACAGAGAGAGGTCTGCATGAACAGTAACAGGAGAGGAGAGAGGAGGTCTGCACTGATACAATGTAACAGAGAGGAGAGAGGAGGTCTGCACTGATACAATGTAACAGTCAGGACAGGAGAGAGGAGGTCTGCACTGATACAATGTAACAGGACAGGAGAGAGGAGGTCTGCACTGATACAATGTAACAGTTAGGACAGGAGAGAGGAGGTCTGCACTGATACAATGTAACAGTCAGGACAGGAGAGGAGGTCTGCACTGATACAATGTACAGTCAGGACAGAGAGAGGAGGTCTGCACTGATGCAATGTAACAGTCAGGACAGGAGAGAGGAGGTCTGCACTGATACAATGTAACAGTCAGGACAGAAGAGAGAAGGTCTGCACTGATACAATGTAACAGTCAGGACAGGAGAGAGGAGGTCTGCACTGATACAATGTAACAGTTAGGACAGGAGAGAGGAGGTCTGCACTGATACAATGTAACAGTCAGGACAGGAGAGAGGAGGTCTGCACTGATACAATGTAACAGTTAGGACAGGAGAGAGGTCTGCACTGATACAATGTAACAGGAGAGGAGAGGAGGTCTGCACTGATACAATGTAACAGGAGAGGAGAGAGGAGGTCTGCACTGATACAATGTAACAGTCAGGACAGGAGAGAGGTCTGCACTGATACAATGTAACAAGCCCTCAGCTGGGAGACGTATAAGAGCAAGTTCACATGTTGCGAATGATACAGACCTTCTTGTGCTGCTGTATGAGGCGACGTCTCCGCTACAGGATGGACGGTGCTCAAACAAGATCCCGGATAGGTTTTACAAGCCCTTTGCTATTTTTTCCCATGTAAAAAGCATGAATTTTGGGCTGAAGTTTCTGCAATTGAGTTTCAGAAAAAATGTTTCACCATTTGGCTTTTTCAGGACCTCTGTTTCCTTGCACGTTGTGTTAAGGCTGGTTTCACATTTGCGTCTGTGCGCGCAGCGTTTCATCTGCATAGATCCGCATGCGTCATGCTTACATATCTTTAACATGGTGTACGCAGAGACATGCAAACGCGTACACATGCGTCATTTTGCAGTGTGTGGCGAACGCAACATGTTGGATTTTTGGAAGAGGCAAAAATCCGGCAAATATGCGCCGTCATGCGCATGCAGATGAGTGCGTCAAAAAAACACATTACTGTCCATGGGAACGCATCGGTACGCAAGGACAAGAGCATGGATGCGTTTGATGCGCATGCGTTTGATGCGCATGCGTTCTTCATGAGACACGCCCTTTTGGCGTCTGTCATACTGAACGCATGCGCATAAACAACGCAAACGCATGCAAAAAAAAAACGCATACAAACGCAGCATTTTTTGGCATCATGCGTAAGATGATGCGGATAAAAAAACACTGTAAACATGCGTTTGCGTATGCAGATGATACGCTGCGCAAATATGAACCTAGCGTAACAGAGCTCACTTCTTCTGATGGTGTTTGTAACTTTACCTCAGTTTTTCTTTCTACCCCTCGCAGCTGATTTACAACCACAGACTGCATCAATGCTGAGCTTGAGCTTTATCGTGGTCATAAATCAGCTGCGAGGGGTAGAAAGAAAAA
>JARQOD010000009.1:63430280-63559417 GCA_033576555.1 Oophaga sylvatica | reverse complement strand
CAAATTTTTGTAGCTTTTTCATTCTCTTTTTTTAGTTTTTATTGAAAAAATGGGTGGATTTTATTATCCAACTGTTTCCCATAAAATTTCATCATTTGAAAGCAGTAAAACTGTATAAAATTTGTACCCCGCCGCGGTGGAGAAAGCGACTGTCAAATTGTTTCCACAAAAAAAAGGTTTCAAAAAAAGCAAAACAGCAAAAGAAAAAAAGTTTTGCATTTGCCCCCAAATTCATCAAACAAAATTTTGATAAATTTGGCACAAAATCTGCGCACAAAAAGAAGGAAGGAAAAAAAATTCCGGGAAAAAAAAACAAAAACACAAAAAAATATACATGGGGGCAGCACAAACCCCACTGCGAATTTGCAGAAGTCTTTTCCCCAAAACCTAAAAAAGGCCCCCTGTGAAATGACACAAGCGGCCAGCCAGTCTTTTTTTTGGGGTCCTGAAAAAAAAATAGATGATCCCGTGAAGCTTCTTGTTCTCGTGCGCGGGCCCCGGCGGAGAATCTGTGCTGTTCGCTTTAATGATTTGAATATTGGTTTTTGGGCCATTCTAGTAAATAGATTTCGGGAATAAGAAAAATTTCAGTTACGTGGCAAGAAAACAAAACTTCAGGTCTTCAAAAATAGAAAAAATTCGATAGACCCCTGTGATTGATTTCAGTAACAGCGGAGCAGGTGGTCGGGGGGCTGGTAATAAAAATTTAACTTTATACTGTCAGTCCCACCCCTGCAGCCCCCCAGTGTCCCAGGGTGGCAATAACCGAAATTTGGCCCCATTCACTTGACGCTGCGCAAACGTGTAGGTTTTTATGCCCTTGGGGAAGGGTGTCTGCAGCGGGGGCAGGTTTAAAACCCAGATGGAAACCCCCCAGAGCGTCATGGATTGTGAGGATTGAAAGTGTTAATTTTTATTTTATACCATTTTCAGCCTCAATATTTTTTAAGGCCCTAAACAGCCCCTTTCCACTGAATATTTATTTGGAACAAATGTATGTTCCGCATTTTTTTTATCCTAAATTTTTCTTGCTGCAATGAATAGAAAACTTCTTTTGGGAAAGTAAAAAGCCTTGCACATCAAAGGGAGTAACACTTTTGTGCTTTTTCTTTTGCAGTTTGTAAAAAACCCTAAAGGGTTTCCTGTGCGCAAAGGAATGAGAGTTTTAAAGTCTCGTGCCCCAGTTGCTTAATTTTGACTTGGTTTGATGCAGTTTTATTTCTGCGCTGGTCTTTTTGCAGCAGATTTCCCCCCCTTTTAAAATGATTGGGGGAAAATCTGCACCAAAAAAACAAGTAAAAAACGCGGTAAAAATGTGCTAATTTTACTGAGCATTTTTTTCTGCCAAGAGATGTCGAAATGGCACAGAAATTTCTGCACCAAATACTTAACGTGTGCACATACCCTGATACTTTTTGTCCTGGAAGGATTGCTACAGTTGCACCACAGGTTTCTCTCCTTTCCTGGTGGTTTGTTACAATGTTTCAGTGCAGGTGGATGTATCAGTTTAACATTTGAGGCTGTTCATCTCCCAGAAGATTGAATACAACTGTAGCAAACCCTAAAAACTATTAGTTCTAGACAAACTTTCAGATCTGGATATAAACAAAAAATATTTACATTCACCAACAACAAAAAAAGTTCCTGAAAGCAGTGAACAAAAAATGAAGCGAAAAGAAAATACTTGCCAGTCCATAATCCAGCACAGCTCGGGAATCATAGAAAAGCGGGAGCACAAAATATTGGAGAACCCTCTCAATGGGGCCCAAGTGAACCTGGACCCATCTCCGTCTTCAGTGTGAACCTGCCCAAGTCTTCTCTTCTCCATAATTATGTATGTTAGTAGATAAGACTTTGCCAATCCGAGGGTTACACCAATCTGTGCCACATCACGTCTGCAGCGTATTGGTGCCAAATTCAAGGTCAGGGCAACCCCAGTTCTCTCAATGGACACAATTTAAGAATTTGGCATGACATCAGGGAGGGCCAGACTAGTAACCGGTGTCTCCACAGGCACCATGATGGGCTCCAATAACCTTTGTTTTGCTCCCATCTCTCTATCGTTCACCCTAACTGATGCCAGGTGGGGGGTGAATGCCCCCATCTGCTGAGCTCCTATTAGCTGCAGTTTGGTTTTGCATTGATGCCAATCTGTTGGCTCCTAATTGCGCCTCGCACAGGCGATGAGCCAACATAATAGATATCAAATAAACTAGTCAGGTCTCATCAATATTTCTTTAACCTCTCGGTTTCCAAGGCGGCCTCATTGATACTGCTGCTGTTAAACCATCTGTCTCCATGAACAATCCTTTCTTCTCCACCAGATGCATTTCTATGCTAATCAATGATGCTTTGTCCATCTTTTTTTTCTTTTTGCCGTAATCAAAACGGGATTGCGGGTGACGGAACGAGGAGCATCGATTAATGATTCCTGCAACTCTGGCTGAGCACTCGGGTCCGGCTTCTGTTCAGATCCCCATTCATCTAGTGCTGTAATTGACTTTTCCTTCTTCTTTGAAGACCCTTGTAATTGTAATTTTCTCTTTTTTTTGTAGTTTTATGGCAGCTTTATTGGTATGAGTAATAGTTTGAGGGTCTTAAGTGTTCCAGGGTACCAGACGATCGCAGCTCTGGAGTTTTTCTTCTGTAAAGAAGGAGGCTTGGACACAACAGCATTTTCAGGCTGTTTATCAATCTAAGTATATGGAGCATTTGGAGGCCTCGAATGATGTCGGGGGAGAAAAGGACCAGGCAGGTGGAATTTCAATGCCCGATCCGTTTGTTATTAGGGGATACGCCACTAATAGAGGAATATGGCAGCGACTTTCTCCTCTCTTCACACTTAAAACACCTGAAGAGCTGAGTCCTTGTCCTGTATACAGTGTGATTGATTACCCTGTTCCAAAACAAAAAGTTATGCCAATATATACTGATCCAATGGAGGCCATGAGGACACTATTGAATGGGGTCCCATGTATACCTTAGCTTCAGGAGCTTTCCCAGGGCACATGACAAATGTGCCAAGTGTGAATGCCCCTGTACACAGAGGTTGTAATCCAGCTTTCCACCTGCAAAATTCTATTTCCCATGGACCAACACATGGCCTATGAGTCTCCCTACACAAGCTTGATGGTCTTCTTAAGGAGGAACATTAACCATTACAACGCCTGCAAATCTTCAAAACACTCTAAGACAGTTCAGAAAGCGCTTATGACTTCATACATATAGCTAGAGGAATCCTTACTCTTGCATCTCAGGGGAGGACCTTATACCCACATGCGATCAGAGGAGGCTACAGCGAGACTGTGCATAAGGCCGGGGTCACACTTGCGAGAAACTCGCACGAGTCTCGCACCTCAATACCCGGCACTGCCGGGACCGGAGTGTGCGGCTGCATGTATTTCTATGCAGCTGAACGCTCCGGTCTGAGTGCCAGCGGCAGTGCCGGGTATTGAGGTGCGAGACTTGTGCGAGTTTCTCGCAAGTGTGACTCCGGCCTAGCAGTGCTCCCCAACCTGCGTCTCTCAGTGCACGATGGGATTTATTCTGCAACAGATGGAGAGACATGGGTTGGGGAACATTGGTCTACACCATCACTCCTGGAGAGGAAACCTCTAGTGTAATTTTAGCAATTAGTGTTGATGACATTGGCTGGACCCCATCAATCTAACATTTATCACCTACTCTTTAGCTATACAGTAGATAGGATGCATCCACAACACTTTTTTACATTTCTTTATTTCATGCTCTCTCTCCTGAGTGAGCTAAAAAGCGCAAGGGACAGGGCTGGCTCCAGGTTTTCGTGGGCCCTGGGCAAAAGAGTCTCAGTGGGTCCCTTTAACACATACCACGATTAATGATGCACAGACACTGGAGAAATCTAGGTATACAACACAGGGCCCAGCCTTCCCACTCATCCATCACATATGCAGACATGCACATACATACAGTATGCAGGCATACCATACACACAGTACCCAGACATGTGCACACACACAGTACCCAGGCAATCGTGCATACGCACACAGTACCCAGACATGTGCACACACACAGTACCCAGACATGTGCACACACACACAGTACCCAGACATGTGCACACACAGTACCCAGGCAATCGTGCATACGCACACAGTACCCAGACATGTGCACACACACAGTACCCAGACATGTGCACACACACAGTACCCAGACATGTGCACACACACAGTACCCAGACATGTGCACACACACACAGTACCCAGACATGTGCACACACACACACAGTACCCAGACATGTGCACACACACACAGTACCCAGACATGTGCACACACACACAGTACCCAGACATGTGCACACACACAGTACCCAGACATGTGCACACACACACAGTACCCAGACATGTGCACACACACACACAGTACCCAGACATGTGCACACACACACAGTACCCAGACATGTGCACACACACAGTACCCAGACATGTGCACACACACACAGTACCCAGACATGTGCACACACACACACAGTACCCAGACATGTGCACACACACACACAGTACTCAGACATGTGCACACACACAGTACCCAGACATGTGCACACACACACACAGTACCCAGGCAATCGTGCATACACACAGTAATCAGATACGCGTGCGTGCACACACACACAGTAAGCAGACTTAAGCACACACACAGTAAGCAGACATGCGCACACACAGAAAGCAGATATGCACACACTCACATAGTATGCAGACGTGTGTACACACAGTAAGCAGACATGCGCACACACAGAAAGCAGATATGCACACACTCACACAGTACGCAGACATGCGCACACACACAGTACGCAGACATGCGCACACACACAGTACGCAGACATGCGCACACACACAGTACGCAGACATGCGCACACACACAGTACGCAGACATGCGCACACACACAGTATGCAGACATTTGCAGACACACAGTAAGCAGACATGCACACACTCACACACAGTAAGCAGACATGCGCGCACACACACACAGTAAGCGGACATGCGCGCACACACACAGTACGCCAATATGCAGACACTCACATACACAAACATAAACACAGATACGTACACATACAGACATGCATACATAGCTGAAGACAAATTCACATAAACAGACATAAATATATACACAGTCATACACACTGACATACACAGATACACACATCATACATGCACACACACAGACAGACACATTATATGGGGATGCAGACAACAGGTCTCACCCCCCCCCCCCCCCATGTCTGTTCACGTGACGGCCATCAAGCAGCGGCGGCGGCCCTGCACAGCTACTGGGGGAGCGGCCACCCTGAAGGCGAGTGGGCCCCCCTTTGTTCAGAGTCCCGGCACTTACCAGGCCCTGGCTAGGGATCAGGGGGGGAACAGAACTTGATGGCCACACACCCTAGACCTATCAGAAAGTAACCTGTAAGGGAGCCACAACCGACAAACCCAACTGCATAGACCCACTGCAAAACAATCAAAATGAATTGTGAAGGTAATTCAATGTATACTGACCGGACCATCGACCAGGAATTTAAAAATTCCCCATCCTAAGCCAAAAGACACGGAAAAAGGTGTACTCAAAAGTGAGACATGCTAATGTGCAATGTGCCAAAATACAAGTGGGGTTCCCAATCCCAGTGAATTAAGTCTCCCCAAGGTAGCCACTCCTCGGGCACTTTGCACCTCCGGCTTTCAAACTTACTGGGACTTAGTGGCTTTGATCCTGGGCGGCCATGTTTTTCTCCAGATTACTATATAAGCCACCCGGCATACTAACAAGAGCATCAAATCCAGTGTGCATAACATATCAATCTACTAGGGTGGCCCCAGACAAAGCCGCATGTTTGAAAAATACTACAGGTAATCTTAGCCAAAAGGCTGAGACGCGATTCATCCACGACACATTCCTGACCACTGGCGTTTCTGCCTGCGCAATCGCGGTTCTGTACCAGTGACCCATGTCTTTTCCACCAATACACTTTAGTGTTTTTATTTCACGGATATTCTGATCGTTTCATTGTGAATACATTTAACAATGATGTGGAGGAGATGCCCCCAGGGCTCTGGTGCCTGCGGACCCGGCTCCTGTACCTTCTGCTACATTTGCTCTCTGAGTCTGGCGTCTGTCTTGTACAGCAGCAAAGTCTCCTTGGGAAAATGTATTGAAATGTTATTCTTTTTTTTTCCTTCCAGTCCTTCCAGTTGAGATAATTGTTCTCTGTCCTTTTCTTTTTCCATTGAAGTGACAATATTGCATTCCATTGGGCTTAAGCGTGGGCTATTGAGACTATCCAGAGAAAAACCGAGAGGTGCCCCTACCCTGTGCATTACCCTTGTCCTTGAACAATAATAGCGTCATTTACTCCTGACCTTTACTAATCGTGTGGCGCTGCCTACAATGTATTCACCAGAACAATGCCGCCGATGTTACATTGTATACTAGGGCAACACAGAAACCCGGGATCAAGGTAGCCACTGCAGCTAAAATAATGCCATCTGAAGGTGCACAGTAGCCATTCCTTCTGACTCCTCCATACAAGCGTGCATGTGTCCTCAGAGTCAAGCTTGCGTGTTTCCCGAGTGCAGAACGAGCATGTGTCCCTAATGTGCATGTGTCCTCAGAGCCAAGCGTGCGTGTGTCCTGAGTGCCGAGCGTGCATGTGTCCCGAGTGTGCATATGTCCTCAGAGCCAAGCGTGCATGTGTCCCGAGTACAGAGCGTTCATGTATCTTCGTTGCCGAGCGTGCATGTGTCCTCCGAGCCAAGCGTGCATGTGTGCCAAGTACAGAGTGCGCATGTGTCCTCATCGTCAAGCGTGCATGTGTCCCAAGTGCAGAGCGCGCATGTGTCCTCAGAGCCAAGTGTGCATGTGTCCCGAGTGCAGAGCGTGCATGTGTCCCGAGTGCCAAGCGTTCATATATCCTCGTTGCCGAGCGTGTATGTGTCCTCCGAGCCAAGCGTGCATGTGTGGCAAGTACAGAGCGTGCATGTGTCCTCATCGTCAAGCATGCATGTGTCCCAAGTGCAGAGCGCGCATGTGTCCTCAGAGCCAAGTGTGCATGTGTCCCGAGTGCCAAGCGTTCATATATCCTCGTTGCTGAGCGTGCGTGTGTCCTTAGTGCTGAGCATTCATGGAAAAAATGGAAAAAGCCTCAAACACATAATGTGTTTTCCCTGACATCAGAGAATCTGCCATACTTGCATCAATTTGCCTCCTACTTCTTTTCCCAACGTCTCCCACCAGGGAAGGGTCTGCCTCTCCCCCATACTCACCTGCTACGTAGTCGTTGATTCTGCCAAATTTGTTAGCTTCGCCAACTTTCATTTATTATAAAGGGAAATTCAAGGTATCATCTCTCCACTGGACAGATGGTACCTGTTACATTGATGGAGGTCCCATCACTAGAACGGGGTCTTGTGTCCTATGGTTTCCTCTGGGTGTCCAGTACAGTCACAAGTTTTTCCTTCTTGCAGTCAGTGGGATCCACACACCGGCCTTGCAGTCATCATCTGTCCAGTGGTGACGGACACACGGCTTTCTCTGCCTTGGGACATTCTAATGTAGACACCGTGTTCATCAGTGTCAGATTGGTGGGTGTCCAGCCCAGGGTGCCCCCCACTGATCTGTGCACAAAGCCAGGACACCACAGCGCCGTACACCCTATAGTGGCCGCTGACAAGTACTACAGCTATGTCATGTTTCATTCACCAAGAGCTGATCTGCAGTACCAGAGATCAGCCACTACACAGTGTGCGGCACTATGGTGTTCTGTTCCATACACTGGAGACCACTGCTGATCAGGTGTCGGACCCCAACAATCTGAAATACATGACCTATCCTAAGGAAAGGACATTGATATCACATTTCCTTTTTAGAAACATTTATTTTAATATCCGTAAAGTAATGAAAAAATATATATATACAGGATGGGAACGCCGTAGCCGAACTGTCCTGGAGAATCATTGATACCAGATCATTTTTAAATGTTGTAAGGAAAAAAAAAACAATGGCACCATTTAATTTTTTTCACCAAAATGCCCGTTTTTCAGGACCACACATGGTAAAGTGAATGGTATCATTCATCATGACACATAGCCGTCATACGGCAATGTCCACTGAAAAAGAGAAACGGTATGGCTCCAGGAAGAAGGGGAGGAAAAAATGTAAGTGCAAAATGACTGCGTCATTAAGGGGTTAACCGCAAATAAAAATCTCTTTCGAGCTGAAGATTTTAACTCTGCCTTTTGGGAAAAAAAAATCAGCCTTTCTGCCTTTAACTAAAACTTTGTTGCCAGCCCTGAACTGGAGAATTGGGTCCACCCGATACTCTGGAGAATGTGGAGGGTTAATGCGTTCTGCCAGGCTCTGCACGGCTGTGGGGCGTATGATAGCGCAGCAGAAGGATGAGCAGAGGCAGCACGTGCGTCCCACCGAGGTTGATGTAGTGTCACAGCCCTCAGCCACAATGTCACAGCCGTTGCCGGCCCCTCAGGGGGACTCTTAGCGAGTCGAGGACATGTCTTTTCTGTGCAACAATCGTAATGAGACAGCTTTAGTCATTAGGCTCCGTATCATCGCATGCTGACACCATTGCTGCTGCTGCACCTCTTATTACCGTCCTGCCCTTGGAGACTGCAAACTTTTATCAGGGAGCAACTAGTAACTTAATATGGACCCCTAAGTCTACAAATTCCCCGGTATTCGCAGGCTCTTCATTCATCCTCTTGTATTTTTTGCACGTACACGAGGTTAAATCAATTCAGTGCAAACGTACAATCTTCACGCATGGCCTTAAAGTGGAAAACTCAGTTACTAGGAAGGAGTATTTGCTGATTGTGCAGGGAAAGATGATACCGCATCGGTGCTAAGTGATCTCAGCTGCCAGATGAAAACACGCAAAGGGCAGCAAGGAAGAAGTAAGCCGCAGAAGAAGGGCTGGGATTATGGCCAGTAGTGGACGGACACCTTTAGCTGCCTTTTGGTTCTGTACCTCCCTGCCACATTCTTCAGCTCAATCCATTATCAGGATAGGGGGGGTCCTTGCCTTCAAGCCCCTCTCTAAACGGGCTGACCAAGTGTTATATAAAAAGCTATTTATTTCAATATTTGCATGCAATACTACATGCTCCCTGTAGCAACTGCTGAAGGGGCCATAAGTAGCTGATGGCAGTAATAGCGGTTTGCTGGGATCTGTATAGATACTTTTACAACTTAAAAACCACACAATGTTTTTTTTTACAACTTTGCAAACATTCTCAATATCCTACTGTTTTGTTAATCTCCCAATGAAGATCTATGTGTTTCCATGGTAACAGACTACAAACGATCTATGTGTAGTCTGATCCTGCATTCAAGTGTTACACCACTCCCTCTGCCTCCTGCTTTCCTAGACAGCGGACAGACAGTAGGAGAGGAGGCAATACATGGCTGCATGTTATAGATCCTTAGGGTCTGTGCACACGTTGCGGATTTTGCCCTGCGGATCCGCAAGTCATATACAATACAATGAAAGTGAATGGGAAAAAAAAAACGCTGTGCACATGCTGCAGATTTTTCCATGCGGATTTAAATCCGCAGCATGTCAATTCTTTGTGCGGATTCCGCAGCGATTTTACACCTGCTCCATTATAGGAGTAAAACCGCAGGGCAAATCCGCACAAAAACCGCAGCAAATCCACAGTAAATACGCGCTAAATCCACAGGTAAAACACAGGTCATTTTACCTGTGGATTTACCAAAATCCGTGCAGAAAAATCCGCAAGTGATTCCGCAACGTGTGCACAGACCTTTAAAGGGTTTCTAGCTAGAATGGAAGTTTTCCCCAGGACCTCCCCCAATCCCAAGAATGGGGCAGTCTGACTGTAAAAAAGTCTTTAAAGGGTTTTTTTTAATCAAGAATAGAAGTCATTCCTATCACTGCGATAGGGGATAATGTGTTGTTGTTGTGAGTGTTGGGGGTCCGACCGATGGGACCTCCATCGAGAATACTGTATGAATGGACCAGAGATAGAGCGTGTGCACCACGACGGCATTCACACCTTCTGCGGCGCTCGGCTATTTCTGGCGCTCGGCTATATCTGGCGCTCGGCTATATCTGGCACCACCATTGAGAATGATAAAAGTGGAGGTGCGCATGCGCGACCTCTGCTCCATTCACATGGTTCTTTTCAGAGTCCTGTTCTCGAGATCAGTGAGGGGACCAGTGGTAGGACTCCCAACAATCAGGATGTTGTCACCAATTCTATGGATAGGGGACAATTTCCAATCTTGGCACAAACCCTTTTAAGACCATTTTAAGGCAAGCGTATTTTGGGTGCATTTCGGTCCTGAGGATCTAAGTCCAGATCAACAATGGTTCAAAGGACCTGAACTGAATCCGGGGTCAGGCCAGGACTTGCATCCGTAATACAGGCACAAACATGCGACCGTAATACTTCTGTCTGAAGCTTGGGTGCAGCGCTGTAAACCAGTAAATTGTTACTATAAAGTGACGCATGTGAATCAGAAATTTGGCGCATCTTACAGCTCTGCACAGCACCCAGCAAGATGCCAACATCTGTATTTTGGTGGAAGGAAGTAATAAATGTGTCTAAAGTCATTTGCACCAGAACGGTTATTTAATTACCTGGATTGTTTCTGAGGAAGAAATGTTCTGGTTCTGCGTGGCATCTGCCCGTTATAGTGTCTGACATGCTAATTGCATACTAATTAAAGACAGGCGTGCTAATATGAGTGCGGGCAGCCTGTTGGCACTCTCTCCTGAATATAAACCACCCGCCAAACCAGCCGCAATAGGCAAGACAGCAGAGGGGCACTTAAAGCGGTTGTCCAATTAAAGGGGTTATCCACTTAAAGGGGTTGTACACATCTTTTTTTTTTATTATCTAATGCGATGAACCAAATCATCGCTACACGTGCTGTCTCCGAGGGAGAAAGGAGACCGGCGGGGGGACTTGGGCAGTGGTACAAAGGGATGGTGGCAGAGCTTTTAGTGATATTCTTTCTTCACTGCTGTGTACCCTTTAATGATTTTTCATGCTCAGTGGCACTCCTCGGCCACACGTTGTGCTGAGGAGCTGCAGTATGGCCCCATTAAAAACATGTGGTCGGAAAAAATATTAAAGATTGTGCAGCCCAAAACTTGAATTTCCGATCCCACCGATCACATCCTAGCGATATGCCATCACTATGAGAATGGCTGCATATCAATGAGGCGCAGCATCTGTGACGGATCCAGACGGCGCCTCTCCATCAGTGATATTTCTGATCCTCGGTGCGTACTCCCCCCCGACTTGGAGCGGCCCCCAGATCTAGTAATAGCAGCTCAGATCTGGCAGCGCCACACATGCTGAATCAGGAGACATGTGTAAGCCTCGCTCTCCGCCTGGCATACTGGCACTTTCTCTATTTTTGAAGACATCATGTTTTTTTTATTAGTTCTGTATTTTTATTTATTTATCGTTCATTTCCAGAGTTTAATTTTGTAACTCCTAATATTTCCTACGTTCCGCTTTATTGTGCGCAGTTCACATTTTGTAGCCCTTTTCCTTGGCATGTTCCACGCAATTTGCAAATTAATTGTGTCGATTTATGACCCAAGCGCTCGGGCTAATGAGATCCACTCCCTGATTTGCATCGCTGACAGATTTCTCTGCTCTATTTTAATGAGAGCAAATATGACATAAAAGGGCGGCAGCAGACTTGTTATGTTACGGTAGCTGAGGAGTGCAGGTAAAAAAGGAAATACACCAGAGCAGTTGGAATCTATGAGATTGCAGTACCCTGACTAACCACCGCAACTAGAGGCAGCCGTGGAGCGTTCCTACGATGGTCCTAGACGCCTCGTCACAGCCTGAGAAACTAACTACACCTAAAGACAGAAACAGGAAAGCTATCTGCCCCGGAGCAGAACCCCAAAGATAATAGAAAGCCCCCAAACATGTAATGGCGGTTAGACAAGAGGAAATACTGACACAGAAAGAAAATAGTATGAGCAAACGCTGGGGCCCAAACTATCTAAATAGAAAAGGATAGGAAGGGTACTTACTGCAATCCCAGAAAACCCTGAAAAACACCAACTTACTAATTTCAAAATCACCTGAGATCACACGACCTCTACCACCTAAATTAGTTCTCTGGTGTAACAAAAACAGCAGCCACTGAAAAAACTGCAAAAAGCAAAAGTACAAAACACAGTGGCTGGACCAAACTGAGAGGGCAAAAGCCCCCGGAGGGGACCCAGAAGGCCCCCACAGAAGTGCAGGACAAAATGCAAAAATATAGCAAAAACACAAAATAAGAAATTGTCTTATCTGATAGCAGGAGATGCAGACACGACACAGCAGGCTACAAGGGAAACTGGAAAGAAGGATTCAGACCAGAACAATTGATCACCGGCAACCCTGATGGGAAAATGATTCCCTTAAATAAGACCAATCAGTAACACCTGATTCCCAATCCTCACTAGTACCGCTTGTAACCACCAGAGGGAGCCTCTGCTCAGAACTCATCTCAAACCCATTCACAACACAGACTATTGATGTATAAACAGCACATCGGGTCACAGATTCGCCATAGCCCGTATATCCCACATAGCAAATACGCCTGTGCTATTAACGGGGCTCATGGTTGCGGGGATCTATGCTGTTTGGCACCTATAGAAACCTATGGGATTCTGCTCTACATCTGTGTCTCCAATGCATGCTTTATTACAGGGGCGAACCTATCATTGCTGCAACCAGGGGCCCAAGTGGTCAAAGCATGAGAAATGGTGCATTATGATGGACTATTGGACTAGATAGGGCCCGTGTATTGTGCCACTGCTGTGTACTGGGTAATGTCTGTGTCTGACCGTACAGGGACATGGTGTGATCATGCCACAGTTCCTGGGCATGGGAGGAAGCAAAAGAGAGTTGTCACGGGTGTGTCGCCACGAAGATCGTCGCGATTGCACAGCCTGACTTCTCGCAGCTGAGTTTTTGGTGCTTGGTGTTTTTTGGCAGTGAGGGAGTTAATTCTCTCTCTCTCTCTCTCTCTCTCTGTGTTGGACGAGGCCCAGCCTCACCCAGCTGCAGTTAATTCTGCAGTATTGGGACTCCTTCAAATACCTGCCGGTCTGATAGGGTAGTTGTCGGTGAAAGCATTTCATACAGACCATCAGAGCGGATCGTGGTATTGAAGAGTTTGGAGCGAAGTGTACTCGGTGTGGTTTTTTCCCTTCTTCGCTTTATCATTTATCTCCTTACCCGTTTGTGTTCCCTCTGTTATTGTGGTGTGAGTTTTTGTATGCAAGGTGGTTTTTGGTTTTCCCCTTGTACTGTCTCGTTCATCTAGTACTGCGTATAAGCATTTACTACCCTGTCCCCTACTGTTGTGATTGGGGTCCTTCTCAGGACTAGATTACTGAGGTTCAGGGATTCTCAGGAGGTAGGGTTACGCTGGCGGCCTGGACCTCTGTACCATTAACAGTACCTCCAGGTATAGGGATTAGTCAGGGCCCCAGCTTAGGGTCAGCATAGGACCCTGACCTCCTGTACGCAGTGACAGCGTGACTTGAGTATACAGACATTACAAGAGGTAAAAAAAAATTTTAAACCAGGCAGGGAAAAACTTTATGAACCCTCGGTGATCCCGCGCTGTAATGTCTGTATACTCTCTTTTGCTTCCTCCCCTGCCCAGGAGATGTGGTATGATCAGACCATGTCACTGCACGGTCAAACACAGGCATTACACAATACACAGCAGGGACACATTTATAAGATTATCTCAGCACAGGAACATTTTTTTTAAACACATCCAATTGTGGTAATTATCATCATTCCAAGATCTATTAATTAAAATTAACTTTGTGGTAAAACCCCTTTAAAGAGCACTAGGTGAAAAGTGGACAGGTTATGCTCTAAATTTGTTCCCGCTGCTCCTGAGTAATCCAACCTTTTTGTTTTATTTCTTAAACCGTCATACGGTACAAAAGATGTGATCCTTTTTATTTAGTGCGCTCAATATGTTAATATTTTAGGTCTTTTTGAGGCGAAAGCCTCATTCACACACGTCCGCGTACGAGGAAAAACAGACTGATTATCCTGATCAGACACATATATGTCGAGTGTTGTTTTGTGGAGGATTTGGATGCAAGCCATTACTGGACCCCTGAACGTGGGCAAGAGCGCTGTATAAAAGCACCATATCCATTTTCTCATACTTGGAGAGATAAAAGAAAAATGATCTCCACCTTCTCCATCCTGACGGTCCCTGAAAATCGGACCGCACTCGGATTGAGTGCTCTCCAATTAGTTCACGGACCCATAGACCTTCGTCGCTGTTTTTGATCCAACCATCAGACATGTCTCTGCGATTTTCCCCTGACCAATCGGATCACGGATCTGTGAATGGTTCTATAGACAATCACAAAAAAAATGGAAAGGTATCCAGCGATCTGGGACAGATCATAAGGAAGACTAGCGTCAAAACGCGTTGATCGGCTCCTCTGTGTGTACGGTGCCAGACAATATGTGTTTTCATTGTTTTTAATACTTTTGTAATAAAAGTTATATTTTACCCACCCCCGCCTATCGCTGGATCCCTTTCCATTTTTTTTTCTATCTTCTAGACGATCACAGGTACGAGTGCTATCCATGAAAAATACGGATAGTACGAGAATATCGGACGTCTGAATGAGGCCTGTGTCACCCCCACCTCAGAGAATCCTGTGGCCACACCCCCTTGGTTAACAACATACAAATTTGCATTAAATATAAAGGCCATTACCTCTGGAACCATATGGCGGATCAAAAAAAACCCTTTAAACTCGGGAGCAGCAGGAATAAAATAAGAGCCGTCTGCCCACTTTTCACCTGGTGACAAATCCCCTTTAAATTGACAAACTGCTGATCTATTTTTTTTTTTAAACATATATCAGATTTATTAGAATCTCATCCATTTTGCTACTACTGTAATACGGTGCGGGGTTTTTCTGCCGGAAAATCTGCAGCGCTTCCGTTGCATGTGAACATGCCCTTAGAGAGTCAGCTCTGCCGTCCGGCCATTATTCCTGCGCCAGGTGTCACCGCGCCACGTCACATACTATGATCTCTCGGATTGTCCGCCCCTGACTGTTCACATAATAGACAGAGAACCGTTCTGTTCCTGGGAATCGGCCTGTACTATTGTACTACGGGGGCACGGAGCCCCCTCCTTCTGTATTGGTGGGCCACGTCTGTCCCGCCAGATCAGTTCTTACTGTAGATTACCATGAAGAATGATTTCGTAGCCCCCCCTGCCAAATATCACTGTGTAGCCCCCGGGAGGTGCCGGAGGGCATTCCTCCGCTGCTCCTGTCAGCCTCCCCTCAGATCTCTGCCCATATAGTATGATCCTCACTGTCTGGGATGCGTTATTCAGGTGGCTATTGAGGATGGCAGGGGAGGACGCGAGCCGAGCCCGGGGGTCCAGTGGGAAGCAGTGACTGTCAGCTGTACGTAGATGTATTGGCCATTTCTGATCAGGGCACTACCATTAATGCCAATGCAAGCCTAAGATCCGCTGCCAGGGAGCCTCACGTCACCCATTGACAGGCGACCCAGCACAAAGGAGAACTGGTGATGAGCGCCAGAGACTGTACTTCATAGAAAGAGGAAGACACCAGGGACCACCACACTGTGCATTAATGGGGCACTCCACACCCCAATGTTAAGCCATACAATAAGGCACCTCTTCTGCAAATCCTCTACCTTGTGTCTCGGAGACAGTGGACAGGCTGCCCGTGTCCCTCACATGTGCCAGCATGCCAGGCTGGAGAAGGAACCTTTCTCTCTGCTTGCAGAGGATGCAGGATGATGGTAAGACAATGGTTGGGATGATGAGGGTATTCCTTGTTCATACCTGCAGGTGTGCACACATTTTAACTATGTCAGTGCTGGGGTAAAAAAGAAGAAAGGCCTATACGCTGGTGTGGAGATGAGGGATTTTGTGCATTGACCCTTTATTTGCTGAACATGGTTTTCGCTTTGCTGTGAATTGTCGGTAATGATAGCGCATTGTATTTCATTAATAATGAATGGGCAGACGTTGAATATGAAGCTGATAAAAATAAATGTGGGGGAGTCAATTAAATTTCTTGTAGTCGCTGAACGCAGCAAGTGATGACCTGGGGTGACCTCATAAGCGCAACTGCTTGGGTTAAATTGTCAGTCAATTGACCTATATAAATAATAGGCGCAAAATAGTGGCTCCAGGGCGAGGAGGAATACTCATTAACCTGCTGAGTCTGAGCGGGAAAAGCCCACAAGGGTGGCCACCTAGACGGTGATACATCGTAATGTCTCATACGTGTGATACATCGTAACATCTCATCCGTGTAATATCTCATCCATGTGATACAACGTAATAGCTCATCCATGTGATACATCATAATATCTCATCCATGTGATACATCATAATATCTCATCCATGTGATACATCATAATATCTCATCCATGTGATACATTGTAACATCTAATCCATATAATCTCTCATCCATGTGACACATCATAATATCTCATCCATGTGATACATCATAATATCTTATCCATGTAATGTCTCATACGTGTGATACATCGTAACATCTCATCCGTGTAATATCTCATCCATGTCATACAACGTAATAGCTCATCCATGTGATACATCATAATATCTCATCCATGTGATACATCATAATATCTCATCCATGTAATATCTCATCCATGTGATACATCGTAATATCTCATCCATGTAATATGAGCAAGATCGGATAACACCTTATCCGAGAACGTTCGCTCATCACTAATAGTAATATCTCAGCTATATAATATATTATAATATCTCATCCATGTGATACATCGTAATATCTCATCCATGTGATACATCGTAATATCTCATCCATGTGATACATCGTAATATCTCATCCATGTGATACAACGTATTATCTCATCCATGTGATACAACGTAATATCTCATCCATGTGATACATCGTAATATCTCATCCATGTGATACATCGTAATATCTCATCCATGTGATACAACGTATTATCTCATCCATGTGATACATCGTAATATCTCATCCATGGTAGAAAATCGTAATATCTCATCTATGTAATACATTGTAGTATCTCATCTATGTAATACATTGTAGTATCTCATCCATGTGATACATCGTAATATCTCATCCATGTGATACATCGTAATATTTCATCCATGTAATATCTCATCTGTGTGATACATCGTAATATCTCATCCATGGGAGAAAATCGTAATATCTCATCTATGTAATACATTGTAGTATCTCATCTATGTGATACATTGTAGTATCTCATCCATGTGATACATCGTAGTATCTCATCCATGTGATACATCGTAATATTTCATCCATGTAATATCTCATCCGTGTGATACATTGTAGTATCTCATCCATGGAGAAAATCGTAATATCTCATCTATGTAATACATTGTAGTATCTCATCTATGTGATACATTGTAGTATCTCATCCATGTGATACATCGTAGTATCTCATCCATGTGATGCATCGTAGTATCTCATCTATGTGATACACTGTGATATTTGTTATGTGTTATACATTGCATGAATTTTGACATGATACATTGTAATATTCATCACTTTGTAAGATTTCATACATAAGTCACAGACGAAAGTTTAATACTTGTGATCAGCTGTAAAGTTTTATGTATCATATATGTCGTACATGGTGAGATCTCAGATATCCGTTTTATTCTGTTTTTGTTTTTTTATGAGAAAAATGTAGTTTTATTTTTTTTGTTTAATCCTATTTTCATCCATTTTTGGTCTTTGTGTCAGTTGTGCAGTATCTGTTTTCCTTTTATGCACACAAAAATTAAAAGTTTCCAAGCGTGTCCTACCCATTAGAAAGTAAAGCGCGGCCCATACTAGGATGCAGCATGGATGGTATCTACTTGCTGTTCCTTATTTTTTCACATATCCATTGAGTTTTATCGCCAATTTCGATCCCCCAAATCAGATCAAAATCAAAGATTAATTTTTTTTTTTTCATTTTATTTTGTGTGATCATGTCCAAAAAAATGCAAGTGTGAACAGTCTCATAATTTGCTGTAATGGGCACCGCTACGTTAAACACTGCCGTCTAACATTTTATACATGTTACTGTATAAGGTTTCATAGAGTTCAACCCCATCCAGAGAAATGGAAGCCATTCTCATTTGCAGATATACAACCCTCCTGCTTGTGACCATAGGCTAACAGCGGCAGAAACGTTGATAAATCATCCGCACTAAATGAAACGTTGTTTCTTGTGTCAGTAATGAATCCGGCAGAGGTTCTATATAATGTGCTTTACTATAACGTCGGTGTTTACACCCGCCATACTGTGTAACATTTATACCAATGTCCTCTTAATGCTTTCCAAGGATTTTCTTGCAGTCACTGAATCGCCGTGATCAGTCACACTGTCTAGGAATCTGATTACACTATAGTTTTCGTGTGTGAATTTTTGTAAGTTTGTTTCACTGTTTGCCATAGAGAATAGTATATTACTGAGCACTTTATAGGTAACTACTCACTAGTGATCAGAGACATTTACAGCTTCCATCTTATTCCTTGTCACTGCTTGGCCTTATATCCTGCCCATATTGTTACCTTGTGTAGTTATCCCATGTCCATGCCGGACAGACTTACTTTTGGAACCCGCATCGATGTGGAGATATAACGGCTCCTGGGAAGATTTTCTTTAAGATTTTGGATCTGTCTTTGGGAATTTTTGTTCCTTCAACCTAAAGACCATTTGTGGGGTCAGACCCTGATGTTGGGGGGAGGCTGGGCTCACAATCTCCATTATAGGATGGGGCTTAGGTCCGGGCTCTGTGCGGCCGCTCATGTTCTCCTCTCCATGTCTGTATGGAGCTTGTGCACTGGACACAGTCATGGGGAACAGAGAAGGGTCTTCCCCGAACTGTTCCCTCAAAGCTGAAGCTACAATTGTCCACAATGTCTTGTGCTGAAGCATTAAGATTTCCCATCACCGGAGCTGAGGGTCCGAGGCCGCCCCCTGATAATAGCACATAGCATCATCCTCCACTATCTGTACAGGGGGCACAATGCAGTCAGGGGGTAACGTCCTGGAATCACCAAACCCAGACTCCTCCATCAGACGCAGATAGAGAAGTGCGATCCGTCACTGCACAGAACACGTCTCCTCCAGAGTCCAGTGGTGGCGGCTTTACACCACTCCATCCGACGCTCGGCATTGTGCTTGGTGATGTACGGCTGCATGCAGCTGCTCGGCCATGAAGTGTTTTTGCTGATGTTATTCCAGAGGAGGTCTGGACTCTACAGTTATGGGGTCAGCAGAGCGGTTGTGACTTTTTTTCCTTCTGCTCCTCAGCACTCGGCCCCCCGCTCTGTAACGTTGCGGGGTTTCCATTTTGTGGCTGAGTTGCTGCGGTTCCTTCCACTTCTCAGTAATATCACTCACAGGTGATGGGGGAAGATTCAGGAGGTAGAAATGTCATGGACGGACTTGTTACCCCGGCAGCTCCTATTACAGGATCGCGCTGAAATCAGGGAGCTCTGCACCACCGGCCAATCTGTCATATGTCAGTAAATACAGATGGCATGGCGGGGGCCGGAGGTTATACATCGGAAACGAGGGGTTGGAGGTCATACACCAAGAACGAGGCGCTGGAGGTCATACGCTGGGATCGAAGCGCTGGAGGTTATTTACTGGGAACAAGGGGCTGGAGGTCATACACCAGGAATGAGGTGCTGGAGGTCATACGAGGGGCTGGAGGTTATACGCCGGGAATGAGGGGCTGGAGGTTATTCACTGGGAACGAGGGGCTGGAGGTTATACTCCGGGAACGAGGCGCTGGAGGTTATACGCCGGAAACGAGGGACTGGAGGTTATACACCTGGAATGAGGGGCTGGAGGTTATTCACTGGGAACGAGGGGCTGGAGGTTATACACCGGGAACGAGGCACTGGAGGTTATACACCTGCAATGAGGGGGGTGCAGGTTATACGCCGGGAACAGGGCGCTGGAGGTTATATACCTGGAATGAGGCGCTGGAGGTTATACGCCGAGAACGAGGGGCTGGAGGTTATACGAGGGGCTGGAGGTTATACACCTGGAATGAGGGGCTGGAGGTTATTCACTGGGAACGAGGGCTGGAGGTTATTCACTGGGAACGAGGGGCTGGAGGTTATACACCGGGAACGAGGCACTGGAGGTTATACGCCGGGAACGAGAGGCTGGAGGTTATACACCGGGAACAAGGCGCTGGAGGTTATATACCTGGAATGAGGGGCTGGAGGTTATTCACTGGGAACGAGGGGCTGGAGGTTACACACCGGGAACGAGGCATTGGAGGTTATACACCTGGAACGAGGGGCTGGAGGTTATACACCTGGAACGAGGGGCTGGAGGTTGTACACCGGGAATGAGGCGCTGGAGGTTATACACCGGGAATGAGGCGCTGGAGGTTATACACCTGGAATGAGGCGCTGGAGGTTATACGCCAAGAACGAGGGGCTGGAGGTTATACGAGGGGCTGGAGGTTATACACCTGGAATGAGGGGCTGGAGGTTATTCACTGGGAACGAGGGGCTGGAGGTTATACACCGGGAACGAGGCACTGGAGGTTATACGCCGGGAACGAGAGGCTGGAGGTTATACACCGGGAACAAGGCGCTGGAGGTTATATACCTGGAATGAGGGGCTGGAGGTTATACACCAGGAACGAGGGGCTGGAGGTTATACACTGGGAATGAGGCGCTGGAGGTTATACACCGGGAAGAGGGCGAGGTTACACTGGATGAGGGGTGGAGTTATCCTGGGAACGAGGGGCTGGAGGTTATACACCTGGGAACAGAGGGCTGGAGGTTATAACCTGGAATGAGGGGCTGGAGGTTATTCACTGGAACGAGGGGCTGGAGGTTATACCCGGGAACGAGGCGCTGGAGGTTATATGCCGGGAACGAGGGGCTGGAGGTTATACACCTGGAATGAGGGCTGGAGGTTATTCACTGGGAACGAGGGGCTGGAGGTTATACACCGGGAACGAGGCACTGGAGGTTATACACTGGAATGAGGGGGTGGAGGTTATACGCCGGGAACTGGCACTGGAGGTTATACACCTGGAATGAGGTGCTGGAGGTTATACGCCGGGAATGAGGGGCTGGAGGTTATACGCCGGAACGAGGGCTGGAGGTTATACGCCGGGAACGAGGCGCTGGAGGTTATACACTGGAATGAGGCGCTGGAGGTTATACACCTGGAACGAGGCTGGGTTATACTGGAACGAGGCGCTGGAGGTTATACACCTGGAACGAGCCGCTGGAGGTTATACACCTGGAACGAGGCGCTGGAGGTTATACACCTGGAACGAGGGCTGGAGGTTATACACCTGGAACGAGGCGCTGGAGGTTATACACCTGGAACGAGGGGCTGGAGGTTATACACCTGGAACGAGGCGCTGAGGTTATACACCGGGAACGAGGCGCTGGAGGTTATACACCGGAACATGAGGGCTGGAGGTTATACACCTGGAAGAGGGCTGGAGGTTATACACCTGGAATGAGGTGCTGAAGGTTATACACCGGGAATGAGGGGCTGGAGGTTATACACCTGGAATGAGGTGCTGAAGGTTATACACCGGGAATGAGGGGCTGGAGGTTATACACCAGGAATGAGGCGCTGGAGGTTATTCACCAAGAACGAGGCGCTGGAGGTTATACACCGGGAACGAGGCGCTGGAGGTTATACACCAAGAACGAGGCGCTGGAGGTTATACACCGGGAACGAGGCGCTGGAGGTTATACACCAAGAACGAGGCGCTGGAGGTTATACACCAAGAACGAGGCGCTGGAGGTTATACACCGGGGAGGTGCTGGAGGTTATATACCTGGAACGAAGAGCTGGAGGTTATACACCGGAACGAGGCGCTGGAGGTTATTCACTGGGAATGAGGCACTGGAGGTTATTCACCTAGAATGAGGTGCTGGAAGTTATACACTGGGAATGAGGGGCTGGAGGTTATACACCGGGAACGAGGGGCTGGAGGTTTACACTGGGAATGAGGCGCTGGAGGTTATACACCTGGAATGAGGTGCTGGAGGTTATACACCAAGAACGAGGGCTGGAGGTTATACACCTGGAATGAGGTGCTGGAGGTTATACACTGGGAATGAGGTGCTGGAGGTTATACACTGGAATGAGGGGCTGGAGGTTATACGCCGGGAACGAGGGGCTGGAGGTTATACACCGGGAACGAGGCGCTGGAAGTTATTCACTGGGAATGAGGGGCTGGAGGTTATACACCAAGAACGAGGGGCTGGAGGTTATACACTGGGAATGAGGCGCTGGAGGTTATACACCGGGAACGAGGCACTGGAGGTTATATGCCGGGAACGAGGTGCTGGAGGTTATACACCGGGAACAAGGCGCTGGAGGTTATATACCTGGAATGAGGGGCTGGAGGTTATTCACTGGGAACGAGGGGCTGGAGGTTATACTCCGGGAAAGAGGCGCTGGAGGTTATATGCCGGGAACGAGGGGCTGGAGGTTATACACCTGGAATGAGGGCTGGAGGTTATTCACTGGGAACGAGGGGCTGGAGGTTATACACCGGGAACGAGGCACTGGAGGTTATACACCTGGAATGAGGGGGTGGAGGTTA
Organism: Oophaga sylvatica; assembly: GCA_033576555.1. Classification (NCBI taxonomy): domain Eukaryota; kingdom Metazoa; phylum Chordata; class Amphibia; order Anura; family Dendrobatidae; genus Oophaga; species Oophaga sylvatica. The sequence goes on along the minus strand of JARQOD010000009.1, from coordinate 63,536,718 downwards.
TACGCCGGGAACATGGCACTGGAGGTTATACACCTGGAATGAGGTGCTGGAGGTTATACGCCGGGAATGAGGGGCTGGAGGTTATACGCCGGGAACGAGGGGCTGGAGGTTATACGCCGGGAACGAGGCGCTGGAGGTTATACACCGGGAATGAGGCGCTGGAGGTTATACACTGAGAATGAGGCGCTGGAGGTTATACACCTGGAACGAGCCGCTGGAGGTTATACACCTGGAACGAGGCGCTGGAGGTTATACACCTGGAACGAGCGCTGGAGGTTATACACCGGAACGAGGCGCTGGAGGTTATACACCTGGAACGAGGGGCTGGAGGTTATACACCTGGAACGAGGCGCTAGAGGTTATACACCGGAACGAGGCGCTGGAGGTTATACACCTGGAACGAGGGGCTGGAGGTTATACACCTGGAACGAGGGGCTGGAGGTTGTACACCTGGAATGAGGTGCTGAAGGTTATACACCGGGAATGAGGGCTGGAGGTTATACACCTGGAATGAGGGCTGAAGGTTATACACCGGGAATGAGGGGCTGGAGGTTATACACCATGGAATGAGGCGCTGGAGGTTATTCACCAGATTGAGGCGCTGGAGGTTATACACCGGGAACGAGGCGCTGGAGGTTATACACCTGGAATGAGGGCTGAAGGTTATACACCGGGAATGAGGGCTGGAGGTTATACACCAGGAATGAGGCGCTGGAGGTTATTCACCAAGATTGAGGCGCTGGAGGTTATACACCGGAACGAGGCGCTGGAGGTTATACACCAAGAACGAGGCGCTGGAGGTTATACACTGGGAACGAGGCGCTGGAGGTTATACACCAGAACGAGGCGCTGGAGGTTATACACCAAGAACGAGGCGCTGGAGGTTATACACCGGGAGGCGCTGGAGGTTATATACCTGGAACGAAGAGCTGGAGGTTATACACCGGAAACGAGGCGCTGGAGGTTATTCACTGGGAATGAGGCACTGGAGGTTATACACTGGGAATGAGGGGCTGGAGGTTATACACCAGGAACGAGGGGCTGGAGGTTATACACTGGGAATGAGGCGCTGGAGGTTATACACCTGGAATGAGGGCTGGAGGTTATACACCAAGAACGAGGGCTGGAGGTTATACACCTGGAATGAGGTGCTGGAGGTTATACATGGGAATGAGGGCTGGAGGTTATACGCCGGGAACGAGGGGCTGGAGGTTATACACCGGGAACGAGGCGCTGGAAGTTATTCACTGGGAATGAGGGGCTGGAGGTTATACACCAAGAACGAGGGGCTGGAGGTTATACACTGGGAATGAGGCGCTGGAGGTTATACACCTGGGAATGAGGGGCTGGAGGTTATACACTGGGAATGAGGCGCTGGAGGTTATACACTGGGAATGAGGGGCTGGAGGTTATACGCCGGGAATGAGGGGCTGGAGGTTATACACCGGGAACGAGGCGCTGGAAGTTATTCACTGGGAATGAGGGGCTGGAGGTTATACACCTGGGATGTAGGGGCTGGAGGTTATACACCGGGAACTGAGGGGCTGGAGGTTATACACCGGGAACGAGGCGCTGGAAGTTATCACTGGGAATGAGGGGCTGGAGTTATACACTGGGAATGAGGGGCTGGAGGTTATACGCCGGGAACGAGGGGCTGGAGATTATACACCGGGAACGAGGCGCTGGAGGTTATACACCGGGAACGAGGCGCTGGAAGTTATTCACTGGGAATGAGGGGCTGTAGATTATACACTAGGGGCAGTTGGGCTGAATGAGAAATCAGAAATCATTGATTAAGACCTATGGACCAATACCGTTCACCATGTAATATATACATATATATTAATATTCTGGGATTATTATACACTTTTTACTTTACTTACATAAACCTAGTGCCACATGAGCCATGTTTCCCACTATGATTGCAAAATATGATTTTTTTCCTTCATTTCCATAATTATTGAGTTACTAGTCCTTATTCTGCAGTGACGGTACCAGTGCAATTCTGCCGATTGGTATGAGAGACAATCAGCAAGCTTGTAAGTTCCCATAATTGAACTTACATGCTTGGGCCTCCATCCTCACCTTACAGGTGTAGTGTCCCTTTAAAACCATCCTTGCATCCCAAAAGGCCCGTTTCTATGATTTATTTGCAGATCCAGCCACAATGGGCTCACCACGACGTCGGCTTTGTATTATGACACATTACAAGATTGAAGTATATATCACTGACAGGGTCTGTCACGGAGCAGGGAGACAGTGACACCCAGAGCGTCCTCTTCACATATCACTGATTGTGGTGATTTACTATTCTGGACGTATTAAATGGAGAGAAGGATCGACCTTGACACTGACGTCTTCATATATGACATGCAGTCTATGGCCTTCACTGGGAACATGGGCAGCAAATTATGTTGTCTTATCAAGTGTCACCAAGACGCGTGTGATCCAGAGTCGGGCATTCACCACCACTGCAGCAATGTATGGAAGGAAAGGAGGCAGTGCAGCTCTGTATGGACACGGAGGACATCATGTACAGGCTGACATGTTAGTCAGGAGGCTAGGAAAGCTCTGTGACAACCCTCTTATGGAAGCCATATTGGTTGTCACTCATTCTTCTTTGGACATTTCATCTAAGATTAAAAAACAATAAACTTTGCAAATAATTTTGATAAGAGAATCTCCACCGTTTTGTGTCTTCAGCTCTTCTGCAGAGCTATGTGTCCCCGTAGTTACTGACTACCTTGAGTCCATCACATGGGGCAGAGAATCCAGGATGGCTTCCAGCTGCTAAACTCCTCATAGCTGATCTTTAAAGAGTTTAAAGGGGTATTCCCATCTCTTACCCACAGGTTATCCTATAAATCAGTGTTTGTATTTTGTACATACATATACACACAGTATATATTCAGGGGCACTGTGTATATTCATGTCTATTTATAGGTCACATTGTATATACAGGTATATATTCAAGGGTGCAGTGTATATGTTTATATATATTTAGGGGCATAGTGTATATTGTATAGATACATATTCAGGGGCACAGTGTATATTTATAGATACATATTCAGGGGCACAGTGTATATTATAGATGATATTCAGTGGTGATATATGTTGCATATATCAGGGGGCAGTGTATATGTTATGACATATTCTAGGGAGGCACAGTGTATATTTATAGATACATATTCAGGGAGCACAGTGTATATTTATAGATACATATTCAGGGGCACAGTGTATATTTATAGATACATTTCAGGGGCACAGTATTTATAGATACATATTCAGGGGCACAGTGTATATTTATAGATGCATATTCAGAGGTGCAGTGTATATGTTGATATATCTAGGGGGCACAGTGTATATTTATAGATACATATTCAGGGAGCACAGTGTATATTTATAGATACATATTTAGGGCACAGTGTATATTTATAGATACATATTCAGGGGCACAGTGTATATTTATAGATACATATTCAGGGGGTACAGTGTATTTGTTGATATATCTAGGGGGCACAGCCATTAGATTTTTTGGGATTCTTCACTACATTAGAATAAATGTATGATGGAGCAGCCAATCTGAGTCAAGTAGACTGAAATTGCAGCAATTGTGAATGGTAATATATCTGACTCATGGACAGCCGCAGCCCTTGAAAATATATTTTCTTGACGGGTATGAATTATGCAGAAAGGGCCAACAGGTTGTCCTATAAATATCCAAATTGAAAACATAGAGGACTCCAAAAAAAAACCCAAGCATCATGAAATCTCTTCCGTGTGATATAGTGTAATGAATATCTTTTGAGAGTTAAGGCATCAAGTGAAATCTCACAGAATGAAAGTTACATAGTGGAAGGTGGAGATTCCCAGCAGCACAGAGTATATAAGGAGAGGAGTGTGCTGATTTCATCCGAGACTTGTTCACAGTCCTGTCAGCTCTCACCCCCCACACTGCCTGCCATGAGATGAGATCTGGAAGTGTTTGCAATGATCCATAACTGCTGTAGATGCAGAGATGAGTGAGGAGAGGAGGGCGTGTTCTTTTCTCTCCTGCAGGATACTGCCTGCTTTTTGATTGGTCAGCCTCATGCAGGGGAAGAAGTATACGACCCTAGAGGCAAATCTCTGGTAACACCCAGTTGTACTGAAACATAAATTATAAACTAAACTTTACAAGTGAATATAAAAATAAAAACTGTTTTACTCTCTGCAGCTACTAGTCCATGATGTAGCCGGGTTTATCATACTCAAACTGGTGAAATGTCGTAACAATATATGTAAAGATGTGTAAGTGCATTAAAATACTTACCGATCACTGCCTTCTCCAGTTTCCAGTTCTGCTGCCGTCCTCTTCTGACCCATCTGATCTGAAAACAGTGTCTCACATGGGAGTTTGTGTGTGGCCTGAAAGTCGCTTTCCCAGTGCAGGTCTATGGAGCTTTGTTCTGAAGATCCATAGGCTTACATTGATGGAAGTCGCTTCGCCCAAACAATGGTCCCTGTGTGAGCCGGCAAAGAAGAGCAGCGGTCAGGTGGGACCAGAGCGGCACTGGCAGTTACCCATCATTGCATAGCTAATTAATCCACCCAAAGGTGAAGGCTAGATGGATGGATGGACGGACGGATGGGTCTGGGCACAGATTTTGCAGTGCAGTCTCGTTTCAGTGTTCTTTATATTGTATTCTCGGTGCCTGATATTTCGCATTTTGTCAGTAGGTGTCATGAACACAGCGGCTGTAAAGATACCCGTGATTTGTCTGCTCTCCTCTCCCCGCAGCTGAACCCTGCGATCCACCAGTATAGATTAGGTCGCTGCCCCTGTCTTTCTACCCTTCATATCTCTGCATTCACATACTTGTCTGCATCTTATGTCCTGTCACAATTTCCTCGCTCTGAACTCAGCTGTAGAATATAAAAGATGCTGAAGGATCTAGAAAGGTCTAACATTTGATTGATGGGAAATCTGCCACTTTGGCCTCTTGTCCACAATGTGCCAAGTACTGGGAATAGCAGAGATGGGAGAGTTGTTTCTCAATAACTAGAGCATGCATAGAGGAGAGAAGGTAAAAAACAAAAATAGACCTTTTCCAAGTGCAGGTTCCCTCCACCCCCTCCTTATTCCATGGTAGGTTAATAGGGTCATCTCCTCTGTCGCTTGTAGGAGCAAAGTTAGGAAAGTTAGTTTTTCCTATGTTTGCAAAGTTGCATTGCATGTGTCGTGACCACGCACCACAATTGTGGGTTACCAGGGCAATGGGGTACCCAGAGCCGAGCCCATGGAAGTCTATGGGGTTGTCACGGATAGCGGTGGCTCGGTCTGTGGCCCTGGCGGTCCGGCGTATGTTGGGGGAATATTATTTACAGGGGATTAGTATATAACAGTTCGTGACGCCACCTGCGGTTGTCTGATCACTGAGACCAGCGCTGCTGAACAAAACTCTGAGGGGATGTTGTAGCAGCTAGGTGTTGGGTCCCCCACAGGTGGGACTGTCCCTCTGAGTCTATGGTGATTGTAGTAAGGAGATGTGGATAAATGACACAGTCTCAGACAATAAAGCTTCTTTCCATACCTTTTACTTTCAAGTTGTTTAGGCAGGTCCCGGGAAGCTGTTGGGGTGGATGGAGGATGCGTTTCGAGGTAACGGCTGAGCAGGTTAGAGGCCTCCTTAACTTTCCATGAAACGAGTCCAACTTGCATAAAGCTAAGTTCACTCAAAAACTCCAGCTAATTCTGTAGCTGTACTGCCCGGTCAGCATAGTGGTCGGAGTCTTCCAAGTGATGGAACTAGGTTCTTGCTTTTGTCGTGCACTGACTCAAAGTCCCTATTCCACCTGACCCCTGTTACGTACCGACAATAGGCTTGTTCCTGTGACCTGAAGTCCAGCGAACCTCTGGTTTTTCTATCACTACGCCTGAAGCTGTAGCGACTCTTCGGTCCCCAGTGACCGGTGAACAGTGCGGACAATCCAATGTCCAGGGCACTTCTAGAATTCCTTTCCACTGCGCCCTTCGCCCTGCTCGCGCTCTTAACATAAGCACTCCACACTTCCTATGGTAATATCAGTCAGTTCTTTCTTGCTTCTTCCTTAGAGCTCGCTAACAGATTCTCAGTATTCTCCTAGTTCAGGAGCACGTCGACTGAACTTCACTGTCCTTGAGACAGGCGACTGAAGTCTCTGTTGCTAAATCTTCTTTCTTCCTTAATTGTCTCTGTCTTCTGGTTAGGCACAGCTCTGACTAGGCTAAGGTGAACTGGCTCACCCTTACTAGCCTCCACTTTCTGAACTGCTGACAGGATCTGGCTGAACTTCTTCCTCCCTCCAAGTCCAGACTAGACACTGACTCCCGGTCAACAACCACCACCACAACCACAACTGACAAAAGACTCTAACAACTGAATAACCCTTCCTTATATATCCTGTGGGTGTGTCTAAAGGTGTGTGATAGAGTGAATGGATATCAAGCATTAAACCATTACCTGTCCACGCATCCTCCTGGTATTGTGTGCCTTACATACCAGGGCTACACACATGTGGCCGAGCGGGACAGATCTGAGAAGCGAAAGATCTGCTGTGTATAGAAATCTGCCACCTGCTACATTTTAGGGTTAATAGAGTCTAGATAAATTTTGTTTCCTGTAGTTTTTGTCTAAGTCCTTGCATGGCCAATAATATGACTTGTATTCAGGCTCGGACTGGCCAACAGAAGAGCAGGAGAATCCTCCGGCAGGCCCCTGTGAAGTAGTGCTGATGAGCAGTGCTATTGCACTTGATTTACTATTTGCTGAAAAAGTTATCATCTAATCATTCAGTGAACCAGCTAGCCAAATTAATATTGCATAGAAGCAAAATTACATTTGCATACTAGGGTCAGGTTATTGTTGCATAAAGTTGAGCAGTGGGCTCCAAGAGTCAATGTTATTGATGGACCTTTGCCAGCCAGTCCGGCACTTCTTGTGTTTTGGGACTCATCTGCTTTACACACAGCTTTGTTAGAAAGGGATAGAGTTAATAGTTTTCAAGTAATGGGATAAGTCTCCGCACCCCTCTTATATTCAGCCATTTATCTAAGAAATAAAAAAAAACCTGGGCCCCTGGGGATGCGATGATGAATGCTGCTGCGGGGGAACTATACCTGTCTTGTCCCAGATTTGCAGGTAGGTGTCAGATAAAGGAGGCTGGCACCATGAAATCAGCTCCTGGATATCTCTCAGACACAGGTCCCGGGGTGTCCTCACAGGATCGGCCTCAGATCACCCAGAAATATTGTTCTGTAACTTGGACAACATACAGATTCCTGAACTGCGGGGAGATTGATCCGACAGCTGCTCCAGTTAAATGTCGCTGTGGGACAAATGTCATTAGGGGCTATGATGCAGCGCTGAAGGCCTGGCATATTACACGCCCGGATTATCTGAGGTCAGGCTGCACACCGGCAGTCAATCTACTGTCGGGACGGCCTTATGCTGGGATCTGCTGCTGTATGTTGTCAGATCCCTCGGCCGACAGCTATCCCTAACAGATGATGTTAAGGGAGAGAGGGATCCAACGTATTTACGTCGTCCGATCATTTTGTTCTCTGGGATAGCGAATGCAAGAGTTTTCCGCCAAACCAAACATTCCTTTTTATGGGGGGCCTCAAGAGTATTGGGTGCTAATGTGTCTGTGGGGGCTTTAGGCAGCTGTAGATGTATATATGTATGTTTCACATGGTTGTCAGCTCTCCTATAACATTTAGGAGGCTCCAGAAACAAGGGTATGCAGATCTTCCAGAAGCTCCAAAACCTCCCGGAAAGCAGCGCTTCAAAAAAGTTCTTGTTATGCTCCATCATCTCAGCGCCCTATGTGCTTTGCACTTTCAATAAAGTGTGGAGGGGCTGTAAAATGGGATCAGGGGCCCCGCCTAGTAAAAGAAGCATGATCATGAAATGTTTTTACCGGTGCACTAAACATCAACAGACCTTTTTGCTGAATATACAGCCTGTGTGAACATACCCTAATCTTTTTGATTGCATCCTTTCTAAGTAAGCGGACTCGTCCCAGTGTGAAGTCTTCCTGGAGCCCATACGTTGGTGTTGGTTCTTCTTGGTTGCACTTATTGGATACTGTATATGTAGTCGAGATGTCTCTGCTGCTCTGATCCCTCACGTCATGCAGTCTGACATACAGAATATCTGCAGCTGCATCCCCTTCTTCTCCACTATTTGTTATTGCAGAAACACCTTCCTCACCATCCACCAGGCTAAGCCACTTTGTATACATGTAGAGTAGCACAATTAGGAAAAGTGTGAAGAAGGGGGATGCAGCTGCAGTTTTCCTTCTTCCCAGGTTTTTATGAGAAGGAAGTGGAAGTAGCAGAAGAGGTGTCATTGTGTCAGTGCACAGATCAGGTGCCCTAAACAGAGGGTGGCATTGCCCTATAAGCAGAACTGGTAGTGTGAAGTAACGTGTGCTTTCTAGTCTGCACATTGAGTAGACGGAGGCACGGAGGAGGACGCCAGGGTCTGTGCTGTGACTACCCTGAGTGCACAATTATCAATTTATGGTGTTTTGTTTGTGATGGTTCAGTACAAATTCTAAATGCAGTCGAATAGCTGATGTGATATTAATGATGGCGGCATTTCCAGTCCTGCTTCACTGCACACAAATGTGATCACCATCAGGCTCCACGTATATATAAGATACTGATACTGGTATACACCAATATACTCAAGTCTCATATTTTAGCACTAATTCATTCATGTTTCAATTGCATGCCAATGACAAATAATTCCATTCCTGGCCATTATATGACTTGTGTCCTGATTTTTTTACCAGTTTTCCCCTCTGCAGGCTCTATCTCTAATTTTGAGTTGTCTCTGAGCTGGTGGGTAGAGAGTGATGACTAAGAAGCAGCAGCAGCATGGACCACATTATATATCAGTACTGACTGATGAAAATGTGATTCAAGCTCAGTCGCTGAGATAAAACCCTTACTAGAAAGCAGAAGCATGGAGGACATTACAAGGCAGTACTGAGCAGTGTGGCTGTGAATCCAGCTCTGCTTGCTATCAAAAAACTCTCATTAGATAGCAGCAGCATAATTTGTCTCTCTTTAACTTTGTCATCCTCCTCTGTCCCCCTGATCCAGTGAGCTGGCAGTCTGTTTTCATTATGTTTTATGATAATAGATATTAATTTCTTAGCTTTGCTTGTACTATTGATTTATGAAATGTTTACTGTAACGACAGCGACTATTTAAATGATTACGAAATCTAAATTGTATCTTGTCTTTAGTTAGTGTGCAGGTAAAAACAATCTATTGCTCCCTGGTGTCAGCCATTTCCAGGTAGGTGCGTGCATACAGTAGTGTAGATAATTACAGTCTTTTGACTATTTGATTTGGATTTTTAGTCATCAGATTGAAGCTGAATGTAGGACAGGTAAAGACAGTCTATTGCTCCCTGTTATCAGCCTGATTATGCTGTGGAGCAGCTGACTATAGTGGGTGATCACTGCTTTATTTCCTAAGCAGGGGACCTCCAGAGAACCTTACTGTATGTGTGCGGGATGTAAGACGCTCCAGCACTATTATCAGCTGCCGCTTTAAGGGCATGTTCACACTGAGGCCTTTTTTGGGGTTTGTGAGTGGAAACTGAACAGAAACTCAAAGATGTTGAAGAGTTTTGATTTTTTTCTAAGGAGGTTTTGTAAAGTTTCCGCTCAGTTTCTGCTAGAAAAGCTCAGTGTGCACAGAGCCCAAATTTGGTTCTGCTGGCGTAAAGGCTTGCACCGCAGCAGATCGTGACGCTGGTTGGGCAGGATGCGAGGCTTTGAATAAGAGCGAATGAGGCAATCTGTGAAGATGTATTCGTGATAGAAGACGTTTGGGCACGACACTGGTGAACATGCGGCAGGCAGCGCTCCCTCCTCATCGCGCACAAGTGCACTGACCCATATACACAAAATCTGTAGGAACCATTATTCATTCAGGAAGGGATAATGGTCCACAGCGCTCCGCTGCATATTCATGAGCCTGATTTGCATGTAATTAGCATCGGCTGAGGACATCTTTCCTTAGACTCATTACGATAATTATTATTATTTGTCTAGATCCGGCTACATATGTCGTACGTCATGGAGCAGAGCGCAGCCAGACCACATATTTACCCGGCTATTTAGAGAGAGGGTTCTGCCCACCGGTGCCCACCGCCGCTTTTAGGAGTTTATTCCTCTTTATATTTCTGAGACATTCAGTAGAAACAATTTGCTTTAATCGCCATTTCTGACTTTCAATCTGATTTTAGTATTTACTTCTTTATCACTCACTTTTTTACGTTGATAGAATTGGGATTGGCATGAGATATTGCGGACGATTTATCGATGTCCCCCTAGAGTGTTTTTAGGGACAGCACATCGATGGTTTATTTGTATTGTATGTTTAATGGGTGTTCAAATCCACTAATCAGCAGGACAAGGAGGGTGTAAATGCAACGCCCCAGATTCATCCAGGCACGATGGCATGACTGCCGCTCGGCTCCATTTCATAGGATTGCTTGGGTTAATGGCTGTCAACCATGAGGCCATATTCATTAACACTTACTTTTCATATGCCAATCTAAAATGCAAGAGCGTGTCACACGTGTGAACAAATGTACACCTCTTAATGCATTTGCTGCAGTTTGCACTGTCAAAAAGTCAGAAAATACAATTTAGAATTGCAGAAAAAATTCCTGATTTTCCGGCCATCATCATTTTTTTAGGCGCTGCGTATATCAAAAACTCGCATAAGAAAGTTTTTGCTGCAGGAAGAAAGTTACTTAAGACGCAAGTGCTGAAGCGTCTTTTCTGATGTCTTTTGCGACAGTGTCTTTATTTTCGTACATTCTATCCGGAAGCCATCAGAAGAATGGTCGGGTCATAACTTTTAGCCTCTTCACGGCTGTCAAAGCTTGAAGCGGTTAAAAGAAGTGACAAAAAAACGGAACATGAGCACAGCAAGTCATATTGACGTTACCGTGTATATTTTTTTTACATTTTTTTAAGGCAGAATCAACCTGAAAAAGCTGCCGTGTGCACACACCCTAAGGGTACGTTCATCTGAATTTTTTTTTGCAGTCGTTGTGCTCCCCTTGCGCATAGGCCCAATGTTAGTCTATCGGCTGGTTCACATAGATCCGTGAAGTTCTTACCAGAAGAATCGCAGCTTGCTCTGGTCTGGTCCGTTTTTTCAGATCAGATTAGTACATGTAAGTATCACACATATCACGCAATTTTTTCTAGTATGTGTGAAAAAATGATTTCTATCAGTGTTTCATCAGTTTATCTTGTAAGCAGAAAAAAAGAAAAGAAACTGATTAAGGTTCTGAATCCTCTAGAAAACAGTCAGTGAAAAGCAGGCCGGACATGGATTGTGCACTGATGCCATCCGTGTGATGGCAGATTATTTTCACAGACCCGTAGACTTGCTTTGACAAGCTTTATCTGTGTTTCGTTTTTCATCCAGTAAAACGGTACATTTTTTACCTGTATTGTAACTGGCATGTATGCCGCCCGTAAGCCTTCTAATGTCCATTTCTTCCATCTGTATGACATCTGGCTTTATACATCAGCAATAACTGAAGGTCAGATATAGTTTCCTATTTTAAGAATTACCATTGATCTGTAAAAAAAACAAATGCCGCATGGATGGTGTCCGCATGGCATCAATTTTCTAATGCACCCATTGATTTTCATAGGGAAGTCTGATCCTTAAAACGGATCACACACAACAATTTTATTACATTGGTCCATGTGTGTAAACTGTGATGTGAACTACCCCGTAGAGTTGCATTGCTGTCTGTATGTAATAATAATAATCTATTTATATAGCGCCAACATATTCCGCAGCGCTTTACAGTTTGCACATATTATCGGCACTGTCCCGGATGGGGCTCACAATCTACATTCCCTATCAATCTTTGTAGTGTGGGAGGAAACCGGAGACTCCGGAGGAAACCCACACAGACACGGGGAGAACATACAGACTCCTTGCAGATGTCGTCCTTGGTGGGATTTGAACCCAGGACCCCAACGCTGCAATGCTAACCACTGAGCCACCGTACAGTGCTAACCACTGAGCCACCGTGCTGCCCTATGGATGTTGTTATTAGTTTTGCAAACGTATAATACTCTTCTGAACGAGCCCTAAAAACGGGCCTGTCTGCATGTTTTGGTGCGGACCACTTAGTTTGCAAACGTACATAATGTATGAAGTACGCGGTGTACACGGTTACAAACCCTCAGCTATGAAAGTAGGACGAGGTCAGGATGGGCTCTCGGCCTCTAAATGAAAAAAAAAATGTGACTGGCTCCAGCAGAGATCATGAGCGTGGACAAGCCCTGAACCATTAATGATTGGAGCAGAATGTGAGTGGTTTTTATACCTTCCTTTATACTTACAGGTATAGGTAACTGCTGACCTCCAAATGCCAAAATGAGCAATTAAATAAAACTTTCATTAAGAAAGTCAATTTTCTGTTTCCTTCATGAAATCCTTCAATTTTCCCAGCACAGCTCATTAATTGTGTAATTCCATTCACCGGAGGGTCGGTGATGGCTCCTGTAATTGAGTCCGTCTACCTGTCCTCACAGAAACTATTCATCTTAATGAAACCCGAGCTCCGACATCATTAGATTTATAACTTTATTATTGTGAGCAACAACAAGTCAATTCCAACTCCAGGAGAGCAGATAACTGGGGACTCTCCACACCCTCCGGGCGCTGGGTCCTCAGAGACATCTTCATGGTTCCTGTGATTGTCTCCATCCATCATCATCCTCCTCTCATGGTCAGACCCAGGCAAGGCTCCAATCTCTGCCCTGTTTCTACTGGATTCATTTGTAACAAACTCTCTGAAAAGTATCAAGTTCAGATGTAAACAACAAAGTGTCATAAACAAATGTAAAAAACAGGAAATCAGCACTGAAATACATAATCTCCATTTCCTAGATGTGTAGACAGAGCCTGGCTGACAACTACTAGTTACAGCACCAGGAAGGTTGTCACTGATTTTCCAAGAAACTGGATGGCACCTGAATGCTGCAGGAGTACGTCCAGGCCAGTTACTAGTCATAGCTATGAACCAAGAAGCTCTGGATGAGCAATCCTATGCTTTGAGCTCAGACAGCAGAATCTTTAGAATTACTGAGTTGCAGTTTTTTAGAAGTTTGCAATAATGTTACTTTTTCTTATTCAGAGCTATAAAACCTCTTAAACGAAACCTGACAGCTGATACCTGCTGCCTGGTCCATATATCAGACACTGACTGCATGATTTTAGGCATGTATGTTTGACTGTGAAACGCTGCAGAGTTTCAGAGAAAGGCATGCTGATAAGAACCGAGCCGAACGGGAGACTAGTCGGACAGACCGGTCCCAGCAAATTCTCTCGCCCGCTCTCGTACACTCCAGAGCAGCGGGCGCGGAGAAGTCTTTGGGGACCCTGTCTGACTGGTCTGCTGTGAGGCTGGATCCCCAGAGGATTTTAATGCATGCCTTTCTCTGAAATGCTGCAGTGTTTCACAGCCAAACATACATGGCTAATGTCTGATGTATGGAGCAGGCAGCTTGTATCAGCTGTCAGGTGCCCTTTATTACAGAAATGGAGTTGAATGGTGACATTTTGTCTCACTAATGCCACCACTAGGGGGAGCTCCTTCGTGCTGATTGTACACTCACCTCAACACTGTATGTTGTGAGCTCCCCTAGTGGTGCTACAATTGTATCATTTAAAGGGGTTTTCTCATTATTAATGTGCAACACCGCTCCTCTTAGCTGAAAACAAATTAATTTTATAATCCATTCATCCCTGAGAATTTTTAATAAGTTGTAAATTACAAAGTTGCTAACTTTTACACTTTGCAGTTTTACTCATTTATGATCAGAAAACCGATTTCATTTGTACAGTGTACAGGAGAGCTGGAACTCTGAGTACGAAAAATATACAGAGATTTAATGCAGTTAATCCGTACAGTATCATGAAGCTAAAAAGGTAGATGATTGTTGAAAATGGCTTTTCAGTTTATGTTACAATGTGACATTGAATTTTTTTGTGTAAATCGTGTGATAATCATTAAGCAGTGCTCTATTGGCAGCTGCGGTCGCTCAGATCTCCGGGAACGTATTTCGTTGTTGATGTCAGCAACCTTTGTTGCCATCTGAATTCATCTGCGCTCTTACCTGTGAATGTAGGTGCTGCAAAATCCAATTTGAAGTTTTATCTACAGGAAAAATATTTTTTTTATACACAATGGTCCCTGCCTGCACCCATGTCATTTACTCATTGTGTTACCAGTAACTTTAATGTTCAGTGGTAGGTGCTCCGAGGATTGGGCTTTAAAGATGAGCGACTCCCGAGTCCTGCGCCATCATTTATCTAGATCAAGTTCCTGCCATAATTCAGTCACTTTCATTAAGTCTGTCCAATGCTGCAAAGTGGCAGGAGAGCACAAGACCCAGCATTGTGATCAAGTCTGTGTTGGGTAAGTTAAAAAAATGTATAAATAATTGCAGCCACCTTCATCAAGGCCAGAAAGTTTCTGCTTGTACCAAGAAAGCCACGGCCTCCGCTCACCCGGGAGGTCCAGCATTATAACACCACCAAAGTGTGAATCGTGTCAGCATGGAGGGATTAGACAAATATCCTGATCTATCATCCGGGGACACCATCTCTGCAGTGGTCGAGAAATGAAAAATCTCCTCTAATCCAATATTACTTTGGGGAGGTGATATCCTACTGTAAGACAATCTGCAGGAATCAAAATATCCACATCAGAACCAATCTGCTTCTGCTGATCTTATTTTCTTGTGATACAATCTAATAAACAGGAAGAGTTGTCCACATTATATACTGTATATATAAATATTCTCATACACCGTGTACACATGAGTATGTGTCTATATAGGGATTTGGGAGAGAGCAGTATTATAGATATTGGTATGTGGCTGACCACCACTTGTTGCCGTGCGCGCTGGGTTATGCACGCCATTCTATCTGTTTTTTTGGGTTTTTTTTGTGATTGACCTAGGCTGCTGTACACACATACAGCAGCCCTGCCCCAGGCTCTGTTTGATTGTGCACCTGTGTCTGGGCCTGTTTCACCCTTCATCTGTGGTTGCTGGTTTGGCAGTGTAGAAGTCAGATCTGAAATGTCCATCTCTGGACCTGGTCAGCTTTTACCTGCGCTTGCCTTACTGGCACCATGGGAGTGATCCAGCAATGCTGCAGGTACTTTTGCAGTTTTTTTTTTTTCTTGCAGTCTTGCTTTTAATACATTTAGGAGGCCGTAATGGCACAGCGAATATAAAAAACGTAGAGTAGGACTGCCCCATATGAGAATGCCTTGTCGTGGCGGGGTGGCTCAAAGAATTGATCAATTATTTGCCAAATGTCTCATTTTTAAAAACAGTTAGAAACCAATATGTGCATATGCACTTTATGTATTGCATGCTAACCATAGCCAGCGCTGGCTTCTCCACCCTTTTTTGCTCCGTATTATAGTAGTTATATTCTTATACATAGGAGCAGTATTATAGTAGTTATATTCTTGTACATAGGGGCAGTATTATAGTAGTTATATTCTTGTACATAGGAGCAGTATTATAGTAGTTATATTCTTGTACATAGGAGCAGTATTATAGTTGTTATATTCTTGTATATAGGAGCAGTATTATAGTAGTTATATTCTTGTATATAGGAGCAGTATTATAGTAGTTATATTCTTGTACATAGGAGCAGTATTATAGTAGTTATATTCTTGTATATAGGAGCAGTATTATAGTAGTTATATTCTTGTATATAGGGGCAGTATTATAGTAGTTATATTCTTGTACATAGTAGCAGTATTATAGTAGTTATATTCTTATACACATGGGCAGTATTATAGTAGTTATATTCTTGTACATAGGGGCAGTATTATAGTAGTTATATTCCTGTACATAGGAGCAGTATTATAGTAGTTATATTCTTGTACATAGGGGCAGTATTATAGTAGTTATATTCTTGTACATATGAGCAGTATTATAGTAGTTATATTCTTGTACATAGGGGCAGTATTATAGTAGTTATATTCTTGTACAGTCATGGCCAAAAGTTTTGAGAATGACACAAATATTATATTTTCACATGATCTGCTGCACTCTGGTTTTTATGTGTGTTTGACAGATGTTTTTATCACAGACAGAAATATAATAATTGTAAACATATGAGTAACAAAAGCTTATATTGACAGTTAGAATGAGTTAATGCAGCAAGTCAATATTTGCAGTGTTGACCCTTCTTCTTCAGGACCTCTGCAATTCTCCCTGGCATGCTCTCAATCAACTTCTGGACCAAATCCTGACTGATAGCAGTCCATTCTTGCACAATCAACGCTTTCATTTTGTCAGAATTTTTAGGTTTTTGTTTGTCCACCCGTCTCTTGATGATTGACCACAAGTTCTCAATGGGATTAAGATCTGGGGAGTTTCCAGGCCATGGACCCAAAATCTCTATGTTTTGTTCCCTGAGCCATTTAGTTATCACCTTTGCTTAATGGCAAGGTGCTCCATCATGCTGGAAAAGGCATTGTTGATCGCCAAACTGCTCTTGGAGGGTTGGGAGAAGTTGCTCTTGGAGGACATTCTGGTACCATTCTTTATTCATGGCTGTGTTTTTAGGCAAGACTGTGAGAGAGCCGATTCCCTTGGCTGAGAAGCAACCCCACACATGAATGGTTTCAGGATGCTTAACAGTTGGCATGAGACAAGACTGGTGGTAGTGCTCACCTTGTCTTCTCCGAATGAGGCGTTTTCCTGATGTCCCAAACAATCGAAAAGGGGATTCATCAGAGAAAATAACTTTACCCCAGTCCTCAGCAGTCCACTGCCTGTACCTTTTGCAGAATATCAGTCTGTCCATGATGTTTTTTCTGGAGAGAAGTGGCTTTTTTGCTGCCCTCCTTGAGACCAGGCCTTGCTCCAAGAGTCTCCGCCTCACAGTGCGTGCAGATGCACTCACACCTGCCTGCTGCCATTCCTGAGCAAGCTCTGCACTGCTGGTAGCCCGATCCTGCAGCTGAAACACTTTTAAGAGACGGTCCTGGCGCTTGCTGGTCTTTCTTGGGCGCCCTGGAGCCTTTTTGGCAACAATGGATCCCTCTCTCCTTGAAGTTCTTGATGATGCGATAGATTGTTGACTGAGGTGCAATCTTTCTAGCTGCGATACTCTTCCCTGTTAGGCCATTTTTGTGCATTGCAATGAAGACTGCACGTGTTTCTTTAGAGATAACCATGGTTAACAGAAGAGAAACAATGATGCCAAGCACCAGCCTCCTTTTAAAGTGTCCAGTGGTGTCATTCTTACTTAATCATGACAGATTGATCTCCAGCCATGTCCTCATCAACACCCACACCTGTGTTAATGGAGCAATCACTGAAAAGAGGTTAGCTGGTCCTTTTAAGGCAGGGCTGCAATGATGTTGAAATGTGTTTTGGGATAAAGTTCATTTTCTAGCCAAATATTGACTTTGCAAGTAATTGCTGTTAAGCTGATCACTCTTTATAACATTCTGGAGTATATGCAAATTGCCATTAGAAAAAGTGAAGCAGTAGACATTGTAAAAATTAATATTTGTGTCATTCTCAAAACTTTTGGCCATGACTGTACATAGGGGCAGTATTATAGTAGTTATATTCTTGTACATAGAAGCAGTATTATAGTAGTTATTTTCTTGTACATAGTGGCAGTATTATAGTAGTTATATTCTTGCACATAAGGGCAGTATTATAGTAGTTATATTCTTGTACATAGGGCAGTATTATAGTAGTTATATTCTTGTACATAGGGGCAGTATTATAGTAGTTATATTCTTGTACATAGGGCAGTATTATAGTAGTTATATTCCTGTACATAGTTAGCAGTATTATAGTAGTTAAATTCTTGTACATAGGGCAGTATATAGTAGTTATATTCTTGTACATAGGGGCAGTATTATAGTAGTTATATTCTTGTACATAGGGCAGTATTATAGTAGTTATATTCTTGTACATAGGGCAGTATTATAGTAGTTATATTCTTGTACATAGGGCAGTATTATAGTAGTTATATTCTTGTACATAGGGGCAGTATTATAGTAGTTATATTCTTGTACATAGGAGCAGTATTATAGTAGTTATATTCTTGTACATAGGGGCAGTATTATAGTAGTTATATTCTTGTAAATAGGGCAGTATTATAGTAGTTATATTCTTGTACATAGGGCAGTATTATAGTAGTTATATTCTTGTACATAGGGCAGTATTATAGTAGTTATATTCTTGTACATAGGGGCAGTATTATAGTAGTTATATTCTTGTACATAGGAGCAGTATTATAGTAGTTATATTCTTGTACATAGGGGCAGTATTATAGTAGTTATATTCTTGTACATAGGGGCAGTATTGTAGTAGTTATATTCTTGTATATTGGAGCAGTGATATAGTAGTTATATTCTTGTACATAGGTGCAGTATTATAGCAGTTATATTCTTGTAAATAGGGGCAGTATTATAGTAGTTATATTCTTGTATACAGGAATATAACTACTACAATACTGCCCCTATGTACAAGGGGCAGTATTATAGTATATTCTTGTATATAGGGGCAGTGTTATAGCAGTTATATTCCTGTATATAGGGGGCAGTGTTATAGTAGTTATATTCCTGTATATAGGGGCAGTGTTATAGCAGTTATATTCCTGTATATAGGGGGCAGTGTTATAGTAGTTATATTCCTGTACATAGGGGCAGTATTATAGTAGTTATATTCCTGTATATAGGGGGCAGTATTATAGTAGTTATATTTTTGTACATAGGGGCAGTATTATAGTTATATTCTTGTACATAGGGGCAGTATTATAGTAGTTATATTCTTGTACATAGGAGCAGTATTATAGTAGTTATATGTAGCGTCGGCGTCCCTGCTAAATCGTCTCCCTCCCGGTAAGACGTTCGTATCGGTACCCGATCAGGAGAGAATCCTACACTGGGGCCATTCGTCTAAATTAGCTGGCCACGCCGGTCAAAAAAAGACCCTCCAGCTTATTACTCGGCATTACTGGTGGCCTACCCTGCACAAGGACGTAATAGACTTTGTTTCTGCCTGTGCCTCATGTGGCCGCAACAAGGTTCCGAGACTTCTGCCTGCCGGTCGTCTCCTTCCGCTTCCTGTACCCGCTGCTCCCTGGCAGCATATAGCCATGGACTTCATAACGGACCTCCCCGTTTCTGCCGGTTGTACGGTCATTTGGGTGGTCGTTGACCGCTTTTCCAAGATGGCTCATTTTATTCCCCTGCCAGGCCTCCCGTCTGCACCCAAGCTGGCTAAGGACTTTATCCGCCACATCTTCCGTCTTCATGGCCTGCCTCGCCATATACGTGTCGGATCGAGGGGTACAGTTCACCTCACGTTTCTGGAGAGCCACTTGTAAATTGCTAGACGTCACCTTGGACTTCTCCTCCGCCTACCACCCACAGTCCAATGGTCAAGTTGAGCGGGTCAATCAGATCCTGACCAGTTACCTCCGGCACTTCGTTAATGTCCACCATTCTGACTGGGTGGATCTCCTGCCATGGGCCGAATTTTCTTACAACAATCACGAGAGCGAATCTTCCTCCAAATCCCCGTTTTTTGTAGTCTTCGGTCAGCATCCTCGGATCCCATTTCCCGTCTCCGTCTCAGTGGACAATCCGGCTGTGGAATCTCTTGTTAACAAATTTTCCTCCATATGGGAGAATACCCGGTCCGCACTCCTTCTGTCATCCGACCGTATGAAAAGACATGCTGACAAAAGACGTCTGGATCCTCCTCAATTCCGTCCTGGGGATAAGGTCTGGCTATCGTCCAAGTATGTCCGGCTCAAGATTCCTTCCTATAAGCTAGGGCCTCGGTTCATCGGTCCTTTGGAGGTCATCAGTCAAATCAACCCAGTGGCCTATAAATTGAAACTGCCGGCCAACTTGCGGATCCCTAACTCCTTCCATGTATCTCTACTCAAACCGGTGGTACTTAACTCTTTTTCCAAGTCTACAGGTACGCCTCCTGCTCCGGTTTCAGCTGAAAACGAATTTGAGGTAGAGAACATTTTGGCCACCAAGACGGTAAGAAGGAAGACCTATTTTTTGGTGGATTGGAAGGGGTTTGGTCCTGAGGAGAGAACATGGGAGCCTCGGGAGAACATCCATGCCCCTCTCATCCTAGCTAAATTTCTTTCTAGCCTAAAGAAGGGGGGCCTAAAGGGGGGGGTACTGTAGTGTCGGCGTCCCTGCCCTCTGCCAGGCAGGGACGCTGTTCCCCTCACCCCTCTGCTACAGGTCCGGCGTCCTCTTGCCGCTCTGCTGGCGGTGCACGCTCCTTTCCTGCCTCTGTGCTTAGGGCGCGCGAGCGGGCGCTGCCCCCCCCTTAAAGGGGCCGCGCGCGTCGTCCTAAGAAGTCCCCGGCCAATGGCCGGAGGACTTCACCTTATATTAGGCCCCTCCTCCAAAATGGAGGTGCCCGAGCAATGTTGTTGCACAGTTCACTACTCTGCTTCAGTCCTCAGGGTCCTTGTCAGATACCTGTCTGTCGCTATCTGTTACCTGCCTGCACGCTCACCTGGGAGCGCTCATCTGTTACCTGCCTGCACGCTCACCTGGGAGCGCTCATCTGTTACCTGCCTGCACGCTCACCTGGGAGCGCTCATCTGTTACCTGCCTGCACGCTCACCTGGGAGCGCTCATCTGTTCCCTGCCCGCACGCTCACCTAGGAGCGCTCATCTGTTACCTGCTTGCCCGCTCACCTGGGAGCGTTCATCCGTTACCTGCCTGCTAGCCTACCTGGAGGCTCAGCCATCACAGGTCGTATCTACACTCCTCCAGAGACTGCCCCGGTCACTTGCCGTGACCTCCTACCCACTCATCCAGAGACTGCCCCGGTCACTTGCCGTGACCTCCTACCCACTCATCCAGAGACTGCCCCGGTCACTTGCCATGACCTCCTACCCACTCATCCAGAGACTGCCCCAGTCACTTGCCGTGACCTCCTACCCACTCATCCAGAGACTGCCCCGGTCAATTGCCGTGACCTCCTACCCACTCATCCAGAGACTGCCCCGGTCACTTGCCGTGACCTCCTGCCCACTCTTCCAGAGACTACCTCGCTTATCTGCTGTGACCACCTGTCCGTCCACCCTGGTCGCCACCCGCTCTCTTACAAGGTACGCCCCTTTGTATAGTAGCTCAGAGGTTCCGCCTCCCAGACCCGTTACAGTTTGCTCGGGCCATGGAACCCGGTGGCGCCCAAGTTCCCTCCATCTCGGACCTGTGTCATGAACTGTCCCGTCAGAAGTCCCAACAGGAGTCCATCCTGGGTCACCTGCGAAATGTCAATTCTCGCCTGGACACTCTGACAGCTCCACCAGCAACCACCGCTGGTGCCATGACTCGCAATCCGGCAGCCCCTTTGCTCCCCAATACCATGGGCTCCTGTCACGGACCCCGGCTCTCTGCACCTCCTCGCTTCGGAGGCGACCCTGCTCAGGCTCGGGGCTTCATTAATCAGTGCACTCTGCACTTTGAACTTCTCTCCCACCAGTTTAACTCCGACCGGGCCAAAATTGCCTTCATCATGTCCCATCTCACTGGGGAGGCCCTGGCCTGGCTGAATCCTCTTTGGGAGAGAGGAGATCCTCTGGTGTCCGACCTGTCTGCCTTTCTCGCGGCTTTTCGTAAAGTCTTTGACGAGCCCGGACGAAAGATCTCATCCGCATCATCTCTGCTACGCCTCCGTCAGGGAAATCTCACCGTGGGCCAATATGCCATACGGTTTCGTACCCTTGCATCGGAGCTGGCCTGGGACAACGACGCTCTGGTATCCGTTTTCTGGGAGGGTTTGTCCGGCCGTATTAAAGATGAACTCGCTGGTCGGGACATTCCTACCTCTCTCGATGACCTTATAACTCTCGCCACCCGGATTGACCTACGGTTCCAGGAGCGGGCCAAAGAGGTCACCCGTGAGAGGAGGTTTCCACGTCTAGCTCCTACGTTTCAGAAACCCGTCACTCCCTCCGTTTCTCCCCAATTACACTCTCCTGAGCCTATGCAGGTCGACCAGACCAAGATGGTCAAAACCCGTCAGGACTTACGCCGTGCTGAGGGGAGTTGCTTCTACTGTGGCAGTAAGGAGCATCGGATTCGTACCTGTCCGGAGAGGTCGGGAAACGCCTGTGTCTAGGTTCGCTCAGAGAGGTCAACCTAGACAAGGAGAAAGCCTCTCCATCTCTGCTGCTGTCAGTCTCCATTCTCTGTGGGGAGAATCGTTATTTTGAACTAGCCCAACTTGACTCTGGAGCAGCCGGGAATCTTATGTCACAGTCCCTGGTAGAAAAATACCGCATTCCCACCAAACCTTTGGTTGTACCATTATCAGTCGCTGCTGTGGACTGGGGTCTTTTACCACACCCCATCCAACTCATCACCGAACCCATAACTCTGCAAGTGGGAATGCTGCATTCTGAGAGCATCTCTTTTCATGTTCTGCCTGGACTCTCTCAAGCCCTCTTACTAGGGCTACCTTGGCTTCAGAAACATGGACCCGTGCTCGACTGGCAGACCGGAGAGGTTCTTCGCTGGGGACAGGATTGTCATAAGACGTGTTTGGTTCCTGTTCATCCTGTCTGTCCTTCTCCTACCCCAACTAATTTACCTGGACTTCCGATCCCCTATTGGTCATTTGCTGATGTCTTTAATAAAAAAGAGGCAGAGACATTACCTCCTCACAGACCATACGATTGTCCTATCGACCTGTTACCTGGTACTACGCCTCCCCGTGGGCGTATTTACCCATTATCCGCTGCTGAGACCCGGTCGATGTCCGAATATATCGAGGAGAATTTGGCCAGGGGATTCATCCGGAAATCTACTTCCCCGGCAGGAGCAGGCTTCTTTTTCGTAAAAAAGAAGGACGGCTCTCTTCGCCCCTGTATAGACTATAAGAGGTCTTAACCAGATCACGGTGAAGAATAAATACCCCCTTCCGCTCATTCCAGAATTATTTGATCGTTTGAGGGGGGCTAGAATCTTCACCAAACTGGATCTCCGTGGGGCGTACAACCTGGTCCGTATCCGTCAAGGGGAGGAATGGAAGACTGCATTTAACACCCGGGACGGCCACTATGAATATCTAGTGATGCCCTTTGGTCTCTGTAATGCTCCTGCCGTCTTTCAAGAGTTGGTCAATGACATCTTCCGGGACCTTCTCTACTCCTGCGTAGTGGTGTACCTGGACGACATCTTGGTCTTCTCTCTGGATCTCCAGACTCACCGGAGGGACGTTCGTCAGATTCTGCTCAGGCTCAGGCAGAATCACCTCTTCGCTAAATTTGAGAAATGCCTCTTTGAGCAGACCTCGCTGCCGTTTTTGGGCTACGTTATTTCTCAGACCGGCCTGCGAATGGATCCAGAGAAACTGTCGGCCATCAAGAAATGGCCCCGACCGGAGGGATTGAAGGCCATTCAGCGGTTCCTGGGTTTCGCCAACTACTACCGCCTCTTCATATCGCACTTCTCTTCCCGGACTGGCCCAATCTCCGCACTTACCCGTAAGGGTACTAACCCCAAGGAATGGACGCCCGAAGCAGAGGAGGCCTTTCTTTCCTTAAAGCAGGCCTTCTCTTCCGCCCCGGTGCTGCATCGCCCGGACGGCAACAAGCAGTTCTTCATGGAGGTTGACGCTTCCTCCTCTGGAGCCGGAGCGGTACTTACTCAAAAATCATCTTCCGGGAGGATGGTAACTTGTGGCTTCTTCTCCAAACTCTTCTCCTCTTCTGAGCGCAATTATTCCATAGGAGACCGAGAGTTATTGGCCATCAAGCTGGCATTGGAGGAGTGGCGTTACCTACTCGAGGGGGCTCTTCATCCGGTAATTATTTACACTGACCACAAAAACTTGGCTTACCTCCAACATGCCCAGAGACTTAACCCGCGTCAGGCCCGGTGGTCCTTGTTTTTTGCTCGTTTCGATTTTGTTCTACATTTTCGCCCGGCAGACAAGAACATCAAGGCGGACGCCTTGTCTCGATCCTTCCTGGTGTCGGATCTCGAGGAGGAACCGAAACATATCATCGATCCCGCCAGAGTAATGCAGGTGGCTCCCGTGAGTCTAAATCGTCTCCCTCCCGGTAAGACGTTCGTATCGGTACCCGATCGGGAGAGAATCCTACACTGGGGGCCATTCGTCTAAATTAGCTGGCCACGCCGGTCAAAAAAAGACCCTCCAGCTTATTACTCGGCATTACTGGTGGCCTACCCTGCACAAGGACGTAATAGACTTTGTTTCTGCCTGTGCCTCATGTGGCCGCAACAAGGTTCCGAGACTTCTGCCTGCCGGTCGTCTCCTTCCGCTTCCTGTACCCGCTGCTCCCTGGCAGCATATAGCCATGGACTTCATAACGGACCTCCCCGTTTCTGCCGGTTGTACGGTCATTTGGGTGGTCGTTGACCGCTTTTCCAAGATGGCTCATTTTATTCCCCTGCCATGCCTCCCGTCTGCACCCAAGCTGGCTAAGGACTTTATCCGCCACATCTTCCGTCTTCATGGCCTGCCTCGCCATATCGTGTCGGATCGAGGGGTACAGTTCACCTCACGTTTCTGGAGAGCCACTTGTAAATTGCTAGACGTCACCTTGGACTTCTCCTCCGCCTACCACCCACAGTCCAATGGTCAAGTTGAGCGGGTCAATCAGATCCTGACCAGTTACCTCCGGCACTTCGTTAATGTCCACCATTCTGACTGGGTGGATCTCCTGCCATGGGCCGAATTTTCTTACAACAATCACGAGAGCGAATCTTCCTCCAAATCCCCGTTTTTTGTAGTCTTCGGTCAGCATCCTCGGATCCCATTTCCCGTCTCCATCTCAGTGGACAATCCGGCTGCGGAATCTCTTGTTAACAAATTTTCCTCCATATGGGAGAATACCCGGTCCGCACTCCTTCTGTCATCCGACCGTATGAAAAGACATGCTGACAAAAGACGTCTGGATCCTCCTCAATTCCGTCCTGGGGATAAGGTCTGGCTCTCGTCCAAGTATGTCTGGCTCAAGATTCCTTCCTATAAGCTAGGGCCTCGGTTCATCGGTCCTTTGGAGGTCATCAGTCAAATCAACCCAGTGGCCTATAAATTGAAACTGCCGGCCAACTTGCGGATCCCTAACTCCTTCCATGTATCTCTACTCAAACCGGTGGTACTTAACTCTTTTTCCAAGTCTACAGGTACGCCTCCTGCTCCGGTTTTAGCTGAAAATGAATTTGAGGTAGAGAACATTTTGGCCACCAAGAGGGTAAGAAGGAAGACCTATTTTTTGGTGGATTGGAAGGGGTTTGGTCCTGAGGAGAGAACATGGGAGCCTCGGGAGAACATCCATGCCCCTCTCATCCTAGCTAA
This sequence comes from Oophaga sylvatica, assembly GCA_033576555.1. Classification (NCBI taxonomy): domain Eukaryota; kingdom Metazoa; phylum Chordata; class Amphibia; order Anura; family Dendrobatidae; genus Oophaga; species Oophaga sylvatica. Next base: position 63,511,262 of record JARQOD010000009.1, on the reverse strand, counting down.
ATTTCTTTCTAGCCTAAAGAAGGGGGGCCTGAAGGGGGGGGTAATGTAGCGTCGGCGTCCCTGCCCTCTGCCAGGCAGGGACGCTGTTCCCCTCACCCCTCTGCTACAGGTCCGGCGTCCTTTTGCCGCTCTGCTGGCGGTGCACGCTCCTTTCCTGACTCTGTGCTTAGGGCGCGCGCGCGGGCGCTGCCCCCCCTCTTAAAGGGGCCGCGCGCGTCGTCCTAAGAAGTCCCCGGCCAATGGCCGGAGGACTTCACCTTATATTAGGCCCCTCCTCCAAAATGGAGGTGCCCGAGCAATGTTGTTGCACAGTTCACTACTCTGCTTCAGTCCTCAGGGTCCTTGTCAGATACCTGTCTGTCGCTATCTGTTACCTGCCTGCACGCTCACCTGGGAGCGCTCATCTGTTACCTGCCTGCACGCTCACCTGGGAGCGCTCATCTGTTACCTGCCTGCACGCTCACCTGGGAGCGCTCATCTGTTACCTGCCTGCACGCTCACCTGGGAGCGCTCATCTGTTCCCTGCCCGCACGCTCACCTAGGAGCGCTCATCTGTTACCTGCTTGCCCGCTCACCTGGGAGCGTTCATCCGTTACCTGCCTGCTAGCCTACCTGGAGGCTCAGCCATCACAGGTCGTATCTACACTCCTCCAGAGACTGCCCCGGTCACTTGCCGTGACCTCCTACCCACTCATCCAGAGACTGCCCCGGTCACTTGCCGTGACCTCCTACCCACTCATCCAGAGACTGCCCCGGTCACTTGCCATGACCTCCTACCCACTCATCCAGAGACTGCCCCGGTCACTTGCCGTGACCTCCTACCCACTCATCCAGAGACTGCCCCGGTCACTTGCCGTGACCTCCTACCCACTCATCCAGAGACTGCCCCGGTCACTTGCCGTGACCTCCTGCCCACTCTTCCAGAGACTACCTCGCTTATCTGCTGTGACCACCTGTCCGTCCACCCTGGTCGCCACCCGCTCTCTTACAAGGTACGCCCCTTTGTATAGTAGCTCAGAGGTTCCGCCTCCCAGACCCGTTACATTATATTATTGTATATAGGAGCAGTATTATAGTAGTTATATTCTTGTACATAGGGGCAGTATTATAGTAGTTATATTCTTGTATATAGGAGCAGTATTATAGTAGTTATATTATTGTATATAGGAGCAGTATTATAGTAGTTATAATCTTGTACATAGGAGCAGTATTATAGTAGTTATATTCTTGTATATAGGGGCAGTATTATAGTAGTTATATTCTTGTACATAGGAGCAGTATTATAGTAGTTATATTCTTGTACATAGGAGCAGTATTATAGTAGTTATATTATTGTATATAGGAGCAGTATTATAGTAGTTATATTCTTGTACATAGGAGCAGTATTATAGTAGTTATATTATTGTATATAGGAGCAGTATTATAGTAGTTATAATCTTGTACATAGGGACAGTATTATAGTAATTATATTCTTGTACATAGGAGCAGTATTATAGTAGTTATATTCTTGTACATAGGAGCAGTATTATAGTAGTTATATTCCTGTACATAGGGGGCAGTATTATAGTAGTTATATTCCTGTATATAGGGGGCAGTGTTATAGTAGTTTTATTCCTGTGTATAGGGGGCTGTGTTATAATAGTTATATTCCTGTACATAGGGGCAGTATTATAGTAGCTATATTCCTGTATATAGGGGGCAGTGTTATAGTAGCTATATTCCTGTATATAGAGGCAGTGTTATAGTAGTTATATTCCTGTATATAGGGGCAGTATTATAGTAGTTTTATTCCTGTGTATAGGGGGCAGTGTTATAGTAGTTATAATAATAATAATAATCTTTATTTTTATATAGCGCTAACAGATTCCGCAGCGCTTTACAGTTTTGCACACATTATTGTCGCTGTCCCTGATGGGGCTCACAATCTAGATTCCCTATCAGTATGTTTTTGGAGTGTGGGAGGAAACCGGAGTACCCGGAGGAAACCCACGCAAACACGGGAGAACATACAAACTCCTTGTTATATTCCTGTACATAGGGGCAGTATTATAGTAGTTATATTCCTGTATATAGGGGGCAGTGTTATAGTAGCTATATTCCTGTATATAGAGGCAGTGTTATAGTAGTTATATTCCTATATATAGGGGCAGTATTATAGTAGTTTTATTCCTGTGTATAGGGGGCAGTGTTATAGTAGTTATATTCCTGTATATAGGGGCAGTATTATAGTAGTTATATTCCTGTGTATAGGGGGCTGTGTTATAGTAGTTTTATTCCTGTGTATAAGGGGCAGTGTTATAGTAGTTATATTCCTGTATATAGGGGCAGTGTTATAGTAGTTATATTCCTGTACATAGGGGCAGTATTATAGTAGTTATATTCCTGTATATAGGGGGCAGTGTTATAGTAGCTATATTCCTGTATATAGAGGCAGTGTTATAGTAGTTATATTCCTGTACATAGGGGCAGTATTATAGTAGCTATATTCCTGTATATAGGGGGCAGTGTTATAGTAGCTATATTCCTGTATATAGAGGCAGTGTTATAGTAGTTATATTCCTGTATATAGGGCAGTATTATAGTAGTTTTATTCCTGTGTATAGGGGGCAGTGTTATAGTAGTTATATTCCTGTACATAGGGGCAGTATTATAGTAGTTATATTCCTGTATATAGGGGGCAGTGTTATAGTAGCTATATTCCTGTATATAGAGGCAGTGTTATAGTAGTTATATTCCTGTATATAGGGGCAGTATTATAGTAGTTTTATTCCTGTGTATAGGGGGCAGTGTTATAGTAGTTATATTCCTGTATATAGGGGCAGTATTATAGTAGTTATATTCCTGTGTATAGGGGGCAGTGTTATAGTAGTTTTTATTCCTGTGTATAGGGGGCAGTGTTATAGTAGTTATATTCCTGTATATAGGGGCAGTATTATAGTAGTTATATTCCTGTGTATAGGGGGCAGTGTTATAGTAGTTTTATTCCTGTGTATAGGGGGCAGTGTTATAGTAGTTATATTCCTGTATATAGGGGCAGTATTATAGTAGCTTTATGCCTGTGTATAGGGGGCAGTGTTTAATGTTTCCTTCTTTGCTGGTTTCAGGCTCAGCATATTTGAACACTTTCCAGTTGCAGCAGTGCCATCTAGAGGTGGAGCCATGTACTGTGTTGTATTTGGAAATCAGTGAGGTGCAGGAGAACAATAATAGCCTGACATGCATTTATTATCTCATAATAACCATAAACTGCAAATGTCACATCTCATGATTTTGGTGTGAGGACATTAAGTGCTCATCATGCTCATGTTTTTGCCCAGCAGCAAGTTGTCTTCTGTTGGTGCTGACATTTGCTATAGGGAGATTTATGAGTTTTCCAGATTATACATATATTTCTGCTCTCCAGTGGTGTACCACTGTAATGAAATGCACATTTTTACAACACGGGTAAAATTAGATGTAAATTTATTAAAAAAAATTCAATATTCATAATAAAAGAGTTATCCTGAGCAATGTCATCAAATCAGAACCAGGCGTCTTATCGTGGTGCAGCCACTTCTTCCCGCAGAAATCTGGGGACTTTGATTTTGGACATAAATGAGTAACCAGAATTTGGATATTTTATTTTTATTTTCCTGGTGTAAGACGCGTGATCTTTACACTTGGTATTGCATTTGTGGTTTCCACTTCTGTGTAGGCCAGACACTAAGACTGCGCACTAGAAGTGCTGGGTTCATTAGGGCGACCTGACAGGGAGTCGAGGAACACCAGGGGGCGCTATTATAAACAGATATAACAGCAAGATCCGGACACAGGAGCCATTCAGGTGCAAAAATTTAGTTTTACACCCTTGGGTGGTCCGGGACTTTTTCGCTACAGTAAATGAAGACTCAATTTGCAATAATGACTTCCCAACTACTCATGTGGCTTCTGCAGTCAGTTACATACTTACCAGCAACAAGGGGTGTATGTTTCTCACCCCCAATCCCACCCAGAACACTCTTTATCCACCGAGAAACACCAATGTTATGTTTCGGTAGCTGAGGAGAAACTGAAAAAAATAGCCAAAGTAGCAAAACACCAGAGAGGCTAGAAACTATTGGATTGCAGTAACCTAAACTAACCGCCACACTAGAAGTAGCCGTGGAGCGTACCTACGGTGATCCTAGACGCCTCGTCACAGCCGGAAAGATAGCTACACCTAAAGGCAGAAAGATAAATGCTATCTGCCCCGGAGCAGAATCCCCAAAGTAATAAGAAGCCCCCGAACATGTAATGGCGGTTAGACAAGAAGCACGGACACAGACAGAAAATAGAATGAGCAAACGCTGGGGCCCAATCTGTCTAGATAGAAAAGTATAGGAAAGAATTGTGACTGCAACCCAAAAAAACCCTAACAAAAATACCAACACTTCTGATTAACAAAAAAACTGAGATCACACGATCTCTACCACCTAAATCAGATCTCTGGTGTAACACACAGCAACACAGCAAATAAAAAGTGACAAAGGAACAAAGCAAAAATGCAAACACACAATGAGCACAATTGCAGCGCAAGACCCCAAAAGGGGACCAGGCTGCAGTCCACTGCAAGCAGCAAACCAGCAGTGAAAATCCAACAGAGGAAAAAAAAAAGCAAAACACTTATCTGAATGAGAGCAGGAAAGCAAGATGTGCTCCAAGCAAGAGCAGGAGGAACAATTGATTACCGGCAAGGCTGCTGGGAACTCAGGTCACTTATATCCCACTATTCAGAGCCAGCTGAAGGCCATTCAGTAATTAGTTCATTACCCTCAGCAACCACCGGAGGGAGCCCCAGCTCAGAAGTCGCCTCCAAGGTATTCACAACACACCAACTTGTCGACATGGTTTACATAAACTCCAAAGCAGCCGAGTGGCACCAACTGGGATGGGAGTTAATGCATCTTTTATAATTTTATACTTTTTACTTTTTGGCCTTATTTTTTAAAAACTCAGAAAACCCCTTTAAGTGAAACGACAGTAAATAAATCACATCGCCATCAGCCTTAAATGGCAGATAACAGAAAACAATAGATTATGTTTAACCAAACACAAAATGAGAAGACAGCAGACAGCTGGCTCTTTTTAATGCAGAAATTACTCTTGTAAACGTTCATTTTAAGTTACTCTGTACTTGGCTTTACTTTAAATTGCTTTTATAGGGATATTAAGCTGGAGAACAGTCTCCTACAAACAAAGGAACTGCAAAAGCGAAAGGGATTAATGGATTAAATGAAATGATAATTGCATGATACGAAGGCCGATTAGACAGTGGTGGTGGGGGGATTTGTAGATCGCCCTCCTGGGGTCCAGTGTGAGATAGATAAAGCACAATCGACGCGTAATTAAAAGTTCTGCAACTTCCTAAAATACTTTCTATATATATATATATAGCGCTATCATATTCCGCAGCGATTTACATACATTATTATAATAATCTGTCATGATCACATCCCGCACTTTTATGAGAGAGTGATTTTTGATACATTGTAACTAGGCATACCACTGTGGAATAGGAGCGGCAGATCTACACCCACATTGTGGGGTATTCCCACCATAATTATATTTAGCAGTGAATCTGCTGACATGAATTCTGCGCTCCGCTCGCGTTTGGCCAGGAAATTCAATTTGCATTGAAGTTATTCTAATGAAATACACATTCTTACCTTCGGCATCTAGACCTCGTCCGCGCAGGGCACCCCACAAATGTGCCTGAAGACGTCAAAGATGGTGGTACAGGGAATACCTAAGAAAACTAATGAGGTTTTTTTTTGTATTTATTTTTTTTACATTTTCCCAACCCTGTTGATTTCAGGACAATGACCATCATTTTAGTGGATTTGCTCAAAACAAATTGCAAGAAATATTTTGTGAAATTTCAGGCAACTTTGATTCTCCAAGTGACTCACTAATTCTAATATTTGCAGAAATGTTTTTGGATGTTGGTCCTACGTCTAGGACCTGCAACCCCTTCCAGAAAGAGAATCCCTTGACCCTATTTTACCTGGCAAAGTGGTATCCACTTCCAGGCATGGTGTCCACGCATGTCTTGAGCTCCCTCCATTTCCTTCTGTCAGAGTCACGACTGAGCAGAGTTTCTACAAATGAAGAAGGGATTGTTGAAAATCCTCACTCGGTCCCATTTCAGTTACCAAAAATTAGCTCCCATTCTGCACCTGGGCTGGTTAGGAATCCATACACAAAAATTGACAATAATCTGTGGGCTGCCACCCACCCACTGCCCACGTCTCTTGCCAACTCTACACGAAACGTCCAGAAGGGAGACTTTCCTGACAACCGGGGAACCTCAGTAGCCTTCAGCCACCTCCTGGGTGTCAGGTTTTAGGTGGCTATAGCGGTACGAAATGCACAACATAGAGGCATGGTAGAGGCATTTAGAAGTTTTGACAGATGCATGAAGGTAACTTGTCCCAAAAAAGGGGTTGCAGCAGCATAGAAAACCCGAATGTAGCTTGCTTTGTACACTGTGGACTCTTCGCCAGGACATGCAGAAGAAGTTGTCACTTATGCATTAGAGCAACAAAGTCTCTCCACTATGAAATACCCTTTTTAATGGGTGGTGATGGCAAACCTAGCTCCCATCATGGTGCCCTTTGCTTTTGAATTTCGAAGGTCCTCTCCATTGCCCATTAGATTTCTGGTGGGGGCCTAAGAGGCTGTGTATGAATATAGACATCTGGGTCAAGGTGTTTGAGGACATCGGAGACACATTTCGCAGTTCTCGCGTCTCTGCTGCCTGCAGTGGTCAGTCTGCCATTGTCACAGACTCTCACCTTCGGGGACAGGCAGAACGGCTCCTCCGGCACATGGCAGAGTAATGACTTGATATTCGATGATATCTAGAGTTCCACTTACATCTACTTTCTGGCGTTCCTGTCCTAATAAAGCAGACACAAGATAAAGTAAATAGTTTTGTACCTTGTGCATCAGATAAAGACTCCCGGTGCCCTGATACCGGACTAAATCCATAACCTAAAGTAACTCAGAAGATTTCTGATAAAAACAGAGGAAAGTTTCTGGAAGATTAATGTCCCTGTAAGTCAGAGCAGAACTTCTACAAGGACGTCCTTCATATTCCCATGATCAAAATGCAGCAAATGTTGGCATGTTGTGGTTCATAAAGGGGGTTTGATCTCTACACAATGGATGAAAATGGGTGTTCTGGTTCAGAGTGGGCATTCCTGGGTGGTCCTGGGAGGCAGGACTCACTATAAAGGTGTCCGCAGGACCCCCAATCACAAGACGTCATCTAACCCTTATCACCTATCCTATATAAATGATCAGGGCATGACACTCAAAAAGTTTGCATATTACTGTTATTTCATTCCAGTATTGAATTTCTCTGTTGTCCCTTCTCAAGAGTTGACGAGCACGAATAACGTCCTACAAATTAACCCAGCAGTGCTGTCCTAGTGCTCATGAACCAGGACTCACAGGATGAGCAGAGGCCCAGGGCCATCCCATAAGGATAAGGATGCAATACATGGAATTTTAGGATAGCGGGATCGGGGAGACTTTTGGAGAGGCGCTATTTGTGGAAGAAAGCAGCCTTGTTTTTGTAATCTCAAACATCCCCTTTAATACTAGTTGTAATGCTTAATGCCTTCTTTAGTGGACCAAAAATCTGTGTGACATACCCTTCAGGGTCTATGTTACATATACAGTATATATAATTTAAAGGGGTTGTCTTGTCCAGTTTAGAAAACTATTCTTCATTTCCTGCCAGTTAATTTTTAGCTAGTAGAGAGATCCTCTTTTCAGGACCCTCATCTCTTGCCACAGAGGAGAGATTTTACAAAGCGCATCTCTCACTCTGGAGGACACAGGCAGCCCATTAATGTGAATGGCCAAGGTGTAATGCTTCATTTCTTCTGTGGTGGCGACAAAGGGAAATTAAACCCTACCAGGTTTCCTCACAGATCTCAGCTGATCGATCAGTGATCAGTAGCCCTTTGAACAAGTATTCGATCATCTCCATCTTTAAGGGGGAAATGTTAATTGTTTCTTACCCCCAGATCTGAGGTTTGGGGCCCGTTGTTCCTCCTGCCTCAAGACACATAAACAGCAGTTTCCCATTGGTAAATACTGGAGTAATTAGCTGATCCTGTCCTCATGCATTGTTAATTATGGCGACATAATCTGCACATTCGGGGACGCTCGGCATATGTTATCAGCTCTGTTTCTCTATCACTTATCACAAAATATGCAGATTGTATTTCTTTCTTTCTTTGTGCAGCTGCCAGTAATGTTCCCTCATTAAATCTGTAGGAATAGCCTGCGACGTGTTACACAAGAATACCGACCGGTGTTCTGACAGCAAGAGGGTGAAGGGCGACAAATTCTTTCTTCTCCTTATTCGGCTGCTCATTTATCAAAATTTATTTTAAAGGGGCCCTGTCATTTTCATATTTCATCTGGTTTATATTCTGTACTTTGCATTAGGTTATATTAATCTCCACCTCGACCTCATAATGTTCTTCCTGCCTTTTACTATAAGCCACACATGTGAAATGCATTGGCCAGCAGAGGGCAACAATGAGCAAAGGAGAAAGCTCCTCCCAGGATCAGGGAAAAAAATCCTTTCTGATCACCATCCCTAGCAGTGATGGGAGGGACATTCACAGTCAAATATGGGTGTTTCATTGCAGTTATTTTATACAATATATCCACCATGTCATTTCGGAAGGATCACTGCAGCATCGCTGTAAATATCAAATACAACCGGACTAGTCCTTTAAATTCCCGATATATATATGGACTGCAGCTCGTCTTTTTCCGGTGGGTCCTTCCTGAAACCTGCCTGAATAAGAGGCCAGAAAACACTCAAAAGAATGAGCATATACATTTCTATGGAAAAATTACTTTTCTGTTCATGTCTTCAGGCTTTTCAGTGTATTTTAACCCCTTCTGGCTTCCAAAGGGGCCAAGTGGTCAAAGAAGTAACATGTCCATTCTTCAGGAGTTTTCCGATCTGAAGACGATCTGTACTTTACAATACAAGTCATAGGGAAAGCTCCGATGATGTCCTGGACGTCTTTTTGAGCTTTTTGACATCATTTTTGCTTTAAAAACTGCTAGCGCTTGTTTCATTGTTTAAAGGACTTTAAAAAAATCTGAAAAACGCCAATAAGAAAGATGCCACAAAAACACTTGAAAACAATTTAAAAAAAAGTCTCTGGTGGTCAAAAAAGGCAACCAAAAAACACTGAAAAATAGAAAAGAATAACAATTTTTCTGAAGTGTCTGACTCGTTAAGAATCTCAGAGATATTTTCACATGCCTCAAAGTAATCCAAATAAACATAAAAAAGATGTGTATCTTCGTACCGTGTTATCCAGTAGATAGAAAAATATTTAGACTTGAGAGTCCTCAGTGGTTGATACCTTTTAATGGCTAACTGAAAAGATGGTAACAAATTACAAGCTTTCGAGACTACTCCGGTCTCTTCATCAGGCAAAGACTAAAACAAAAACTGAAGAATCACATATATATATATATATACACAAGAGGACACAGGAATAATGCAATAGGTAAGACAAGTGACGTGAAGCAGAACTGTCATTATGGCAGAGGAATGAACATAAATATTGGAACAGATCATAGATAAGGAGAGAGTTTTATTACCCTCTGATTGGGGTCTGGTGTTGTGTTTTGATGCCCCTAGAAGGTCAGAGACGCAGATTCCTTAATTGATATAGAATGACATGAATCCATGTGACACGTTCATTCCAGCACTAAGAGTGTCAAAGGTCATCATAAGTTTTTATTCCCAAACCTTTCTATCTTTCTCAGATTTGAAGTTAGATTTTAATACCAGTAATTCCATATCCATTATGCTATGACCGGGCATACAAAAGTGTTTTGCCACAGGTAAATCCATTCTTTTTTCTCTTATCGTGTGGCGATGAGAATTCATCCTTGTTCTCAGACCCCCCACTACTATGTTTTAGGCAGCCCCCAAATCTAAGAAGCATCATTGTCAGAAGCTCCCTGTCCTCCCCAACAGCTGCAGGAACCTTTCCTTGCAAACAGAAGAAGTGTAAAACATGTGCATCTATAATGACCACGGACAAGATAAAGATACCCAACTCCCATCAGGACTACAAGATCCCAGGTACTTTCAGCTGCATCACATCTAATGTGGTGTACCTAATTATATGTACTAAATGTCCAACTGGGGGTCTGTATGTGGGGGAGACCGGGCAAAAACTGAGAACAAGTATGAATTCTCATCGCCACACGATAAGAGAAAAAAGAATGGATTTACCTGTGGCAAAACACTTTTGTATGCCCGGTCATAGCATAATGGATATGGAATTACTGGTATTAAAATCTAACTTCAAATCTGAGAAAGATAGAAAGGTTTGGGAATACAAACTTATGATGACCTTTGACACTCTTAGTGCTGGAATGAACGTGTCACATGGATTCATGTCATTCTACATCAATTAAGGAATCTGCGTCTCTGACCTTCTAGGGGCATCAAAACACAACACCAGACCCCAATCAGAGGGTAATAAAACTCTCTCCTTATCTATGATCTGTTCCAATATTTATGTTCATTCCTCTGCCATAATGACAGTTCTGCTTCACGTCACTTGTCTTACCTATTGCACTATTCCTGTGTCCTCTTGTGTATATATATATATGTGATTCTTCAGTTTTTGTTTTAGTCTTTGCCTGATGAAGAGACCGGAGTAGTCTCGAAAGCTTGCAATTTGTTACCATCTTTTCAGTTAGCCATTAAAAGGTATCAACCACTGAGGACTCTCAAGTCTAAATATTTTTCCAAATAAACATGCACTAATAAGCCCTTTGGATTGTTAGATTGAGCTCTTGATCCAAAACTCTTAACCATCAATTTTGGAGAAAAATAAGAATTTTAATGGAAAATATATGGTTTTGCGTCCACACCTTCTATGCATATCTATGTGTCTCCATGGTAACAGACTACAGCTAAACCTTGTGTAGTCTGATCCTGTAGTCATACTCCCTATTTTTTTCTTTGTTTGCAAGAAGTAGTAGACGCATAAAAGCGTGTATAACTGTAGGATCAGACTACATCGGGGTTTTGGGAGTCTGTTATCATGGAGACACATTGAACCAAAAGCATCTAAATCTGTAAAACACTTAATGGCAATTACCAGTGGGGTCCCAGGTATGATGTCTGATGCCCAAGAGGGTCCCCTTGATTTCAGCCCCGGGGCGATATTGTTGTAATGCAGTACACTGTGAATTTTAGGCTACTTATTATATGTATACTAACCGTACATTGTTTGTTAGATTGATATTTATGATTGCCACATTATATTGGCTGGATAATGTATCTTAAAGGGGCTCTCCGGGATGTTAATATTAGGGTAGGTCATCGGTACCAGCTCAGAGTAGGTCCATCTCCAATCAGCTGAGTGAAGGCGCTGTTGTGCATCTGAAGTGTTGCAGCGCCATCCATTGTGCAGTGGCTGTGAATGGTACTGCAAGCTGTGCCATTTCTGATGCAAGATGGTATTACGGGTCAGATACTAAAGATGACCCGTTACTTGCCAATAATGAGTATGAATGCCGTTCTTCTCCTCAACCTGGCGTTGTTTTTTTGTTCCTGTGTTTCGAGTTTTGAGATACAACTTTCTCTTCCTAATATCTACACAAGACTAGCAAATCCAGTGTATCATCAATGGGCTAAAATGATTCCTCCCTGATGTATTTGGGCACCTTTACTCCAATAAGTTATCACCCTTGGTGGTCCCTGACTTTTATCTTGCACTCGGTACATAATTATATGTACGTTCCTCGGGGGCTGACACTCGGCCTACGGAGGACAGAACACAGTAGGGTTACTCATTGGGTAAGTTTTAAAGACATATCTATATATATATATATATATATATATATATATATATATATTATACAATACAGATGTGTTGGTCCGGTATCCGCAGGTGGCAGATATAAGCCGGACCCCAGCTCGGACATAAAGCGTTTAACGGTTTTGTCGTTGTGAATTATTTACACCGTCTCCTGGTTTCTTCCATCGGCTGAGGCCATGTTCTCCTCCTGCATCTGCAGACCTGGTTCTTAGAGCGATCTGCAAGGATTAAAAACCTGGCAATAAAGAGTCCTGCAGCTACAGGGGGATCAATAAGCAGAATCCCCCCGCGGCCGCAGCCCGGACAGCAATGAATTCACCAGCTTTTATTGTAACCAATTGCAATTCTAGTACATTTGTCAATCAATAAAACAATAGCGGTAACGGTTATTACTGCCGGCTCGTCTTGTTTTCTTTTTTTTCCCCTGGATATTAAGAACATTTTCCTTCTCCGTTTTTGTAAAATAAACCATATAATTGCTGCAAGAGTTAGAGGTCTGGAATACGGATCTGGGGAGTTTTTTTTCCAGACAAATCAAATTTTGCCATTGTCTTGGAAATCTGATGAATCTATTTGCTTGTCTTTATTGGAATATTTCCTGGGACGCAGGAGCTTACAATCTGACTTGTTGTGCAGTTAAAGAGCTTGCCCTCCTCACAAGGGTAGGCCACTTGGACAGTAACTTTTTGGGAAAGGTGTCATGACTATGAAGCCGATCACAGTATGTCTCAGCAATAAGCTGCAATCTGTGGGGGAACCCAGGAGATGGCCTCCCTTTATCATTTGTAGGTTCTGGCCGCTCAACCTCATATGATCTTACTGAATGATGTGGGTGAATGGGGTAATGGCTGTGTAAGGTGCACAGGGTGGTAGTCCTGGGCGAGGGGCTGCTGTGTGCCCACATCCAGGCACCCTACAAATAAAGTGTCCCGATTCCCATGTGCTGTTCGTGTGGTGCAGAACACTCGTGTTTCGGCCTCAGGCCTCTGCTGTATCCAGGAACATCCGCACACAAATCAGGGAACACTCGCTTCTTAAACAGTTCACCTTTACTTATCATCTTGAATTCAATTGCAGTTACCACACATACGTACGTCTTCACTTTCTCTGTTTGTTCCGCCTGAGCTATCCCTTTGTGTTGTGAATGTGCTAGAAATGAATTCTGAGCGGAAGCTCCCTCTGGTGGTTACAAACAGTACTGAACTATCCAATGAAGATTGTGAAGATTGGCGATCAGGTGTTACTGACTGGTCTTATATAAGGGAGGTTCCCTCCCATCAGGGTTGCCGGTGATCAATTGTTCTGGTCTCATCTTTGATTCCTGTTCACTTTGTAGCTTGCTGTTTCGTGCCTGCATCTTCTGCTAACAGATAAGACATTTTCTTCTTTTAGTTTTTTGTGCTTGCTTTTTGCATTTTGTCCTGCACTTCTGTGGAGGTCAGCCCGGTCCCCTCCCGGGGCTTGTGCTCCTCTCAGTTTAGTTCAGCCACTGTTGTTTGTTCATTTGCCTTTTCCATTTTTTTCAGTGGCTGCTGTTTAGTTTTGTTACACCAGAGAACTAATTTAGGTGGTAGAGGTCGTGTGATCTCAGGTGTTTTTGTAATTAGTAGTGTTGGTACTTTTCAGGGTTTTTTGGGATTGCAGTAAGTGACCTTCCTATCCTTTTCTATTTAGGAAGTTTGGGCCCCAACGTTTGCTCATACTATTTTCTGTCTGTGTCTGTATTTTCCTCTTGTCTAACCGCCATTACATGTTTGGGGGCTTTCTATGTTCTTTGGGGATCTGCTCCGGGGCAGATAGTTTTCCTCTTTCTGTCTTTAGGTGTAGTAAGCTTCTCAGGCTGTGACGAGGCGTCTAGGACCAACGTAGGTACGCTCCACGGCTGCCTTTAGTTGTGGTGGTTAGTCAGGGTACTGCAATCCCATAGATTCCAACCTCTCTGGTGTATTTCCTTTTTTGCCTGCTCTCCTCAGCTACCAAATCATAACAGTATCACCGGCCCAAAAACTGATATTTGTATGGTACTCACAGAAGGGAAAAATAGTGTGAAAGAAAGAAGATTGTCAGAGTTGTCAGAGATTTTTTTTTCCCTCTGTTTCTCTGAATGCTGAGGAGGATTTTTTTTTTCTCTCAATGGAGTTTGCACAGTTGTCTGGCCGTGTGGATCAGCTTGCCACTGAAGTTCGGAGTATTGCTACCTATCTTGCAGGGTTGCCGGTTGTGGAACCTAGGATCCCCATGCCAGATTTGTTTTTAGGGGATCGAGCTAAATTTCTGAATTTCAAAAATAACTGTAAGTTGTTTTTTGCCTTGAAATCTAAGTCCTCAGGGAACGCAGCACAGCAGGTTCAAATTGTCATCTCTCTCCTGCGCGGCGATCCTCAGGATTGGGCTTTTTCCCTGACACCTGGGGATCCTGTTTTGAGTAATGTTGATGCATTTTTTCAGGCTCTGGGGTTATTGTACGATGAGCCTAATGTCACTGATCAAGCTGAAAAAGCCTTGTTGGCATTAAATCAGGGGCTTGAGGACGCTGAGTTATATTGTCAGAGATTCCGAAGGTGGGCAGTCCTGACCAAATGGAATGACGATGCTTTGGCAGACCTTTTTCGGAAGGGTCTGTCAGAGAATGTAAAGGATGTTATGGTGGGATTCCCTGTCCCCTCTGGTCTCAATGATTCTATGTCATTAGCGATTCAAATTGACAGACGTTTGCGTGAGCGTAGAGGTATTCGTGGGATAGTGTTGCCTTGTGAACCAGCTTCTGAACCCATGCAGTGTGATAGAGTGGCTTCTGGGGCACAGCGTCATGAGTTTCGAAAACGCAATGGGTTATGTTTCTACTGTGGTGATGCCTCTCATGCTATTTCAGTCTGCCCTAAGCGGGGAAGACGTTTTGCACGTTCAGTTGTCTTGGGTAGTGTTCAGACTAAGTTTTTATTAACTGTTACCCTGATATGCTCTCTGTCCTCATTTTCTGCTCAGGCTTTTGTTGATTCTGGAGCAGCTATTAACCTGATGGATTTTGATTTTGCTAAACGTTGTGGGTTTCCCTTGATACCCCTACGGAAGTCTATTCCCCTACTGGGGATCGATTCTACCCCTTTGGCTGAGAATAAACCTCCGTTCCCTACTCAGGTGATAATGAGGGTTGAACCTGATCATCAGGAGAGTTGCAAATTTTTGGTGCTGTATAATCTGCATGACATTATCGTACTGGGTTTCCCTTGGTTACAGTCTCATAATCCTGTTTTGGATTGGAAATCTGTGTCTGTAACCAGTTGGGCTGCCAATGTGTTAATACCAACACTCCTGTTTTTTCTGCCTCCCCCCAGGCTCAGGATGTTCCTGACTTTTTGACTGATTTTTCTGATGTGTTTAGCGAAAGTAAATCTGCATCCTTGCCCCCCCATAGGAGCTATGACTGCGCTATTGAATTAGTCCCAAGTGCAACGGAAACAGGGGAAAATGACCACCAAGGCAGGATTGGACACAATATGTATTTTTATTGAAAATAAGACATAGAAAATCGCACATACAAAATATATAAAATGATGTTAAAAAAGAAGAGGCAAACACACCACCCCATAAAAAGCAATAAAACAAACATCATATACCTGGAGAGTCACGGGGGGGGGGGGAGACACCAAGGGTGGGTGGGAGTGCTGCTAAGAACGCAGCGTTGGGGCGCGTTCTTGGCAGCACTCCCACCCACCCTTGGTGTCTCCCCCCCCCGTGACTCTCCAGGTATATGATGTTTGTTTTATTGCTTTTTATGGTAGCACACACTAGATTCTGTTCCATTTGAGCTGCAGCGCTTCTTTGGTCGATGGTGCCTTATTTTTCACTGGTGTACCATATTCAGTTTCATTACACGGCCCACTTATTTTCTTTGGTTGCAGGTTTTGATTCACAAATAGTATCTGACACATATATTTTTTGCTAGATCACAATTTGTGTGAATTGGTTCAGTTTTTTGAGCATACTGTTTTTCATATTGTGTTACCATCAGGCACCTTTTTTTATTTTTATTTTTTGTTACACTTTATTGGCACATATTGTTTTTTATTTTATTTTTCATGCTATATACTTGCCTGGTTATGTGGATATAAGATCCCAGGTATTGGGTATTGTGGGTGGTGTGTTTGCCTCTTCTTTTTTAACATCATTTTATATATTTTGTATGTGCGATTTTCTATGTCTTATTTTCAATAAAAATACATATTGTGTCCAATCCTGCCTTGGTGGTCATTTTCCCCCTGTTTCCGTTGCACTTGGGTGTTTATTTCATTTAATTGGATGGTTACCCATCCGCACTTTGAGGTGTGATTCTAATTAGAGGTGTATATATATTTATTTATTATATATTTTTCTGATATATTCCCTATATATATATTTTTTGCACTATATTGTATCATATCTTTCCTGTTTTTCTTGACGCTATTGAATTAGTGCCGGGTAGTAAATTCCCTAAAGGTCGCCTTTTTAACTTGTCTGTACCTGAACATGACGCTATGCGGTCTTATATCAAGGAGTCATTGGAGAAGGGTCATATCAGACCATCCTCTTCACCCTTGGGTGCCGGTTTTTTCTTTGTGGCCAAAAAGGATGGTTCATTAAGGCCGTGTATTGATTATCGTCTCTTGAACAATATCACTGTGAAATATCAATATCCGTTACCCTTGATTTCTGACCTGTTTTCCAGGGTGAAAAGTGCTACTTGGTTTACCAAGCTTGACCTCAGGGGGGCATATAACCTAATTCGCATTAAGCACGGGGATGAATGGAAGACGACATTTAATACCCCAGAGGGGCATTTTGAGTACCTAGTGATGCCCTTTGGGCTCACTAATGCTCCTTCTGTCTTCCAGTCCTTCATGAATGACATTTTCAGGGATTTTGTGGATAAATTTCTGATTGTTTATTTGGATGATATCTTGATTTTTTCCAATGACTGGGACTCTCATGTGAAACATGTTCGGACTGTGTTCCAGATTTTGAGAGAGAATGCTCTGTATGTGAAAGGATCAAAGTGTCTTTTTGGCGTACAGAGGATCTCATTTCTGGGATTCATTTTGTCCCCATCTGTTATTGAAATGGACCCGGTCAAGGTTCAGGCCATCTGTGATTGGGTCCAACCTACTTCATTAAAGGCTCTTCAAAGATTCTTGGGTTTTGCCAATTTTTATCGTAATTTTATTGGTAATTTCTCTGTTATTGTTAAACCATTGACTGATTTGACCAAAAAGGGTTCTGATGTGGTGAATTGGCCTCCTGAGGCAGTCTCTGCGTTTCAGGAACTTAAGCAGAGATTCACTTCTGCTCCTGTTCTATGGCAGCCTGATGTTTCTCTGCCATTTCAGGTGGAGGTTGATGCCTCTGAAATTGGGGCAGGTGCCGTTTTGTCCCAAAGAGATCCAGAGACCTCTAAAAGTAACCCTTGTGCCTTTTTCTCTCGAAAATTTTCTCCAACTGAACGTAATTATGACGTGGGTAATCGGGAGTTATTGGCCATGAAGTGGGCTTTTGAAGAGTGTAGACATTGGCTGGAGGGAGCCAAATATCAGGTGGTGGTCCTCACGGACCATAAGAATCTGGTTTATCTGGAATCAGCCAAGCGACTTAATCCTAGACAGGCCAGGTGGGCCTTGTTTTTCACACGTTTTAATTTTGTGGTTTCCTTTCTTCCTGGCACTAAGAATGTTAAGGCGGATGCCCTCTCGAGGAGTTTCCTTGCGGACTCTCCTGAGTTATCTGATCCTGCTGTTATTTTGAAAGAGGGTGTAGTTCTTTCCGCCATCTCGCCCAATTTGAGGCTGGCTCTGGAAGGGTGTCAGGAGGATAAACCCGAGCGCTGCCCTATTGGGAAATTGTTTGTCCCAGACCGGTGGAAAAAGAGTGTGATGTCTGAGATTCATTGTTCCGCGTTGGCCGGTCATCCCGGAATTTTTGGTACCAGAGACTTGGTTAGTCGGTCCTTTTGGTGGCCTACTTTGTCTCGTGACGTCAGGGAATTTGTGCAGTCCTGCGGGACTTGCTCTCGCTCCAAGCCTTGCTCTCGCTCTAGTGGTTTGTTGATGCCATTGCCTGTGCCCAAGAGACCATGGACCCATATCTCTATGGATTTAATTTCCGACCTCCCTGTTTCTCAGAGAATGACCGTTATCTGGGTGATTTGTGATAGGTTTTCCAAAATGATACATCTTGTGCCATTACCTAAGTTGCCTTCCTCCTCTGAATTGGTGCCTTTGTTCCTTCAGCACGTGGTTCGGTTACACGGCATTCCTGAGAACATTGTGTCTGACAGAGGAGTCCAGTTTGTTTCCAGATTTTGGAGGACTTTTTGTTCTAAACTTGGTGTTCAATTGTCTTTCTCCTCGGCTTTTCATCCTCAGACCAATGGACAAACTGAGAGAACAAACCAGACATTGGAGACTTATCTGAGATGCTTTGTGTCTGCTGATCAGGATGACTGGGTCTCTTTTTTGCCTTTGGCTGAGTTTGCTCTTAATAATAGGGCTAGCTCTGCCACTTTGATGTCTCCATTTTTCTGCAATTTTGGGTTTCACCCTCGATTTTCTTCAGGACAGACGGAGGCTTCTGTCTGTCCAGGTGTTGACTCTGTTGTGGAGCGTATGCAGCAGATTTGGGACCAGGTAGTGGAGAGGTTGTCCCTCTCTCAGGAGAGGGCCCAGCGGTTTGCCAACCGGCATAGGACTGATGGTCCTCGGTTTGAAGTGGGGGACTTGGTCTGGTTGTCCTCAAGAAATATCCCTATGAGAGTTGCATCTCCTAAGTTTAAGCCTAGGTTCATTGGACCTTATAAGATCATGGAGATTCTTAATCCTGTTTCCTTTCGTTTACTTCTTCCAGGGACATTTAAGATCCATAACGTGTTCCACAAGTCCTTATTGAAGAGGTTTGTCGAGCCAGTGGTTCCTACTACTGTGCCTCCTGACCCTGTTTTGGTTGAGGGCAATCTGGAGTATGTGGTTGAGAAAATATTGAATTCTCGTTTTTCTAGACGGAAACTCCAGTATTTGGTTAAGTGGAGAGGTTATGGTCAGGAGGACAATTCTTGGGTGTTTGCTTCGGACATCCATGCTAGGAGACTCATCCGTGCGTATCACAGAGCTCATCCTGACCGACCTAGTTGCTCAAATGAGGGTTCGGTGACCCCTCCTCAAGGGGGGGGTACTGTTGTGAATGTGCTAGAAATGAATTCTGAGCGGAAGCTCCCTCTGGTGGTTACAAACAGTACTGAACTATCCAATGAAGATTGTGAAGATTGGCGATCAGGTGTTACTGACTGGTCTTATATAAGGGAGGTTCCCTCCCATCAGGGTTGCCGGTGATCAATTGTTCTGGTCTCATCTTTGATTCCTGTTCACTTTGTAGCTTGCTGTTTCGTGCCTGCATCTTCTGCTAACAGATAAGACATTTTCTTCTTTTAGTTTTTTGTGCTTGCTTTTTGCATTTTGTCCTGCACTTCTGTGGAGGTCAGCCCGGTCCCCTCCGGGGGCTTGTGCTCCTCTCAGTTTAGTTCAGCCACTGTTTGTTCATTTGCCTTTTCCAGTTTTTTCAGTGGCTGCTGTTTAGTTTTATTACACCAGAGAACTAATTTAGGTGGTAGAGGTCGTGTGATCTCAGGTGTTTTTGTAATTAGTAGTGTTGGTACTTTTCAGGGTTTTTTGGGATTGCAGTAAGTGACCTTCCTATCCTTTTCTATTTAGGAAGTTTGGGCCCCAACGTTTGCTCATACTATTTTCTGTCTGTGTCTGTATTTTCCTCTTGTCTAACCGCCATTACATGTTTGGGGGCTTTCTATGTTCTTTGGGGATCTGCTCCGGGGCAGATAGTTTTCCTCTTTCTGTCTTTAGGTGTAGTTAGCTTCTCAGGCTGTGACGAGGCGTCTAGGACCAACGTAGGTACGCTCCATGGCTGCCTTTAGTTGTGGTGATTAGTCAGGGTACTGCAATCCCATAGATTCCAACCTCTCTGGTGTATTTCCTTTTTTGCCTGCTCTCCTCAGCTACCAAATCATAACACCTTTGCTTAATGGCTACCTCGGCCCCTGAGATACTCTGTCCGGCTTCACAGTTTCCTTAAGTCCAGTCCCGTCTCCCTCATGTGTTTCCCCGTCTGGCGTCCATACTTCTTTTGCCCTCCTGGCCTTGAACTCCTGCTAACACTTTATCTATCTCGGATCTAATCTCCAACTCGCTAGCAGTGCTCCCCTTATTAACTGCCCCCTCCCATGCTGGGTCTGATCCCGAACATGTATCCTAACCTGTGCAATTTACTTCCTACTTCCTACTATGCCCACAACTGAAACTTTCCCCTTTCTAACTTAATCCCTATGTCCTATGGTATACTAATGTCCTAAACTTAACTCTGTACTTTCCTAATATACAATACATATATCACATTATACATTTATCCCAGTACATCACATTAACCGAGAACATTTGTGCCTATAAAACTCTATGCTGTTCTACATATTAATAGTCACAAAAATACAATAGAACCTCTTATTTTGTACAAACACTGTTTTGGGGGGAGACTGCCCCTGTCACACCCTTACAGCTAAACTAGTGCTCCAGCCCCTTTATTCTTGGCTTCATTGATCAGTTCTCACTCTAGTATCTGAGCCTCATACTATAAGAAAAAAATAAGTTGCACCCTGAATTGCTAAGAATAATAACTTTAGAAAATTGGAACTGCATTACTGCCATAGAAAATAGGAAAGCACTACATTATGTACATATGGAATATTGGAAAAACTGTAAAATTGCTATGAAAAATTACAGTAAAAAGAAGATGGTAACAAATTGCAAGCTTTCGAGACTACTCAGGTCTCTTCATCAGGCAAAGACTAAAACAAAAACTGAAGAATCACATATTTATATGCACAACAGGACACAGGAATAATGCAATAGGTAACACAAGTGACGTGAAGCAGAACTGTCATTATGGCAGAGGGATGAACATAAATATTGGAACAGTTCATAGATAAGGAGAGAAAGTTTTATTGCCCTCTGATTGGGGTCTGGTGTTGTGTTTTGATGCCCCTAGAAGGTCAGAGAAGCAGATTCCTTAACTGATATAGAATGACATGAATCCGTGTGATATATTCATTCCAGCTTCACGTCACTTGTCTTACCTATTGCATTATTCCTGTGTCCTGTTGTGTATATAAATATGTGATTCTTCAGTTTTTGTTTTAGTCTTTGCCTGATGAAGAGACCTGAGTAGTCTGGAAAGCTGCAATTTGTTACCATCTTTTCAGTTAGCCATTAAAAGGTATCAACCACTGAGGACTCTCAAGTCTAAATATTTTTCTATCTACTGGCTAACACGGTACGAAGATACACATCTTTCCTATAGTAAAAAGAAGGTCGTCTCATACTACACTGACACCTACTGTTGAGTAGAAATCACTTTTCAGCAGTCATATCATTAACATCACAGGCAGGATAACAATGTCCAGTAACAAATATAGAGATCACAGGATCAACCATTTACAAAGGGGTGATGTCACAGCTCACCCCCCCTGCACAATTACCTCTGCACAGGTCAGAGAGCATGCCTGCAACACTCTCCCACATATGTCACTAGTTCATGGCCACAGCTCACCTCCTCCACCTCCTTACACAATTACCTCTGCATAGGTCATAGAGCATGCCTGCAACACTCCCCTATAGAAGTCAATAGCTCATGGTCACAGCTCACCTCCTCCTTACACAATTACCTCTGCATAGGTCATAGAGCATGCCTGCAACACTCCCCTATAGAAGTCAATAGCTCATGGTCACAGCTCACCTCCTCCTTACACAATTACCTCTGCATAGGTCATAGAGCATGCCTGCAACACTCCCCTATAGAAGTCAATAGCTCATGGTCACAGCTCACCTCCTCCACCCCCTTACACAATTACCTCTGCATAGGTCATAGAGCATGCCTGCAACACTCCCCTATAGAAGTCAATAGCTCATGGTCACAGCTCACCTCCTCTTTACACAATTACCTCTGCATAGGTCATAGAGCATGCCTGCAACACTCCCCTATAGAAGTCAATAGCTCATGGTCACAGCTCACCTCCTCCTTACACAATTACCTCTGCATAGGTCATAGAGCATGCCTGCTGCACTCCCCTATAGAAGTCAATAGCTCATGGTCACAGCTCACCTCCTCCACCTCCTTACACAATTACCTCTGCATAGGTCATAGAGCATGCCTGCTGCACTCCACCATATAAGTCAATATTTCATGGTCACAGCTCACTTCCTTCCCCTCCTTGCACAATTACCTCTGCATAGGTCATAGAGCATGCCTGCTGCACTCCACCATATAAGTCAATAGTTCATGGTCACAGCTCACTTCCTTCCCCTCCCTGCACAATTACCTCTGCACAGGTCATAGAGCATGCCTGCAGCACTCCCTATAGATGTCGCTCCTTCGTGTTGCAGAGATGTGTTATATACTGCAGAATACATGTATGATGCGGAGCTCACGCTTCTTACTAAGGACCCCATGAATTCATAGTTGCTTGGGTCCAGTTCAGATTGCACAGCCGTTTCTCGATCAGGGGGGAGATCTCCGCTCCCGTCCATCTAGCCGACTGTCCTCACCGTACAAGAGGCTGCAGCTCGGGCTGCCTGTAATTAAGTCACCGCCAGAAATGAGGCTTTTAAATGTATCCGCTTCATTAGTCAAATATTATAATGTCCGAAGGAAGCGCCACACTGGACCCAGCCCCCGCCGGGGTGACCGCTAGGTGCAAATTATCTCATGATGTTCTTCTATTATAACTGAATTTCTACAGAAAGGAAAACTATTTTATAACTCCTCTATATCTCCCATCAGCTTTACATATTATTCTCATATCTGTTTCTTGTGCTGGTTCATTAAATCTTGGTTCCTCTGATCAATGCAACGACTTAAAAAACTGCCGGTTATATTATTTATCCAAGATGATGTTTTCAGCCCCCCTAAAAACAGTCCAAATTTCCACCCACTAGGTCTCCCCCCCGCCTGCTGTAAAGTGAAATCTGTCTCTAGCAGCAGAGAAATGGAGGCAGAATACAGGAAGAGATGGAGGTCGCTGTACAGGGAGGCGGCGGTGGATGCCGTGTCAGGGGACTCCCAGCCCGATCTCATATAAGCTTTACAGGCTGTTCTATACATAATACTAAGACAGCGATGCACTCCAGGCTCTTGACCTGAGAACCATATGTTTCTCTCTTAGTAAGGCACGTAACTGAAGAAGGTCATCTCTGACCGAAACGTTTTGTGTACTACAATACATTTCTGCCCAAAAAATATTGAAGTTGACTGCTAGGTTTTTTGATCATATATGTCTATGGTTTGGGAACCTAAACCTTAGCACCATTTTTCTAAGTCGTGCTCACGGTGTTTCTCTTTTTGTCTCTACTCCTGTCTGCCAAACTGTCTAAAGGCATATTAGAAAGGCGGGCTTTTATTTTGGGCAGGGCTAGCCACCCAACAATGCCAGGCTCAATACACACTAGAAAGAGGAAAGTTCCAGCACCTGTAGTGCTGGCAGATTGCTAAGGAATAAGGATCACCTACTAAAAATTAATGAGTGGCAATTTATAAAGCATGATAATTTGGATAGTTCATGGACGTATTAAGACTGATATGGGTACCAAAGCCATTATTGTGGAGTTTGTGGACATCAAGACCATACTTTGGCTTTAAATTGTCATAGCTGCAGCACCCATGAAATGCACTGATAATAAGGGACCTGCGTGTTGTCAATGATTGGAAAATTATCATTTACATTCAGAGGCTGAAAACCCTACAGAGCGAAGACTTCACACAGCTGAGGGTGTGATACATTATGTCTAGTCTGGGTAAGATGTATCCGCCTGGAGTCCACACAGTGTATCTCACTTCTGTAAACAGGATATAATTGTAGCAAAGTCTCAGCTGTGAGAATGATTCGCTCAACATGTACGGAGTACGGTTTAGACATAAAATGCTATGGAGCTCCCCCTAGTGGTGACTGCAGGCATACAACATTTGGGAATAGCTCTATGACATTGCAGGTGATTTGGAGATCAGTATCAGTTCAGATCCCATTTAATATGAAGAAATTAGTCAGCAATGTTTAACCTGAAGACAATCATGGTGATAACAGATGAACATTCCCTTTAAGAATCAACAGATCTGAACCTGATGATATGAAACAAGAAAACAATGTGGACGTCCTATTGCAGTTCGATGCTTGCACAGGCTGCACCTGCGATCAGTTCTGCCCGCTGATTCTGTACATGAAGTGTTCAGACAGGATCTGCTTCTGCCTGCTGATTCTGTACATGAAGTGTTCAGACAGGATCTGCTTCTGCCTGCTGATTCTGTACATGAAGTGTTCAGACAGGATCTGCTTCCTCCAGACAATCAGACTGCTGCCCCGGGAGAGCTGCTGTTTTCTCAGGGATTGCAGAGAAGCTGAGTGATTCAAGCCGTCGCCCTTCACCTTTCGGGGGTCCCCTGGGAGCACAATGTATCTCCGCATCTACTAACAAACAGCAATGAGAGCGGAGCATCTACCTGATGCAGAGTGACATGCCCTGTCCACGACTCAGATCCTGAGCCTCACCGAGGAGGAGAAGAGACATAGGATGCACAGCATTCACACACATGAAATGGGGAGATATAAAAAAAATCGAATAGAAGTAACGAGGGAAAATGAGCGGTGATGAGTGTATTCAACTCTTGGGGCTTAGATACCAGCTCCTGAATCCCGGCTGCAGAATCCTGTCAGTTCACCTTTACCGTGTATGTGCCCTGTAGGAGAAGACTATATATAGGTCTTACAGTGCTCAGTGCAATCCCCCAGAATACAACCATACAACCTCTGTGCTCTCCTGTAATAAAAAACTGACACATACATAGAAATCAATGCAAAAGAAAGATATTCGTAAAGCAAAAACGCCTAATCTTTCTCTACTGATTGGAAAATGTGCCCCGTAAGTGTGTTCACTGTGACAGGCAAAAGGGGAATATTGTCAGCCTGAGCGTATGTGCACGGTATCTTTTTCTACCTATTACTATTCTGCCTAGCAATCCCCTGAAAAAGGGCTGCAGAAGTGCCCCATAAAATGAACATAATAAGCAGCGACGTAAAAGACAGTACCATCTTATGTCACATCTTTTTGTGGTTTAAAGAAATAAGATACTCACTTGAAAGCTCTTCTTAGCTTCCTTTGCTCCGTGTTCAGTGTCACACACCATGATAACAAACAGCACAGTGACTACTTTGCACCCTATAAATAGGCAGTGACAGGATACAAGTCTGTAGGCACTGTGATGCTAAGTACAGAACACACCTCAATTTCATACATCCTTATGGTCACATTGTTTCAATCTTTTCTAGGGGAACAATCATTTTTGTCCCGGACATTTTCATTATTTTGTCTTTGTTTGTTTTTGTTTTGTTGAACCTCAATTCATAAGCAACGTCAGATTGTCATCAGTTGATTCAGTACATTTAAATAGAAAATCACTTTTGTCAGCTTAAAGTTATTAATGTGACTGTTGTGGGGTTTTCTTACTTTAACAGTAGGGGACTAAGACTTGTGTCTGTATGTAACTCAATTCCTAAACCTCTCTTTAAAAGAGGACCCCATCATCCAAAAAAATATTAAAGAGATTGTCAGTTTGGTGCCACATTTGGTATTTCTGTACAGGGAGCCCTCCATTAAATGGGTTGTCATACAGTATATTAATGACCTGTCCTCTGGATAGCTCATCAGTATTTGGCCACAGTCGAACCAGCGTGTTTTCCCTCATCCGAGAGACTCGGGTCAATTATGTTAATCACTCTCTGATCAGAGGGTCAGCACAGTGCGATCCGATTTTCTCAGATGAGTAGAAGATGAAAAAAAAACATTTGTCCATCTTCTCCATTCTGTCAGTCCGTGGAGATCGGACTGCACTCTGATGTGATCAGAGTGCAGTCCGATGTATTCTAATGAATCATTGACTTGCATTGCCAAGTACGATCTGATAATCAGATCCAACTCGCTTTGATTTTTTTCCCTTGATTCGAGGATAAATATTGGACATGTGCACGGCGACCACACCGATCCGATAGTCATGACCTTTCCTGAGTTCTGGACATTCCCTACAAGCATGCCTAATGTGAGAGGTGCGAGAACGAGAAATGCATGGCCGTCTCATTCATTCCAGTGAGAGCCAGGACAATAAGCTGCAATATCAGCCATTCGTGGGTTTGGGGGCAAACAGAAGTGGCCCCCTTATATTGCAATCAGCATGTTGGTAGAATTAGCCAACGTGGGCCGTATTAAACCCGTGCAACCATCCAGCTCTGCACTCTCAGCGCTCCGCACCATGGGCTGGAGGGAAAGTGCTAAAGTAAACCAGTAAAAGTCAGCAATCAGTGGCCTGTAATATATTGGTGCGATCAGCTCTCCGGTGGCTGATATCAGTACCGGCTTCCTCCTCGCAGGCCATGAAAGAGCCGGCAATCCACGAGTTCATATGAGCTGCCAAGAATTTAATGTCCGGTCCAGGTGTAAGGTAAATCCCATGTTGGCGGGTGCATGAGCGCGGGCCGCCGATCAATCTCCATGTTTCCCATTGTGCAGGAAACCACCTATCAGCGTTAATAAATGAACGTTGTCCCCTCTCCGCGACCTGCATGATTTTCATGTCAGAATTTGCAGCTTGAAGCCATTAGTAATACGGCAACTGGGGGAAAAAGTGCAAATATATTTTTATTCCTGATTTGTAGAAAATTGTTCGGTATCACCGCCATTAAGCTGAATGATAGGAATGAACATGGACTGGAGAAGCGCTGAGCGCAGCACTGTACAGGATGGAAAAGACCCTTATCTAGAGAGATGAGACCGACCCGAATATGAACACTTTCACCAATCAGTGGGTTTCACAGACGAGATAAAAAGTTTACTTTTCATATCACAATTAGTATAACATAATTGTATTCTTGCAATTTCACACTAGCCTTTGGGACTTTATACTTATCCCAGGCAGGATTACACTGACTGATAACACTCTATATACGCATAACGAATCACATTCACATGGTGATGTCACAGCTACCTCTGACAATGACTGATAACACCTCTATATACATAGATAACACAGATCCACCATTCACAATAGGTGATGTCACAGCTCACCTCCTCCGTACAATGACTGATACCTATATGACAATGATAAACAGGATCCACATTCACAATAGGTGATGTCACAGCTCACCTCCTCCTCCTACAATCACTGAAACCCCTATATACATGAAAACACAGATCACCATCACATGGATTCACAGTCACCCTCTTCTTATAATACTGATACAGATCCATATTCAATGGTGATGTCACAGCTCACCTCCTCCATCCTGTATAATGACTGATACAAGATCCACCATCACAATAGGATGTCACAGCTACCCTCCTCCTGTAAAGATGAACAGATCCATACAATAGGTGATGTCACAGCTCACCTCCTCCCATCCTGTACAATGACTGATAACACAGGATCCACCATTCACAATAGGTGATGTCACAGCTCACCTCCTCCCATCCTGTACAATGACTGATAACAGGATCCACCATTCACAATAGGTGATGTCACAGCTTACTTCCTCCTCTACTGTGCAGTGACTGATAACACCTCTTATAGAGCTGATAACCCAGTATCCACCATTCACAGTAGGTGATGTCACAGCTCACCTCCTCCTCCTCCTGTAGTTATGCTGTCATGCCCATAGTAATACAGTGCTGTCCAGTCATTATGGATAAACCTCACCCTCCGCTCCCTGCATAGACCCCACCAGGAAGCGGCTATAGAGCTACATTTTGAGAGTAGGGATATTATTACCATTTTTTTTACAGGCACAGCACATTTTGTCAGAAACGTTTACAACATATTATAGGGGTTGTCAACATTAAAAAATAAACTCTTTTAGATGTGTTCAAATTATGTTATAAAAAATCTTTGTAATAGTTTTATAATCGGCGTGCCTCCATCTGCAGCCGTCAGTCTCTGTCCGTGATTTGGTGCTGTACCCAGGAGGCCATGTCCGGTGAAGGGGGCTGGCTAATTGCTTATTTCAGTCACTAAACCAGCCCCCTTCTCCAGCATGGCTGATGTATAGCCATAGAAGGGGGCCAGCTGAGCTATTAAAAATCATCACAGAAGGAAGAAGGTTCATTAGAAAGTGTCATAACCCCACCTTTCTGTGTTTGTGGGGGTCTCCTGGCTCATTGACCCACAAAGTAGTTCTCTTCTGTTATGGAGCAATGACAAGTGGACTGCTGTATATTAATGCAAAATAGAGACATACTAATATAAAATTTGACATATTTTGGGGTAAGGACTTTTCTATGGCGGATTGCCAGTTAATAACACAATAGATTCTTCCCCCTTGAAGTCCACGACTCGGCCGCCACGGAAGAAAGAGGAAACTTTCTTTTGTGTAAAGTAGAGCGGCGACTTGTGTAATGAGGAGGGACGTTTCGTCTGCGCAGCCAAGGTCACCGTGCAGCGGGCGTCTAATGATGCTGGCAGCGCGCAGTAGAGCCGCAGCGGAGGAGACGCTTCGCACGATTAATCTTTTCACACCTGACATTTCTGGTCGGAGTAAAATGCTGATTTCACTGCTCTGAGTATCGGAGTGAAATGGGGACCTAGAAACACAGGAATCCACTAATATCGTCATGATGACCAGTAGACCAAAAGTTTGGAGGAGAATAGAATTGTTTTAATGTTTTAAATACAACATAAACCAAAAAGTAAAATCAATACTTTTTACAATTGTTGCTGCAATTTAAAAAAAAAACCATGGCAAAGAGATTCAGTTCAATCATGGTAAAAAAAAAAAATCACCGGGGCGGCAATAAGTGGACGCAGCTCAGAAGTGGCAGCAAAAGCTTGGTCATTAGATCTATTTTGTTATTTTGTTGCCACAGTCATTTTTACCTTGACAAGAGGAAATGCCGCCATATTGATTGTTACATTTACTTCCTATCTTCAGTTTTCGCCAAGCTGATATCCATTTTCTTATATATGAGCCAGCATGGCCAATATAGGAGGGCAGAGCTGAGAAGCCACAATAAGTGCAAGTCCGTGGCTATATAATCCCAAAAGACTGCTCGCATGGTGGTATCTTCCACCATGCCATCTCTTTCATGTAATAGTTACTACATACAGTACATGACCCTTCTTGGTGCTTCTGATTGGCTAAGAGGATCCGATCTGCTTAGATACCATGCTGCAGTACTACCTTGAGTAGATGGGACTGAGCTGCCACTTCGGGCACAACTGCTGGGTCTGACACAACTGGCATTAGAGGTCTAGACCCATATCATTGGGGTCAGAGTCTACCCATGTACCTATTGATAGGCTATTCTAAGCATAGTCCCTCCATGGAGGCTGCTGCAAAACCTCTTTCCCATCAGAAGAAATAATCTGATCTTGGAAAAAAATGGAAGACAGGACGTATCGAGGCTGGATCAGACTCTTTGTGAAAATGGCCAGCAGTTATTGAAACCATCTACTAAAAACAGGCATCTACAGCCAGACTTGGCAAAAGCCTCTCCACTCAGCAGATTCAAAGAACACCCTGGTTTTCATCCTTCCATCCCAGTAAAGGGATGTGGTCTTCACTGCAGAGGCCCCAGGGTTGTATGCATGGAGTATCTTCTGGCCAGTGGACCAAGTTGAAAGTAAAATGGTCAGCAATCGGGTGAGAACCACTTGCAACGACAGAATCCAAGACCAGGGACGTAATCAAAGGAACACCGGGGTCAAGTCAGGCAAAGATATGAGGCAATGTACAAAGAAAAAGAGTAAAAAGCTGACACTCATGTCCATAGACCTTCACTAGAGAGGCCTGATGAAGCACTCTCCACAACAAGAGAAGGCTGATGCCTTGTGAATGCTGCCGGCATCCCCGCCGACCACTGCATGTGTTTTGATTAAAGAATACAAGTAATTTCACTTCCAGGCCTCAAACAATCCAGGGTCAAATCCAGATGGGTGTCCAGCAGAGCAGTATAGGTATAATAGCCTGTTCAGAACATAAGAGGTCAGTCCAAATATGAGCAACCCAGGAGGAGAGCATTTATTATTTATTTAACAGCCTTCGGCTGGATCTTGAGCCATGGCGACTTGATGGATGAACGATCTGTGGGAAGATCCATCTTCTGCAAGCCTAGATAGGGTCTTCTTCGCCGTTATCTTTATTGTATCAAGCCATTGGGTTGCTGGTCTTCCTGTTCGCCTTGTTACTTCTATTCTTCCATGATGTCCTTCTCCAGTGATTGCACTCTTTGCATGTTGTGTCCAAAGTAGGCAAGTCGTAGCTTGGTGATCCTTTCTTTTGGTGATCCTTGCTTCAAGTGTCATGTCTGGCTTGATTTGTTTCAAAATTGATTTGTTTGTTCTTCTTGCCATCCATGGTATTGATAACATCATTCTCCAGCACCATATTTCAAAGATAACGAAGGAGGAGAGTATACAACCCAATAACTGGCAATTGGCAAACGCTCCCATTGAGTGCCGTACACGTCCTGCCATTGGCCCACTGGCTCCGGCAGTTGGCAGGGCCATCATGACTCCTTCAGTATTCACAGTTGTGTGGTGCAGCGGGCAAGAGAGGAGAACACTCGCTTCTTGAGAAGTCCACAGCAATGCGTACCTGGCGGTGAGCCCGCCGCCCAGCGATAACGTCACAACTGCTTCGTACGTTGTCAGAGGCGCCCACATTGTTAAATGGTGACGTCTATCAGTGGCGGTATGGGGAACAGTAAGCTCATAACCCCAGCATAACCCCCACATTGCCCCGGATCGCACGCTCCTTACATGGCGCCCACATTCATCTTTATGGAGACCAAGTGAAGCTAATCTGTGTCCCTGCCGCGTCTCCTCATCGCTATCCTCACGGGGCAAGAAGTGAACGCCGCACTGATTTATTTTCTAATCTGAGGATCATCATCTCTGATTTATTGTCTTTGCTTTGTCACAATGGGTCGTTTTCCTCCCTTCAATGTGTCACAATGGATTGCTTGGCGCTCGCAGCTTGTTACAAATTGCACTGTCTTTTCCTGCTTGCCCTGACTGTTACACAATGGCTGCCTCTGCGGCTAATCCCCGCACGGCCGTGTAATGTTTTATCTCGTGTACTTATTGATGTGCCTTGTAGAATCGAATTTCTCAGCTTAACTGTGCAAAGCTATTTAACATGCCCGGAATTATGAAGTGCGAACGTTGATGGGCGGAGGGACATGTGTTGCACGCACGAGTGCCCCTTTTTAAGGGACTCATTTACCTAATAGGAATTTCTTGCATCTTCTATTAAGTCTTACAAGATGATTTTAGAAAAACTAAATAATAAGCCAGGTCGTCATGTGGTCTATAAGACAAGTATTGCCTCCTTGCCTCCCGAAAAACGTTGCATTGGTGGATTTTACAGAATGCTGCGATAGTCATAGCATAATTGATTTTGATCTAATATATTAAAAGCATTTCCAGTAAATTAAACTCAAGTGTTGCACAATAAAAAGTTCTGCAAGTTTGTAGTCTAATTTATGTTAAAAAACCACCATTTTCAAGACCGCTGCTTCTTGTCACTAAAAGGGAACATTCTTATTCACACTTCAATGCCCCTCCTCCCTGCTGCTGAATCTTTATCCATCTACACTGATTGAAAACTCCTCAGTGTCCCTCCTCCCTGCTGTTGAATCTTTATCCATCTAGACTTATTGACAGCTCCTTAATGTCCCTCCTCCCTGCTGCTGAATCTTTATCTATCTACACTGATTGACAACTCCTCAGTGTCCCTCCTCCTTCCTGCTGCTGAATCTTTATCCATCTAGACTGATTGACAACTCCTCAGTGTCCCTCCTCCCTGCTGCTGAATCTTTATCCATCTAGACTGATTGACAGCTCCTCAGTGTCCCTCCTTCCTGCTGCTGAATCTTTATCCATCTACACTGATTGACGACTCCTCAGTATCCCTCCTACCTGCTGTTGCTTAGTCTCTGCCCACCTAATCTGATTGAGAGCTCATCAGTTTCCCATCTTCCTGCTGTTGCTTAGTTTCTGCCCACCTAGGCTGATTGACAGCTCCTCAGTGTCCCTCCTCCCTGCTGTTGCTTAGTTTCTGCCCACCTAGGTTGCTTGACAGCTCCTCAGTGTCCCTTCTCCCTGCTGTCGCTTAGTCTCTGCCCACCTAGCCTGATTGACAGCTCCTCAGTGTCCCTCCTCCATGCTGTTGCTTAGTCTCTGCCTACCTAGCCTGATTGACAGCTCCTCAGTGTCCCTTCTCCCTGCTGTCGCTTAGTCTCTGCCCACCTAGCCTGATTGACAGCTCCTCAGTGTCCCTTCTCCCTGCTGTCGCTTAGTCTCTGCCCACCTAGCCTGATTGACAGCTCCTCAGTGTCCCTTCTCCCTGCTGTCGCTTAGTCTCTGCCCACCTAGCCTGATTGACAGCTCCTCAGTGTCCCTTCTCCCTGCTGTCGCTTAGTCTCTGCCCACCTAGCCTGATTGACAGCTCCTCAGTGTCCCTTCTCCCTGCTGTCGCTTAGTCTCTGCCCACCTAACCTGATTGACGACTCTTTGGTTGTTTTAGTAAGTTGAAGATTTTTTCATTTTACAATGGTTAAACTTCAGGGATTGAGACATTGCCAAAAATTATGCCTCTCTGCAGTTTCCTTACAGCGACTACCACCTATGTGCATATAACTGTGATCATAGGAGACGATATCTCCTATACAGTAGACTGCTTCTGAGTGCTGCACAGCCTCGTAGGTCTCTCCAACAGAGATACTAATGCAAGAAATAATGCAGTTTCAGCGTGTAAAACCAACAGGACAAGGAGAAATATGCAGGAAAGGGATTGTAAGTTATCTAGCTGTGCTCTCACAGGGGCTTTTTCAGGGTGGGCATTGGCTCTGAGCTTTTTACATAACATACCCAACATAGATACCGAGCTTGACTGCTCTCACGTTTCAGGAACATATCACAGATGTCAGTCACCGCTGGGCTCCTTCGCAGCGCGCTCTCTGGTGTAGCAGGAGGTTGATTGACAGCTCTGCGCAGTTGGCGTACCTCACCTGCTGTACGGCACGTTGTGTTTACAGGCGACCTCCAATAACCCCCTTACAATATATCACTAAGGATTTAGTAATATGAAGTTTTTCTGTATGTGCTGGATATTTTTTTTTACTTGCAGAAATTGAAATGTTTTTTGCTTTGATTTTTTTTTGTTTTTGGCAAAAATGTGTGGCTGAACATGAAAATAACACTTCTCTTCCCGAGTATCACTGCCGATTTGCTCTAGTGATTGGTGGCCACGCAGTCATCATTCCATCACCAGTACATTGATTTTCTGTACTGAGGCCATGGGTCAAGAGGTCCAGAGGCGCAGGGATACTTAGGTTTGCAATAAAAAAAAATAAAAAAATTACGTTAAACAATTCAATATTCCTAAATGCTGCAAAAAAATACAGAGGGATGGGAGGAGGTCACAGCTGATCACATCCGTGTCTCTGGGACGTGTGGTGACAGTTTTCACACGTACCGGAGACACTGACACACGTGCACCCATTCAAATGAGTGGGTCTGTGCACATGTCAGTGTGTTGCCACGGACCGTGTGTCCGTGGGCAAAACATGCTGACATGTCCGTTTTTTACCGTCAGCACCGGCCGCAAAATGTCCTGCACATGTACACACGGAGAACACACAAATAGTATTTACCTACAAGCCAGAATCTATATATCTACCACGGAAACAAAGAGGGATTAAAGAGGAGCTTAGACATCCACGATGCAAGATCTCTGTCTGATACACCAGCTTTATTAGCATAAGACCCACACAGGGACACAACACGATGAGAAACGTATTGTGAGGTCTCATTGTAACGTATTGTTCTTCATCTATTGCAACCCAAAGAAGAAGAGCAAAGACGACACAGCATATTGTATAGTAGATTGTCTAGTACATGTTGCCAAACTCATTACAAACTAGGACTCATCAAAATGGCATTAATTATCCTGTAACCCTAACCTAACGTATTATACTCTTGAGCTGCGCTCGCTATTCTGCTGGTGCAGTCACTGTGTACATACATTACATTACTGATCCTGGGTTACATCCTGTATTATACTCCAGAGCTGCACTCACTATTCTGCTGGTGCAGTCACTGTGTACATACATTACATTACTGATCCTGAGTTACATCCTGTATTATACTCTTGAGCTGCGCTCGCTATTCTGCTGGTGCAGTCACTGTGTACATACATTACATTACTGATCCTGAGTTACATCCTGTATTATACCCCAGAGCTGCACTCACTATTCTGCTGGTGCAGTCACTGTGTACATACATTACATTACTGATCCTGAGTTACATCCTGTATTATACTCCAGAGCTGCACTCACTATTCTGCTGGTGCAGTCACTGTGTACATACATTACATTACTGATCCTGAGTTATATCCTGTATTATACTCCAAGCTGCACTCACTATTCTGCTGGTGCAGTCACTGTGTACATACATTACATTACTGATCCTGAGTTACATCCTGTATTATACTCTTGAGCTGCGCTCGCTATTCTGCTGGTGCAGTCACTGTGTACATACATTACATTACTGATCCTGAGTTACATCCTGTATTATACTCCAGAGCTGCACTCACTATTCTGCTGGTGCAGTCACTGTGTACATACATTACTGATCCTGAGTTACCTCCTGTATTATACCCCAGAGCTGCACTCACTATTCTGCTGGTGCAGTCACTGTGTACATACATTACATTACTGATCCTGAGTTACATCCTGTATTATCCTCCAGAGCTGCGCTCACTATTCTGCTGGTGCAGTCACTGTGTACATACATTACATTACTGATCCTGAGTTACATCCTGTATTATACTCTTGAGCTGCGCTCGCTATTCTGCTGGTGCAGTCACTGTGTACATACATTACATTACTGATCCTGAGTTACATCCTGTATTATACTCCAGAGCTGCACTCACTATTCTGCTGGTGCAGTCAGTGTACATACATTACATTACTGATCCTGAGTTACATCCTGTATTATACTCCAGAGCTGCACTCACTATTCTGCTGGTGCAGTCACTGTGTACATACATTACATTACTGATCCTGAGTTACATCCTGTATTATACTCCAGAGCTGCACTCACTATTCTGCTGGTGCAGTCACTGTGTACATACATTACATTACTGATCCTGAGTTACATCCTGTATTATACTCCAGAGCTGCACTCACTATTCTGCTGGTGCAGTCACTGTGTACATACATACATTACTGATCCTGAGTTACATCCTGTATTATACTCCAGAGCTGCACTCACTATTCTGCTGGTGTAGTCACTGTGTACATACATACATTACTGATCCTGAGTTACATCCTGTATTATACCCAGAGCTGCACTCACTATTCTGCTGGTGCAGTCACTGTGTACATACATTACATTACTGATCCTGAGTTACATCCTGTATTATACTCCAGAGCTGCACTCACTATTCTGCTGGTGCAGTCACTGTGTACATACATTACATTACTGATCCTGAGTTACATCCTGTATTATACTCCAGAGCTGCACTCACTATTCTGCTGGTGCAGTCACTGTGTACATACATTCATTACTGATCCTGAGTTACATCCTGTATTATACTCCAGAGCTGCACTCACTATTCTGCTGGTGCAGTCACTGTGTACATACATTACATTACTGATCCTGAGTTACATCCTGTATTATACTCCAGAGCTGCACTCACTATTCTGCTGGTGCAGTCACTGTGTACATACATTACATTACTGATCCTGAGTTACATCCTGTATTATACTCCAGAGCTGCACTCACTATTCTGCTGGTGCAGTCACTGTGTACATATTACATTACTGACCCTGAGTTACATCCTGTATTATACTCCAGAGCTGCACTCACATTCTGCTGGTGCAGTCACTGTTACATTACATTACTGATCCTGAGTTACATCCGATTATATCAGGCTGCACTCACTATTCGGCAGTCACTGTGTACATACATTACATTACTGATCCTGAGTTACATCCTGTATTATACTCGAGAGCTGCACTCACTATTCTGCTGGTGCAGTCACTGTGTACATACATTACATTACTGATCCTGAGTTACATCCTGTATTATACTCCAGAGCTGCACTCACTATTCTGCTGCTGCAGTCACTGTGTACATACATATACTGATCCTGAGTTACATCCTGTATTATACTCCAGAGCTGCACTCACTATTCTGCTTGTGCAGTCACTGTGTACATACATTACATTACTGATCCTGAGTTAGATCCTGTACTCCAGAGCTGCACTCACTATTCTGCTGGTGGAGTCTTTGGCACAGAATATAACCTCATGGTCTCTATTTCTCCCTCCATTATGGCCATGGTACTGGCATTAAAGGTCTTGTCCGATTTTCTGATAGAAATCTGCAGTCACTGAATGAAGCTTGCAGAAACCTGTGCATTTGCTTCAGAAATAACCCAGTTCAGATGTATGGAAACTTTCCGCAGAATATCTGCCACTTAGACTGTACTGTTTGATTGTGATTATGTAAGCATGAGCCACAAGGAGTTAATTGCAGCTCAGCCCCTTTTCAGCCCCAGGATGGCAGCAGAATCTTATTTCTTCATTTGGCCCCTGCAGAGTGTGGAGCAGGAGTTGCCAGAGCGCAGGAGATGAGGCTGGCAGTTCACACAGGCCCCTGGCAGAGCTCCATGGGATTGTGCAGACTTCAGTATGAGATGATGAATTGCTGCCTACTCACCCCTGACCTTGGCAGAAGCCGAGCGGTCCTAGTGCTATCCCTCATTGCACTAGATTCCAGGATGCACTGGGTTTATTGTCGTTTACAACTTGAAAGAGATTAACAAGAGCTGTTGAGGCATATGTGCTGCCGAGGAGCCGGTGTGGCGTGCAGTGCTGATTGTGCTGACTTATGGCTTGGATTACATTTACTTAACAGCATTTTGATTTTATAATATTTGGCTTGCAAATTTAGCCAAACATTTCATGTGCGATCATCTGAAATTACATTATTATGGCTATTAAAATAAAATCTCAAGGTCCTGCTAGAACTGCAGCATTACCTACTGATAGAAATCACATCGCAATAGATGTCCACCTATTAAAACATTCTTTTGTTTAAATATAATCTTATGATAATTGTAGCTCTGTTTTTCTAATACAGAGCTCCAAATCCCCTGCAGAGACTTGAATAATAAAATTCTTGCTGCCTTCAGCCACCACTAGGGGGAGCATTGGCGCTCACAGCATACACAGTGCATAGTAATGTCCTAAGCGCCATCTAGTGGTAGAGTTTAATATATGGAAGGATTC
The DNA here is from genome assembly GCA_033576555.1 of Oophaga sylvatica. NCBI lineage: Eukaryota > Metazoa > Chordata > Amphibia > Anura > Dendrobatidae > Oophaga > Oophaga sylvatica. The sequence goes on along the minus strand of JARQOD010000009.1, from coordinate 63,473,938 downwards.
AGGCATCTTCATGACGATTTATTTGACTAAAATTACATATATTTTGGCTACAGATCATTTTTGCACCAGGTTTTCTTTAAATATTTTGCACTTATTGACTTTTACAGACTCTACAAATCACATTGTCTGACAGCAGAGTGTGTGACTCTTATCTCTCTTCTCTTGAACCATCTTCAAAGCTCATTTATGACCAAATCAGAGTTCAATCTCCTCTCCATAGCGGCTGGTCAGGAGCTGCATGAACCTCACCCAAGAAAGGGGCAGTACCAACCTGAGAATCTTGAATCTGCACTTTGGGGGAGTGATTTTTTGCACGCTTCCAATTTCATTTTCTGGCCCCATTGGAGTTATGTAACCCTTTAACATCCATGCTCCTGAACATATTTAAAGATACATTGTAGTATTATTACTCAGGGTTTTACAAACTGATCCTGACTCCCCTCTTACAAGATTTCAGGCCCGAGATAGAAGCTTTGATTCCACCATAAATTCAGCAATAGACTGAGATATTTCCTCCATAAACCAGAAAGGAACTGTATGGAACATCAGACTCCACTCCTGATGTCTTTCATTCCCTGCTGTATCAGGATGAAATATTTTACAGCCAAACAATAAATGTAAGAAATAAATTGTCTGGTTTTGTAGCACATTATGCCTGTGATTTCTCACTGCTTCCTCCATAGTGGAAAAATTACAGTACAAATCCTAAATGTCTGCAATTGTCACACAGGAGGTAAAGTCTGCATTCACATCCACATCTGGAATATTGCAGGAGCTGTCCAGAGCAGCGGTGCTGAAATCCTTGTTACTACTAGTCAGAAAGCAAAATTCAAGACTGAACACCATTCAGTTCCCCCCGAGACATCTGAGAACAGGCATCAGCAGCTTGACGGGTAATGCTGGGTGTTGTGGTTTCACATAAGCTTGGTGATGCCTGTTCTTGACATGTCAGGAAATCTGATTGCTCTTCTAAGTCTGTATGCAGCTTTGCTTCTTGACACGTAGGGAGCAGGATTTCAGCACCGCGGATCTGGACAGCGGTGCTGATACATCAGCCCCCATTCCTTTTTTCATGCCAGCCTAGATGAAGCTTGCACTGGACTGAGGTGCGACATTTCATGAAAAGACTTTCATCTTAACAAATTGGATGTATCTTTCAGCTGCTGGGCGCCAGTGCAAGAATTGTCCACAAGTCAGGGACTGGAGCAAATTTGTGTCATAACTGACCCCACCACTGTCATAGTTTACAGACCTTCTTGGCTAAAATTCTTCCCTCTTCTTAAAAAGTTGGTGAAACTGTCTGAGACTGGCGTAAAAACTCTCAAAAGTTGGAACATGTTTCCATTAATGGTTGCATCATTTCATGCCCTCGTGGGCTTTACCTCCCGTGTGATTACGATTACCCAGATTCGTGTAGTAGGACATTTTGCCGCCCCTCTGTTATTCGTCCTGTAAATGTGTAAATTTATAAACTGACAACTCGGTGTCACCAATATGTCCCCTTGTGTTTTGGGTGTGGCCCTAGCAGTTCTCTAATATACAGAATTCGAATCTCTTAGAGAAATATGGAGGACAAAACAGACACACGGTTATGCAGATAACACAGAGAATCTTGACTGATACATTTCACATGCACTGATACATTGTATCAAACTCTCTGCAGGGAGATGTGCTGCTCATGTATTCATCTCACAAAGGATTGTTTACACCAGGTACAACTGTAACAAACCCTCAGCTCTGATGATCTGTATAGGTATTCTGTTTCTAGATGTAACCAAGAATGTTTGCATTCCCTGGCAGCAAGCAGAGATCTTAAAAATGACAAGGAAGTTAAATGTAAAAGCCCAAATTCATTGACTATCTTAATGAAGAGAATGCTGGCTTAAGATGCACCAGATTGATGTGCCATTGCCAGAAATGTTGCCCCAGTCGTATTACCTCTGTATATAACGTTAACCCTTTAATTCCGCCGTCATCTTCCTCTATTACAGAGAGTCACTGATACAGGCCCTTCACAATTCCCTTGTTTATGACAGTTCTCTTTCCTCGGATGTCGTTTCTTTATAGCGCTCTGTAAATCTCTCGCTCATTAGTTTTTCTACACTGCCTGCAGCACTCCGAGGGCATCAAACGCTGTTTGTTACTTCCATTAAGTGGTAACAGTCTTTAAAAACCCAGAAGAACGATGTAAGGACGGCGATGGGGGAAGGAAGCAGCCTCCTAATGGTTGATACTCATGTATTAAGGTGGGCAGATAAAAGTAGAGGGACATGGCTGCCTCTTCTACAATACAGCACCATCCTTGTCTGGTATTCATTTAAAGGAGCCTGAGCTGTAATACCAGACACAGACTATGGACAAGAGTGGCTCCGTATACTGAATCCACAACACCTATTACTGTGATCTAACCAGACCACCCGACTGAAATAGGTAGTGAGTCCCTAGATCCCACCTAACTCTTGAGCTGAACTGAACAGCTTCATGGACATATATAAGACCAGAAGGCCTTGGCAGGGCCAGATCTTGCAGATCATACTCGGACCGTGAATGTCGGACGTGTAAAATCGGCCACAATATGGATATTATAGAGGAAGGAACAAAAAAGCAACAAACAGAACTGATAATATTATAGAAAAGAGCAGGAAACAGAACGACAACTAACACCGCAACATGACAATCTGAACAGGATTTGGATCTGGCACCATTCAGAAATGCTCTGTGACAGACCCCCAAGTGTTACCCCTCCGGCACCACGCTCTTCAGTAGCACATTCCCAGCAACGCTTTACAAATTTCACGTCTGCAGCATCGAATAAAACTTCACATCGAGGTGTTACAACGGCTTCTATTTATAACGGAAAGGCAGCTTAGCCGTCGAAATCCTGCATTCACATCACAACGCGCCTTCATTTCATCTCATCTTCAGCTTTATTTTACAGCAACATTTTCAGATCTGCTTCATATCTGCAGCGCGGCATCTGATGCCCCCTAATTTGATTATAAACTATGAGCCCAACTCATAATAAGCTCTGGGGTACTCATCACTGTAGAGCAGGGGTCTCCAACCTGTGACTTCAGAAGAACTACAACTCCATGCATGCCCCGAAAGCCCTGCAAACAGTAGCGAAAAGCATGGAGCCAAAATAGGTTGGGCCTTGATCTCCAAGAGCACAGTACTAGTTGCAAGGGATATCTCCATGGCAGTGATCTCCAATTCCAACCTGGAAATTGTAGTTTTGCAACAGCTGGAAAGCCAAAGGTTAGAGATCAATGCCACAGAGGAAGCAGTGCAATACCATTGGGCTCTTTGAAATGAGGGCCCAGCCTTGATGTCACCATTTTTGCTCCTGGCTGTCAAGGCATGATGGGAACTGTAGTTTTGCAAACAACTGGAATGATGGGACCAACCATGGCTGAACCCTTATGTCCAAGAACGCAGTAGTAGTTGAACGGGAGTTGTCACTAAACTGTTGCTTTTGCAAAAAGACAACTCCTAACGTACCCAAAGAGCCAACAGCCAGGAGCAAAGATGTTGCAAAGCTACAACTCATAAAATGCACCGGGACGACATGCTGGAAATGCTGGACATGCTGGAGTGCCATAGGTTGGAAAATCCCATGCACTAGTGTTTGGCCCATGGAGAGAGAAGCCCAGTCAAGATGATCCCTCTTTTTTGCTACTGGATGTAGGGTTGTCTGTGCATTGTGGGAAGTGAAGATTTTGCTATAGCTGGAGAGCCACAGATTAGAGATGTCTTCCATAGAAGCAAGGCTGTGGAGTCCGAGTTGGTATAAAATGGAACAACTCTGACTCCTAAAACATATAATAAATTGGGTGCAGTAGTACAATGCAGGATGTGCTGAATATTTTTTCATAAAAATTTGGGAAAGTTATAAAATGTCCTATAAATGTCTGTTCTGTTCCTGATCTAAGATGTCGGCTTTTGGTTGAGATGAATCTGCTGCGCTTTATGCACATGCTCAGTAGTGAATCAAGGAGTCGGAGGTTTGGCTTACAGGCTCCACAGCTCTGCACAGAAGAGGCCTATGCTGCTACAATTGGCCCCAGTCTTTGCTACTGGGTAGTGAGAGCAAGAAATGAGATATTGGCCTAAGGGTCCCAGAAGGGGAACAGATGCCAAGTCCTTCTGTCCTGGTGGATAAAGGGGTTGTTCTCATTCACAGATTATTGCCCGTAAGCTCAGGTACTCTCTGTAAGTCAGTAGCCCTGTGTTATTATGTACACCCCCTGGAGTAATGACAATGGTTATGCAGCCATGGTTATTATATTTGGATCCGTAGTCATTCTTTCTCATCCCCAGGACTGTGCGGGGGTCACATATACACGTCCTGTCAGTGCTCGGCAATAAACACCTTCCAGACTCGTCTCCATGCCTGGTTGTAAGTCATAAGATGAGACTCACTGTTGATGGCATCCCCCTCGGAGCACACAATGCGCCTCAAATACATAACAGAAGCCTGTATTTAATCAGTGGCCATAAAGAAAGAAATGATTTGCCTTGGCGCAACGCGCAGGGGGCCCCTGATTCATTTATCCGAGACGACTGGGCAAGACGTGTTTTGGCTGCAATGTCAATTCATCTTTGGAAGGAGCAAAGCGTTTGTGAAATGTGCAGGGAGCCGGGGACCAGGATTGATTGCCAAGTCTGTGACAAGAGAGAGGCTGAGGCTAAACTGCGAATAATATTAGAATAGGTGAGCTTGGCCGGGAAATAGGAGGGAGAGCAGGTCAGGCGACAGCGATGGTGATAATTCATAGCTGCCTGAAGGGGGATGATGGAAGGTAGGAAGTGCAAGTCAGAAATGAGTGCTGCTCTACGGACGAGAATGGAGCTTACATACAAAAATGACCGGCACTATCCAAAATTAGATTTTAGTAACAGGTGCTAAACCTAGAGTCACCAACTATATATACACAACAAAAAAGGTAGCCACAATCCCTACTTTACTTTCGCTAAACGAAATATGAAAATATGAAAAATGAATGCATCATTACCTTTAAATATGAAAAATTGAAAGCTTAGCGATTAAGATGGCCAAATTAGTTGACCTGATACCACGTCAAGGCTCTTTCATTTTCAGGTTGACTAACAATGCCTTATACTGCTTAGAAAAATGTCTGCATGGGTAACATATGAAACCCTCTTCAGACTAAAATCTAATCTCGTGGAGGGTGATGAACCTGTTGTAATTAAAAAGCCGTGACCACCAGTGGTAGTGCTCAAAGTAAACTTATGAAACATCACAAAAATACCTTTGGCACATCCAAACATAGATTCAGTGTGAACAGGTGCTAAACCAGGTCACCAACTTATTACATACAAGAAAAAATATAGCACACTTTAGCGCTATAGCTTGCAACACACGATAAATGAAAATATGAAAAATGAATTGCATCATACAGAAATATGAAAAATGAGAAGTTATAGCCAAAGGATGGCCAAAGTAAGCCTGATGCACGTCAAGGCTTCTTCTTCATTATCACAGGTTCCCTAATAATGCCATCCCGCTATAGAAAAGATACTGCTGCTGTGGAACATATGAACCTCTCTATCAGACTAAATCACATCTCCTGTGGAGGGGTGATGAACCTTTAATTGAAATTAAGCCTGTGCACCAGGTGATGTGCTCAGGTAGAAGTGTACATGAATACAATATCTAAAAAATCTGACCGGCAATCCAACATTAGATAGTCGTGAACAGGTGCTAAACCTAGGAGTCACAACTTATCATTACAAGAAAAAAAGGTACACACTGTTGCGCCTTACTTGCAAACACGAAATATGAAAAATGCAATGCATCATTACCTTAGAATATGAAAATTGAGAAGTCATTAGCGCAAAGATGGCCAAATATGTGAATGCTGTAAGCCACGTCAAGGTCTTCTGAGTATATCAGGTCCGAATATGCCTATCCTCGCTTAGAAAGTCTGTCTGCATGGGAACATTATGATCTCTTCAGACTAAAATCTACATCTCTGGGAGGGTGAGAACCTGTTGTAATTAAAAGCCTGTGACCACCGGTGGATGTGTCAGGTAGAAGGTAAATGAATACCATTCAAAAAACTGACCGCAGCTCCATCATGATTCATGTGTGTACAGTGTGCTAAACCTAGAGTCACCAACTTATATACATCAAGAAAAAAAGTAGCACACTGTAAGGCTATAGCTTGCAAACACAAATAAAAAATATGAAAAATGAATTGCATCATTACCTTAGAAATATGAAAAATTGAGAAGTCTTAGCGCATAAGATGGCCAAATTATGTGAGCCTGATAGCCACGTCAAGGCTCTTCTCGTATATCAGGTCCTAACTAATGCCTATCCTCGCTTAGAAAAGTCTGTCTGCATGGGAACATATGAAATCCTCTCTTCAGACTAAAATCTACATCTCTGTGGAGGGGTGATGAACCTGTTGTAATTAAAAAGCCTGTGACCACCAGGTGGAGTGCTCAGGTAGAAGGTAAATGAATACATATCAAAAAACTGACCGGCACATCCAAACATAGATTCAGTGTGAACAGGTGCTAAACCTAGAGTCACCAACTTATATACATACAAGAAAAAAAGGTAGCACACTGTAGCGCTATAGCTTGCAAACACGAAATATGAAAAATATGAAAAATGAATTGCATCATTACCTTAGAAATATGAAAAATTGAGAAGTCTTAGCGCATAAGATGGCCAAATTATGTGAGCCTGATAGCCACGTCAAGGCTCTTCTCGTATATCAGGTCCTAACTAATGCCTATCCTCGCTTTCATATTTCGTGTTTTTTTCTTGTATGTATATAAGTTGGTGACTCTAGGTTTAGCACCTGTTCACACTGAATCTATGTTTGGATGTGCCGGTCAGTTTTTTGATATGTATTCATTTACCTTCTACCTGAGCACTCCACCTGGTGGTCACAGGCTTTTTAATTACAACAGGTTCATCACCCCTCCACAGAGATGTAGATTTTAGTCTGAAGAGAGGATTTCATATGTTCCCATGCAGACAGACTTTTCTAAGCGAGGATAGGCATTAGTTAGGACCTGATATACGAGAAGAGCCTTGACGTGGCTATCAGGCTCACATAATTTGGCCATCTTATGCGCTAAGACTTCTCAATTTTTCATATTTCTAAGGTAATGATGCAATTCATTTTTCATATTTTTTTATATTTCGTGTTTGCAAGCTATAGCGCTACAGTGTGCTACCTTTTTTTCTTGTATGTATATAAGTTGGTGACTCTAGGTTTAGCACCTGTTCACACTGAATCTATGTTTGGATGTGCCGGTCAGTTTTTTGATATGTATTCATTTACCTTCTACCTGAGCACTCCACCTGGTGGTCACAGGCTTTTTAATTACAACAGGTTCATCACCCCTCCACAGAGATGTAGATTTTAGTCTGAAGAGAGGATTTCATATGTTCCCATGCAGACAGACTTTTCTAAGCGAGGATAGGCATTAGTTAGGACCTGATATACGAGAAGAGCCTTGACGTGGCTATCAGGCTCACATAATTTGGCCATCTTATGCGCTAAGACTTCTCAATTTTTCATATTTCTAAGGTAATGATGCAATTCATTTTTCATATTTTTCATATTTCGTGTTTGCAAGCTATAGCGCTACAGTGTGCTACCTTTTTTTCTTGTATGTATATGAGAATGGAGACTTGGCTTAAAAAGTTTATTGAAGTTTTAGAACTTTACAGCTGGAAAGCCGACACTAAGACTTCCTGACATAAAGCCATTCCTTCCTAAAATTGGTGCCACAAATCCCCTACTTTGACACTGTTTCAGGTCTACATATTATTTGGTCGCTCCGCTTGTCGTCAGTGAATGAAAGCAATCATAGTTTACATTCAGAGGCTTGAAACCTGTGTGCAAAAAATGGCACATATAAAACTTCCCTGCCCTGGACCACCATAGACTTCACCAGTATTTATGATCTATCATTATTTAGACATTATATATTTGTGGACAGGGCAATATTTGAAGTAAAACTGTCCCTGCAAAAATTAATTGTTCATTCACCGCTAGGCCCTATGCAGGGGTGAACCCAGGAATCATAGGACCCCATAATGGCCGCTTGGTCAGCCGCTATTAACGGTACGCTACTGGCCCTATACAATGGTTTACACTAAACTCAAACCCTTCATGATCAGCCCACCGCCCAGAGCATGCATCCCCTTTATTTGGAATCTTTACCTGCATGCACCATGGCTCGTGTTTATCAAAGGCACTCGAGAATGATGGGCTCTGGGTGGTGTTCCTTATTCATATGTGACATGTTTCAAGCCTGTGGAGGCGGACGCACAGATTACGCGTGCAGCGAATGATTTGCATAAATTACCCATCGAGAGGCAAGAGACAAATGAGCAGAGAATTACTGAGAAAGCGCAAGGGGTGAAGTCTGCAGGCAGGATCTGTCAGGAGTAAGCGCAGGGTCAGATGTGCAGAGAAGAGGAAGACATTCATTATCTTACATTAGACTCACAGCCGCTCTCTCACCACCTTGTCAGTATGATCAGCGCCATGCTCAAATGGACAGCGCCAGGGAAAATAAGGACAGAGCTGGGACTGTGGACAGGATATATGTGTGTGTCCTACCATGAACTGATATAAGCACTGAGGAATACAGAGGCGCAGCACACATGGATCTTGTACAGTATGCTATGTGCACGCGTTGCGGATTTGTTGCATTTCCGCAGCGTTTTTTCTGCACGGAAATGCTCCAAAAACGCAAGTGATTACTTAAGCAATGTTAATCAATGGCATTCCTGAATTGTTTTGCACATGCTGCGGAAATTTCCATCCTTATTTGCAGCGTTTTTTTTCTGCAGCATTTAAATTCTTTTTGCGGATCTGGAGCGTTTCTGCACCCATTGACTTTCTTTGAGTCAGTCAAATCTGCAGCAAAACCACAGGTGTAAAAAGGTTAGCAGAAAGGTTTGCAGATTTGCTGCGAATTTGCTGCCAAAAACGCTGCAGAAAAGGAAATGATGTCAGAAGGAGGAAGAGTGTGTGGTCTGAGGATATGTGTGAGTGGAGAATATGTGCGTGTCTGTCAGCAGGTGTCTGTGTGTGTGTGCGGCTGTGTGCGGGTTTCTGAGGGTGTCTGTGGCTGTGTGCAGTAATGCTACCGCCGGTACTGTCGGTCACAGCGCTGATGGATCATGCTGACAGATGTCAGCGTGATTCCGCAGCTGTCTGTGACCCGCAGCGGTGACCTACGGTAAAAAAGCAGGCGTGTGCCGATGAGACTACTGCTCCCATGGGCTATGTCTGCTGTCACTGATAACAGTGACAGAAGGTGCCGCTGATGGGAGAGTAGTATCATCTGCTGGTGCCTGTGCTCACAGTTAAAAAAAAAAAGTAAAATTACATACATATTCACATAAAAATAAAAATCCATTATGCTCACCTCCAACCAAATCCCCGACACCCTCGTCTCCTAGAAATAATGTAAAATAATAAACCAACATATACTCCCTGTCTGCCGTAGCCCAGGTAATCCGAGTGTCCCACGTCCATCTCACCCGGCCGCCGGCGATACACTGACAGGAGGTAATCGCTCCAGCAGTGTATCACTGAGCCGCCGTAAGAGTTCACCGAAGTTTATCAGCTCTGGTGCTCTCATTTATGGCACCGCTGCGTGGGAAAGTTCTCACATGCGGTGCCATAAGTGAGAGCACTGGAGCTGATGAATTCCGGTGAACTCTCACAATATCACAGTGATACACTACAGGAGCTATTACCTCCTGTCAGTGTATCGCCGGAGTCCGAGTAGAGCAGTCACATCTCCTGATCTGACTTTTCTAGATGTGAGATTGCCGTGGGACACTCGGTAAGTGGACTAAGTCAACATGATAGTATTATATGTTGGTTTATTATTTTATTTTTGTTGCAGGAGACGAGGGAGTCGGGGGATTAGGCATTCAGTAAGTATGGTAAATTAAGATTCAATAAAGAAGTCTGTGTGATTATTTCTAATAAATGACTTTATTCTGGCTGTGTCTTTATTTACCATGTAACTATAGGATTAGTAATGGATAGATGTCTTACTAACCTGTGGGCTTGATGTCACCTGACAATACAAAGGTGACATCAACCCCACAAATATGAACCCCACTTGCCACCACTATAGAGCAAGTGAGAAGAACGAGGCTAAGTGCTAGAATTAGCACATCTATAAGATGCCCCTTTCTGAGGTGGCTGAGAGCTGATGTTTTTAGCCTGGAGGGGTACCAATATCCACAGCCCCTTCCCAGACTATTAATGCTGTCTGCCTAGCCTTTGCTGGTTCGATTTTATAGGGGGACCCCATGTCAATTTTTTTCTGGGGTTCCCCTGTAAGCTAGCCAGGAAAGGCTAAGCAAACATCTGTGAGCTGATATTAGTAGCCTGGGAACCTTTATGGCTATTGGCTCCTTCCCAGAATATTAACATCAGCCCTCAGGCGTAGGCCTTCCCTCTGCTGGTTATGAAAGTTATGCGGGAGCCCACGCAATTTTTTTTTTTTATATTTTGAAAAATAAACATATTGTCTTTCATGCAGATTTCGTGTGTGTGTGTGTGTGTGTCTTTATTTAACTCTTTATGTTCCATTTTATTAATGAGGGTATCTGGCTGACACCTGTTCATTACTAAACCTTGCGCTTGGTATTACATATATATATATATATATATATATATATATATATATATATTATATTCACTTATATTTGTTTTGTGTGTGTAAACATTATATTTGAACATGGTATGTAGTGATATTATGGTCTTCAATGGAGAATGAAAAAGAAGAGGTTGAACAAGGAAATTACATCACAATTCTTTTTAATAATATATCTTTATTTAGCTTGCAAAAACGCATAGAAATCCGCATGAAAAAACACATGAAAATCTGCATCAAAAACGCATCAAAACCGCACAGAATTTCAACTGCGTTTTCTGCCAAGACAGGCAGAAACCATGCAGAAATTTCCACAAGCAAATCCGCAACGTGCACACATAGCCTTACAGTCTATGAATGGCTGCAGCAAACCAGCCTCATTACAGAGATGGCAAATATCAGCCTCCTCCCTCATTGTCTTCTTATCCTGACTGATTATGCTTCTGGCTAAACGGATTTGGGACTAAAACAAGTTTGTGTCATTGTGAGATGTAGTCTGTTGTACAGCAGGTGAAACTTCCTGCAAACCACACTGCAACAATGTAGATCTTTGTAATAAAACTGCATGCATTTTTTTCTGCATCTTAATCACTTTATGTGATATTGTGGGTGGTGTGACCTGAGAGTTAGGGCTGAGACATTTATGACAGATCCAATATCTCGAGAATGGGGCCCCGTTTTGCACCCCTGTAAATCGAGAGCCATGAATCTGGGACCCTCGCAATGGGAGTACACTTTGCCCACCAATTTAAAAACCCTCATGGAAGTAAACATAGAGAGCCGCCCATGTGGGGCCACTTCTCCGTTCACCGAGGGGCTGGATATGCATCGATCAGACACTATGGCACGTGCTATGGATACAGTATCCAGAATGTTTCTGGAGACTAAGATGCTCATCTTGAGGATGACATTGATGGCTCTACTCTTGATTATGTATATATATACAGTATATATATTGCACATATGAAGGATCTTGTGCATATTCATTGTACATATTTCTACAGTTCAGTGTAAGGGGGGTTACACACTGCCGTCTCCTATACGAGGACGCCCACCACATGCTGTATACAATGCGCCGCTCTGTTATGATGTGTCCTTGAATTGATTTCTATGGCTTTGTCTTGAGCTGCTGCTTATAGGCGCAGAGCACGAGAGCAGAAACCTGTAGTATTCCCTTTGGCTGCACCGAGACTGATCTCCGCATCCATGTGCCATACCTACATCATATTTCCACCTGTTTTAGAGTAGAAATCTTACATATTTTACTTTAACAGTTTGCATTACTCCTGAAGAGCGCCAGTCACTGCACAATAGATGGATATAGAAACAAAAATGTTATCAGCGGCTTTAAAGGTTTTAAGCTAATTGCATACGTGAAAAGTTCAACAACTTTTTTACCAACTCCAATATACAGATGTACTCTTATATTCTGGGTCCACAAACCGGTCCACAGCTCATCCTGCTGTCAGCTAAGGGCTTGTTACACTTGTATCCAGTTCTATCCTTTCCTGTTACTGTAAACTGGGCACAAGTTACATAGTTACATAGGTTGAAAAAAGACCTGGATCCATCACATTCAACCTTCCTCCATCAATTGTACATTTCGTCACTAATTTAACTGTAACCCACAATGTTATGTGTATTGAGCAAATCATCCGGCCCTTGTATAAAGGCTGTTATAGTGTCGGCATTCCATAGGCTAACTGCTGTAACTGTAAAGAAGCCTTTCCTATTTAGCTGCCAGAATCGCCTTTGTTCCAACTTTAATAAATGCCCCTGGTCCTCAGTATGGTCTTTGGAAGGAATAAGGCATGTGCCAGTGTTTTATACAAGCCACACATATATTTATACATTTAAATGAAATTTCCTCTGAGGCGTCTTTTTTCTAAGCTAAACAAGCCCAACTTTTCCAACCTTTCATCATATGAGAGGCCTCCATCCAGTGTAATAATCTAGTTGCCCATCTTTCAACTGATTCTAACTTCTGAATATCCTTTTTAAAATGTGGAGCCCAAAAATGGATCCCATATTCTAGATGTGGCCTCACCAGTGATTTATAAAGGGGTAATAATACGTTGGGATCGCAGGATTTTATCGCTGTTTTTAAACATCCTAAAATCTTGCTTGCTTTTGCGGCTGCTGCTTGACATTGAGTGCTGCTGCTCAACTTACTTGTAACCAGAATCCCTCGTCCTTCTCTTGTTCTGTATCCTGAGTATTCTCCCATCTAATGTATATACAGCAGTAGGATTACGCCATCCTCATTACTCTACATTTATCTACATTACATTTATCTACATTACATCTACTCTACATTTATCTACATTAAATCTCATTTGCTAAGTGTTTGTCCATTCAGTCATCTTATCGTTTTGCAATATTGTAATGTCATGGTCAGACTTTAATATCCTACAGTTTGATGTCTTCAGCAAAGACTGACACTTTACTCTCAGTCCCATCCACAAGGTCATTAATAAACAGATTAAAAAGAATCGGTCCTAGCACAGTTCCCTGCGGTCCCTGCTGCTCCCAGTACAGATCCCTGCTGTCCCCGCTGCTCCCACTACAGATCCCTGCAGTCCCCGCTGCTCCCACTACAGATCCCTGTGTCCCCGCTGCTCCCACTACAGATCCCTGTGTCCCCGCTGCTCCCACTACAGATCCCTGCGGTCCCCACTGCTCCCAGTACAGATCCCTGCGGTCCCCGCTGCTCCCAGTACAGATCCCTGCTGTCCCCGCTGCTCCCACTACAGATCCCTGCGGTCCCTGCTGCTCCCAGTACAGATCCCTGCGGTCCCTGCTGCTCCCACTACAGATCCCTGCGGTCCCTGCTGCTCCCAATACAGATCCCTGCGGTCCCGCTGCTCCCAGTACATGTGAAACAAGGAGAGAGAAAGCAGCATGTATACAAAGTCACGATCCCTGCGGTCCCCGCTGCTCCCAGTACAGATCCCTGCGGTCCCCGCTGCTCCCAGTACAGATCCCTGCGGTCCCTGCTGCTTCCACTACAGATCCCTGCGGTCCCTGCTGCTCCCAGTACAGATCCCTGCGGTCCCCGCTGCTCCCACTACAGATCCCTGCTGTCCCCGCTGCTCCCACTACAGATCCCTGCGGTCCTCGCTGCTCCCAGTACAGATCAACCACTGCTGACTATATCCCAATTGGAGAATGTCCCATTTATCCCATTTATGATGACTCTTTGTTTCCTATCATTTAGCCAATTTTTCACCCATCTGCATGTAGTTTCCCCCAGTCCTTGCTTATGGAGCTTCAGTATAAGACTGTTGTGTGGAACAGTATCAAATCCCTTTGCAGTTACAGTCGAACTTTTTCACTAAAAATGTATTGTATCGTATCGTGTATACAGCATCTAAGCACTAATAGTTTCTGTTATGTCCCATGAATGAGACATTTTACAGACTGTCCTGTGCATTTTACATGCTGTATTGCAGTCTCTCATATTGTTTACTGTTGCTATGTGTCCCTGTGTTTGCATAGCTGAAATCCTCCCTTTACATCAAGTTTGTCCCTCCTGTCTCTCTGTCTCCCTCTTCTGGTATGATGTCATTTCCTTCTTCTTTCTCCTGTGTTTCATTCTCCATCTTGATTTTATCAGATTCACATGTGTTTTCAGTCTGTCTGAAGAAAGTCTTTTTTACCTGCTGCTGTTTGTATGCATTCAACAAGAATTCTTAAAGAAATCAGTCTCTTCTGGATTCTTCATAACATGTGTGCCAGCAGCTGAGTTAAGCTATCTGCGATCGTCGCCAATTGTAAGTAAGGTGAAAGAGATCCGGCATCTCACAGAGCCATATTTACAGCCACAGGCCCCGGGACAGAATAGTAAAAAAGACTTATCAGAATTATCTGTAAAACCCACAGCTTCTATAAAGCTACAGAACTTCCTGCAGAGCATCCGCTCTCAACATATAAGAGTCTATACAGCTCCCCTTCTCCCTGTGAATCAGGATGGCTGAAGGAATGACTACATGGTCTCTGCCAGACCCATTGTCAGAGGAAGAGTGCATAGACCCTGATCCACCATTTAGTGAGAAGGCTAGACGTGTCACAAAGCCAACATGGAAAATAAGGGAGAATCTAGAATCCAGTAAACATGATCTTCTCCATGCAACAGCAGAGCTATGGCAAAAACTCTTATGCCACATAAATAGCCTGTCTCAGCCTGCTTCTCTCCAACGACCACTGGAGGGAGCTCTCGCACAACTGTGTTCTGATTATCAATGTTATGCAAAAATAACAGACCAATATATCGCAGTGTTAAAAAGACTTAACCCATCAGTTACCTGCAAAGAGCTGCAAGCTTTCCAAAAACTTAACTCTGAGAGAGAAAGCATGATGCGCGATATAAAAGCCAAAACAGGCAAGAATCGCACTAATAGCCGAGATGTCATCTTGCATTTCTGGCTCTGCCAGACAGTCAAAGCGACCATCTAAGTCACGCTCTTCAAAATCCTCAACCCTCAGCGAACAGCTCATAAAAGCACGTGCGGAAGCTGAGGCCACTAAAATACAAGCTGCCTTTGCTCAAAAGGAAACTGAAATGAAAACTGAGGCAACTAAAATACAAGCTGCCCTAGAGGCCCTAGAGAAGGAAACTGAGATGAAAACTGAGGCCACTAAAATACAAGCTGCCCTAGAGGCCCTAGAGAAGGAACGCCAACACGCCATAGCCATGGCAAAGTTAAAGGTCCTGGAACAAGCCATCAGTGGGAGCCAAAGAGACAGCATCAGTTTAAGTGGTTTTGATACTGAAGACCCTCTTAAGCGTACTAGAGACTATGTACAAAGCCAACACAGTGCTATCCCTGCTCCTGCAATCCTTCCTGACCACACAGATGCTCCCCTGAAACAACAGGCTTTTGATACTGAAGACCCTCTTAAGCGTACTAGAGACTATGTACAAAGCCAACACAGCGCTATCCCTGCTCCTGCAATCCTTCCTGACCACACTGATGCTCCCCTGAGACAACAGGACACAGAGCGTTTATCCCCATCCTGCACCCAAGGTCAGTACAATTACAATACGCTGCCAATCTTGTATCCTGATCCACCTCTGTGCACTGAAATGTACCAGAAACCTGCAAATCACCAAATCTTATACTCAGAATCCTACGTACAGGCCAATATGCAGGCCAGTCACCACACTCCGGTCAATCACACAATTCCAGTCCCATGTGTGGCAGAAACTAAGCTCATTAAGCCAGTTAATGGACTGAACGCCTACGCTGCCCCATATATACCTGCATTCCCAGGTCAAATCACAGACTGTATGAACAAAGCTATCCAGCCAGCATCGGTCCTTCCAAAATCGGAGAATGCTGATATGACTGGCCTCGCAAGGTACATGAATAGGCGCGATCTAACTAAGACCGGTCTTACAGAGTTTGACGATAAACCTGAGAACTACAGGGGTTGGAAGTGTACCTTTGAAACCACGATCAGTGATCTCGGCATCACCGCCGCTGAAGAGCTAGACCTGCTAATCAGGTGGCTTGGGCCACAATCCACGGATCGGGTCAAGAGACTTAAATCTGTCCACATCAGTAATCCCATTGCTGGTCTCACTGCTGCATGGAAGAGGCTAGAAAGAAGCTATGGCAGTCCTGAGGTCATAGAAAGGGCCCTGTTCAAACGACTAGAGGATTTTCCAAAGGTATCTAATAAAGACAGTACAAGGTTCCAAGAGCTCAGCGACCTCCTGTTAGAGCTTCAGCTGGCCAAAGCAGACCCGTACCTTCCTGGCCTCAGCTACCTGGACACTGCTCATGGGGTAACCCCAATAGTTTCCAAGCTGCCGTCCAATATCCAAAATAAGTGGGCCATGCTTGGATCAAAATACAAAAGGGAAAACCAAGTCTCCTTCCCTCCATTTTCCTACTTCTGCGAGTTCATCGAAAATATCGCAGAGTGTAAGACCGATCCAAGTTTTTCCTATGGAGAACACAGCGACCCTGTTTCATCTACTAAACACGACAGTCCACGTCTTAACTACAGGAGCCACCAAGCTCCAATGTCCATCAAGAAGACTGATGTTCTTCCGGCACCTTCAGTATCACAAGATAAGAGCGACAAAGGTGAGAAGGTTGAGAATCCTAATCGCCAGTGTCCAATTCACAAACTGCCACATCCCCTGAAGAAGTGCATCGGCTTCAGGAAGAAGCCCCTTCAAGAACGAAAGGAGCTCTTGAAGAAGTTTGGAGTATGCTTCAGGTGCTGCGCCTCTACCGAACATCTTGCTAAGGACTGTGTCATCCCCATCAAGTGTCTAGAGTGCGACAGCGATGACCACGTACAGGCGCTCCATCCATCACAGCCTGACTCTGCGTCTTCACCTTCTCCCACCACAAGCCATGGCGGGGAGAGTACAGACCAAGTGACAAGCCATGTTGCAGTATCTTCCTCATGCACCGATGTCTGTGGAGAAGGTCTTCGAGACAAGTCCTGTGCGAAGATTTGCCTGTCATGGGTGTATCCCAAGGGCCATCCAGAGAAGGCAGTCAAGGTGTACGTTAGCCTGGATGACCAGAGCAACAAATCATTAGCCAGGTCAGAACTCTTTGACTTGTTTGACTTAAAAGGAGACGTCTATCCCTACACCTTGGGCACCTGCAGCGGCATTTAACAAACCTCTGGAAGAAGGGCCAGTGGCCTCATAATAACTTCTCTTGAGAAAGGCGCCACGGAGATACCACTACCCACGCTTGTAGAGTGTAACCAAATACCATTCAATAGGGAAGAAATCCCAACACCAGAAGTCGCTCTTCAGCATCCTCATCTCAGAATGATAGCCAAAGAGATGCCACCCCTGGACGATAAGGCAGACATCCTAATTCTCCTCGGCAGAGACATTACACGACTGCACAAGATGCGTCAACAAATCCACGGACTACTCAATGAACCATATGCCCAGCGCCTCGAGCTGGGCTGGGTCATCATTGGCAACGTCTGTAGTGACCAGACAAAGAATCAGAACGACATCTCCTCTTACAAAACTGTTATCACGTCGGATGACAACGACTTGTCCTCCCTGTCATACTCACGTCACCAATGGATGAAGGAGAAGTCAAACGACACTACGTGTCAACGGCAACCATCCGATATTTCAAGTCCGCTTTATCCTCGAGACTACAACCTCGAGATAACAGCATTCAATCCTTCAACCAAGGACAACAACTCACTACCTACAGAGGGAGACAAAGTGATCATCAGGGTCATGAGCGTCAAACCCACCGAAGACAACTATAACAGCTGGGTAGCTCCCTCACCTCTTCCAGCAAAGACTAAGTTGCCAAGGGATCCACAGCAAGTAACTGCTAAGTTCCCAACCTTTGATACCCATCTCCATCACAAGCCTGGTCAAACCGAAGCCATGCTAGACTTCAGTGCTCAAAGTGAGAGCCCCTCTCTCAACAGCCTACCTCTGACCGATGGTGCCAGCGTTTTCCCCACGCAATTCAGCCTCAGCTCACTGGCGGATGTTGAACAAGATACGTTCACTTCCCAAGCATCACCCTGTAAGGAACTTGCTATCGAACGAGGAGACTCGCTTGTTGAAAACAGCATCGACGGTCCTCTCGGGTTTAAGACACCCATCGCAGTTCTAGGCAGGGTACCACTGAGACAGCTTGCTACTCCGGATATCAACGGGAACACTATGTTACCATCTCAGAGACAGCAAAGATGGGAGACGGCGAAGAAGTCTCTAAAGGCCTTACAACAAGTCCTGCCCCGTAGTTCTGTAAAGACTCTTTCAACCGTCATCAAGAGACAAGTCTACCTTTCCTATGATGTGTCTACGAAGACTACAGCTGCAGGAGCCTCTCCCAGCGCTTCAGAAACCGGCAAAAAGGTACAGAAGCTGAGCTCTCTTTACCCTGGACATCCTTTCAGCTGGTCAGCCATCCTATCTGCTGACATACATTTCAGGCAAATCATCTGCTGGCTCCTTCGAGCAGGAGTCACATGATCTTAGCTTCGTCTTTAAACTCTGCCATGGCGGGGAGCATTTCTCTGCATACTACTGCCTTGCTAGTATGCAGAACTATCAGCATCTGAATGAACTTTGAACTTTCCTTTGTTAACTTGAACTTTCGTCTTTTGATTGTTTGGGTTGGTGGAGGCGTTTGCATGTTGCAGCTTCCCCAATCTGAAGATGGGTTCTCCCATAACTTGGTTTATCCAACCATTGAGGACTTCACGTCATCAACCAAGAATTGGACTTACAACTGTTACAGTTTATTTCCGCATGTTGTGTTTCTACTTTATGTCTTTCAGGTCTACAGTGACATCTCCAGTGGACATCATAAAATTATGAAATCTATAGATTTCAGACGGGGAGTGTTATGTCCCATGAATGAGACATTTTACAGACTGTCCTGTGCATTTTACATGCTGTATTGCAGTCTCTCATATTGTTTACTGTTGCTATGTGTCCCTGTGTTTGCATAGCTGAAATCCTCCCTTTACATCAAGTTTGTCCCTCCTGTCTCTCTGTCTCCCTCTTCTGGTATGATGTCATTTCCTTCTTCTTTCTCCTGTGTTTCATTCTCCATCTTGATTTTATCAGATTCACATGTGTTTTCAGTCTGTCTGAAGAAAGTCTTTTTTACCTGCTGCTGTTTGTATGCATTCAACAAGAATTCTTAAAGAAATCAAAGTCTCTTCTGGATTCTTCATAACATGTGTGCCGGCAGCTGAGTTAAGCTATCTGCGATCGTCGCCAATTGTAAGTAAGGTGAAAGAGATCTGGCATCTCACAGAGCCATATTTACAGCCACAGGCCCCGGGGACAGAATAGTTTCTATGGTAACAGACTACAAACAAACCATGTGTAGTCGGATCCTGCAGTCGTGTGTTAATCATTTCAGTCTTGGTTACTTCTTCTCCCCCCTATAAAATAAATGTAGCACCCAATGAAGGAAGGAAGGACATAGGAATGAGTGGTAGCACCTGATGAATCTCTCATGGTTGGACAATTTACTAGGAGACCCCTAAATTTTGAAAGACACAACCTGAATTTGCTCTTGACACCTGTATTGCCCCAGACCACCAGGGAACATAAAATTAACCCATTCACTGCTATAGACCATTAGGAAATTTACGATTAATCTTTTCAAAACCCCTATCCATCCAGAGGATTTACACATAACTTTATTTCACCAGCAAATTTTAAAAATATGAGAAAAAGTGGCTAAAAATGGCAAACAAGGATGTTTTACTTTGCTTGTTTGCTCGTGGCCCCATTTTTACATGATCTGTCCTGATCACTTTCATTTTGGCGCAAAATGTTGAGCTTTCCAAGATGCAATCCAATCCCCATGGGAAGGAAGGATGCAAGTGACCCTAAAGACATTGAAGAGTTGCTGCATCATTTTACAGAAATTCCAGCGTGGCTTCATGTCTCGCGCTCGCAGGACTATTTGAGAGTTGCGATGCCTTACAGTGGTGTTTGGTTATTTCAGGGGGCCATACAGAGGGTACTATTGCTCCCAGTAATTAGGCAGCAAAAATTTAAAAGGGAAATGACAGAATCCTGTAGTATTTCTGTAGTGGGCGCTCTTCTCAGCCATGCTCTCTTCACCTGGTGAAGCATACTGATAAGAATAAAGCAGATTGTTCCAAACTCAGGTCTGGAAGCAGCAATTTCAGGACAGAGGAAGGAGTCAGGGCTGACATGGAGGCACCACCTCAGAGCTGTGCCTTTAAAGTTCATGTTAGCAGTTACAAGTGATAAGAAGGACTGCAAAGAAGCCCCCACACTCGGCGGTGATCCTGTCCCAAATAGCACAAAGCCCTTCAGTAGAAGAAATGTCACGTGTGGGGCGGAGGGGCGCTGGGTGCACCCTACATGTCACATTCATTACTCACCATCTACCTGCCGGCCACGCAAATATCTCTTCTTACTCATAGCCACTTAACCCTCTCATAGCACATGTAAAGCGTAAGAAGAGGGTCACTACAACCGATCAGGGGTAGACTCACCACTGGGAAACCCACCATAGAGAAAAGAGCTGGGGGCCTTCACCTGCACCACCCCAGATCCACTCCCTAGTTGGTACTGGGGCTGTCTCAAAAAAAGGCAGAAGGGGGCGATGTGCTCTATTCTGGGCTGGTTATATATAGTCTCCCTAGTAAATAGGTGCCATCAATGCGAGGAAAGACCACAAAAAAGGATATACAAATGCTGGAATAACCTGGGCATCGTCTGAATATAACTTTTTACAGCTGGTATAACCTGGCATCTCCTGTATATAATGATAAATGTACAGCTGGTATAACCTGAACACTCCTGTATATAATTATATATGTACAGCCGGTATAACCTGGACATCTCCTGTATATAATTATATATGTACAGCCGTATAACCTGTGCATCTCCTGTATATAATTATATATGTACAGCTGGTATAACCTGTGCATCTCCTGTATATAATTATATATGACAGCTGTATAACCTGTGCATCTCCTGTAATAATATATATTGTACAGCCGGTATAACCTGTGCATCTCCTTAAATAATTAATATGAAAAGCCGGTAAAAACCTGGGCATCTCCTGTATATATTATATATGTACAGATGTATAATCTGGGCATCTTCTGTATATAATTATATATTACAGCTGGTATAACCTGGCATCTCCTGTATATAATTATATATGTACAGCCGGTATAACCTGGGCATCTCCTGTATATATTATATATGTACAGATGGTATAATCTGGCATCTTCTGTATATAATTATAAAAATGTACAGCTGGTATAACCTGTGCATCTCCTGTATAAATTAAATAGAACAGCTGGTATAACCTGGCATCTCCTGTATATAAATTATATATGTACAGCTGTATAACCTGGCATCTCCTGTATATAATTATATATGTACACTGGTATAACCTGGGCATCTCCTGTATATAATTATATATGTACAGCTGGTATAACCTGGGCATCTCCTGTAATATAAATATATATGTACAGCTGGTATAACCTGGGCAATCTCCTGTATATAATATATATACAGCTGGTATAACCTGGGCATCTCCTGTATATAATATATATGTACAGCTGGTATAACCTGGGCATCTCCTGTATATAATTATATAGAACAGCCGTATAACCTGTCATCTCCTGTATATAATATATATGTACAAACCTATAACCTGGGCATCTCCTGTATATATTATAAATGTACAGATGGTATAATCTGGGCATAAATTCTGTATAAAATTATATATGTACAGCTGGTATAACCTGGCATCTCCTGTATATAATTAATATTGTACAGCCGGTATAACCTGGCATCTCCTGTATATATTATATAAAGTACAGATGGTATAATCTGGCATCTCTGTATATAATTATATATGTACGCTGGTATAACCTGTGCATCTCCTGTTATAATTAATATATGTACAGCTGGTATAACCTGGGCATCTCCTGTATATATTAATATGATACAGATGGTATAATCTGGGCATCTTCTGTAATATAATTATATATGTACAGCTGGTATAACCTGTGCATCTCCTGTATATAATTATATATTACAGCTGGTATAACCTGGGCATCTCCTGTATATAATTATATATTACAGCTGGTATAACCTGGGCAACTCCTGTATATAATTATATATGTACAGCTGGTATAACCTGGGCATCTCCTGATATAATTAATATGTACAGCTGGTATAACCTGGGCATCTCCTGTATATAATGATATATGTACAGCTGTATAACCTGGGCATCTCCTGTATATAATGATATATGTACACTGTATAACCTGGGCATCTCCTGTATATAATTAATATGTACAGCTGGTTTAAAACCCGGGCAAACTCCTGTATATAATAATATGCACAGCTGTAAAACCTGGGGATCTCCTGTATATAATATAATGTACAGCTGGTATAACCTGGACATCTCCTGTATATAATTATATATGTACAGCGGGAAAAACCTGGGCTTCTCCTGTATATAATTATATATGTACAGCTGGTAAAACCTGGGCATCTCTTGTAATAATTATATATGTACAGCTGGTATAACCTGGGTATCTCCTGTATATAATTATATATTTACAGCCGGATACCTGACATCTCCTGTATATAATTATATATGTACAGCTGGGATAACCTGGGCACTCCTGTATATAATTATATATGTACAGCTGTAAAACCTGGGCATCTCCTGTATATAATTATATATGTACAGCTGGTATAACCTGGGCATCTCCTGTATATAATTATATATGTACAGCTGGTATAACCGGGGGAACTCCTGTATATAATTATAATATGTACAGCTGGTATAAACTGGGCATCTCCTGTATATAATTATATTGTACAGTTGGTATAACCTGAACATCTCCTGTATATAATTATATATGTACAGCTGGTACAACCTGAGTATCCCTGTATATAATGAATATGTACAGCGGTATAACCTGGGCACTTTCTGTATAAATGATATATTACAGCTGAAATAACCTGGCATCTCCGGATATAAATTATATAGTACAGCTGGTATAACCTGGGCATCTCCTGTATAAATAAATAATACAGATGGTATAACCTGGGTATCTTGTGTACATGATGATATATGACAGCTGGTATAACATGGCATCTCCTGTAATATAATTAAAATGTACAGCCGTATAACCTGGGCATCTCCTTATATAATTATAATTACAGCTTGGTATAAACCTGGGCATCTCCTGTAATAATGATATATGTACAGCTGGTATAACCTTGGGCACTCCTGTAAATAATTATATAGTACAGCTGGTATAACCTGGCATCTCCTGTATAAATGAAATATGCACAGCTGGTAAACCTGGGCACTCCTGTATATAATTATAATATGTACAGCTGGTATAACCTGACATCTCCTGTATATAATTATATATGTACAGCTGGTATAACCTGGGCATCTCCTGTTGTGAATGGGTTTGAGATGAGTTCTGAGCAGAGGCTCCCTCTGTGGTTACAAGCGGTGCTAGTGAAGATTGTGAGGACTGGGAATCAGGTGTTACTGACTGGTCTTATATAAGGGAGTCATTTTCCCCATCAGGGTTGCCGGTGATCAATTGTTCTGGTCTGAATCCTTCATTCCAGTTTCCCTTGTAGCCTGCTGTGTCGTGTCTGCATCTCCTGCTTACAGATAAGACTTTTGCTTCTTTTGTGTTTGTGCTATATTTTTGCATTTTGTCCTGCACTTCTTTGGGGGCCTTCAGGGTCCCCTCCGGGGGCTTCTGCCCTCTCGGTTTGGTTCAGCCACTGAGTTTTGTTCTTTTGCTTTTTTCAGTTTTTTCAGTGGCTGCTGTTTTTATTTTGTTACACCAGAGAACTAATTTAGGTGGTAGAGGTCGTGTGATCTCAGGTGATTTTGAAATTAGTAGTGTTGGTGCTTTTCAGGGTTTTCTGGGATTGCAGTAAGTACCCTTCCTATCCTTTTCTGTTTAGATAGTTTGGGCCCCAGCGTTTGCTCATACTATTTTCTTTCTGTGTCAGTATTTCCTCTTGTCTAACCGCCATTACATGTTTAGGGGCTTTCTGTTATCTTTGGGGTTCTGCTCCGGGGCAGATAGCTTTCCTATTTCTATCTTTAGGTGTAGTTAGTTTCTCAGGCTGTGACGAGGCGTCTAGGACCAACGTAGGAACGCTCCACGGCTGCCTCTAGTTGTGGTGGTTAGTCAGGGTACTGCAATCTCATAGATTCCAACTGCTCTGGTGTATTGCCTTTTTTACCTGCACTCCTCAGCTACCGAAACATAACAATCTCCTGTATATAAATATATATGTACAGCTGGTATAACCTGGGCATCTTCTGTATATAATTATATATGTACAGCTGGTATAACCTGGGTATCTTTTGTATATAATTATATATGTACAGCCGGTATAACCTGGACATCTCCTGTATATAATTATATATGTACAGCTGGTACAACCTGAGTATCTCCTGTATATAATGATATATGTACAGCTGGTATAACCTGGGCATCTTCTGTATATAATGATATATGTACAGCTGGTATAACCTGGGCATCTCCTGTATATAATTATATATGTACAGCTGGTATAACCTGGGCATCTCCTATATATAATTATATATGTACAGTTGGTATAACCTGGGGATCTTGTGTACATGATGATATATGTACAGCTGGTATAACATGGGCATCTCCTGTATATAATTATATATGTACAGCCGGTATAACCTGGGTATCTCCTGTATATAATTATATATGTACAGCCGGTATAACCTGGGTATCTCCTGTATATAATTATATATGTACAGCTGGTATAACCTGGACATCTCCTGTATATAATTATATATGTACAGCTGGTATAACCTGGGCATCTCCTGAATATAATTATATATGTACAGCTGGTATTACCTGGGTATCTCCTGTATATAATTATACATGTACAGCTGGTATAACCTGGACATCTCCTGTATATAATTATATATGTACAGCTGGTATAACCTGGGCATCTCCTGAATATAATTATATATGTACAGCTGGTATAATCTGGGCATCTCCTAAATATAATTATATATGTACAGCTGGTATAACCTGGGCATCTCCTGTATATAATTATATATGTACAGCTGGTATAACCTGGACATCTCCTGTATATAATTATATATGTACAGCTGGTATAACCTGGACATCTCCTGTATATAATTATATATGTACAGCTGGTATAACCTGGGTATCTCCTGTATATAATTATATATGTACAGCTGGTATAACCTGGGCATCTCCTGAATATAATTATATATGTACAGCTGGTATAATCTGGGCATCTCCTAAATATAATCATATATGTACAGCTGGTATAACCTGGGGATCTTGTGTACATGATGATATATGCACAGCTGGTATAACCTGGGCATCTCCTGAATATAATTATATATGTACAGCTGGTATAACCTGGGCATCTCCTAAATATAATCATATATGTACAGCTGGTATAACCTGGGGATCTTGTGTACATGATGATATATGCACAGCTGGTATAACCTGGGCATCTCCTGAATATAATTATATATGTACAGCCGGTATAACCTGGGCATCTCCTGTATATAATTATATATGTACAGCCGGTATAACCTGGGCATCTCCTGTATATAATTATATATATACAGCTGGTATAACCTGGGCATCTCCTGTATATAATTATATATGTACAGCCGGTATAACCTGGGCATCTCCTGTATATAATTATATATGTACAGCTGGTATAATCTGAGGATCTCCTGTATATAATCATATATGTACAGCTGGTATAACCTGGGGATCTTGTGTATATAATTATATATGTACAGCCGGTATAACCTGGACATCTCCTGTATATAATTATATATGTACAGCTGGTATAACCTGGGCATCTCCTGAATATAATTATATATGTACAGCTGGTATAATCTGGGCATCTCCTAAATATAATTATATATGTACAGCTGGTATAACCTGGGCATCTCCTGTATATAATTATATATGTACAGCTGGTATAACCTGGACATCTCCTGTATATAATTATATATGTACAGCTGGTATAACCTGGACATCTCCTGTATATAATTATATATGTACAGCTGGTATAACCTGGTATCTCCTGTATATAATTATATATGTACAGCTGGTATAACCTGGGCATCTCCTGAATATAATTATATATGTACAGCTGGTATAATCTGGGCATCTCCTAAATATAATCATATATGTACAGCTGGTATAACCTGGGGATCTTGTGTACATGATGATATATGCATAGCTGGTATAACCTGGGCATCTCCTGAATATAATTATATATGTACAGCTGGTATAACCTGGGCATCTCCTAAATATAATCATATATGTACAGCTGGTATAACCTGGGATCTTGTGTACATGATGATATATGCACAGCTGGTATAACCTGGGCATCTCCTGAATATAATTATATATGTACAGCCGGTATAACCTGGGCATCTCCTGTATATAATTATATATGTACAGCCGGTATAACCTGGGCATCTCCTGTATATAATTATATATATACAGCTGGTATAACCTGGGCATCTCCTGTATATAATTATATATGTACAGCTGGTATAACCTGGGCATCTCCTGTATATAATTATATATGTACAGCTGGTATAATCTGAGGATCTCCTGTATATAATCATATATGTACAGCTGGTATAACCTGGGGATCTTGTGTATATGATGATATATGTACAGCCGGTATAACCTGTGCATCTCCTGTATATAATTATATATGTACAGCCGGTATAACCTGGACATCTCCTGTATATAATTATATATGTACAGCCGGTATAACCTGGGCATCTCCTGTATATAATTATATATGTACAGCTGGTATAACCTGGGCATCTCCTGAATATAATTATATATGTACAGCCGGTATAACCTGGGCATCTCCTGTATATAATTATATATGTACAGCCGGTATAACCTGGGCATCTCCTGTATATAATTATATATATACAGCTGGTATAACCTGGGCATCTCCTGTATATAATTATATATGTACAGCCGGTATAACCTGGGCATCTCCTGTATATAATTATATATGTACAGCTGGTATAATCTGAGGATCTCCTGTATATAATCATATATGTACAGCTGGTATAACCTGGGATCTTGTGTATATGATGATATATGCACAGCTGGTATAACCTGGGTTGTGTTCTCATTATGGACTGTCTCTTCGTCTTGGTGCTGTCACTTTCGCCTTATATGATGACAGTTCTATATGTGGGCCCCATCCTGGGGGGTTCGGGGCCGTTTTCCCCTCTGCACTTGTGACCACTTAGGTCTGCACTTCCATTAGTAATTATTGGGACGGCAGCTTCCAGTGGCAGCAGAAAACACATTAATCTCAGCAGGAGCCTTCAGGTCTCGGCATCTGAATCACGGTTCTGTACAATCCATCCGCACCTCAGACATCATTGTGCTTTTGACGTTTAATTGAACCTTCTTTTCACTGTGCGGTTCTGCGCTGGGTGGGTGGTGGAGGGTAATACATATGTGCACAGTGATTGTTTCCTCCTCGGCCTCCCATATACTTAATGATCAGAAATTGTAGGAAACGACAATCAGGCAGCGTCAATACTGAGTTGATAGTTCTCAGCAAGCAGCTGCCTGCAGAGACGTATGGTGTAATAACTGATCATAAAGCTTTATATAGGGAGGGAACACAGGGCTGCGGGAAATAGCCCCCTGCACCCACATAGCTAAGACAAGGGGTTCTCTGCACTTTTTCAAACTTGTGGTGTGACCTCTTTGCATTGTTGATTGAGGCAGCCCTGTAAAAGGAGGCATCACCCATAAAAATGGGGCATGGGCTGATATTAGCTTTTCCCTCTTCTTCACAGACCATTCAGTGTCCAATTAAATGCAGGGCCCGACATGGGTGACGGTGTGTCTTTTGCCTTATTTGATAACTTCTGAGGAGAGAAATCAAAGAGAGGTAGAATCCTAAAGTAATTTATCCTTATGTCCCCCAGCTACACATATATTACAGCACATTCCAAATAAATACAGACCCCAAACCTAGCCCTCATCTATAGACTCCAGACCAGACCCCCATCAATACAGACCCCAGACCTAGCACCTCATCTATAGACTCCAGACCAGACCCCCATCAATGCAGACCCCAGACCTAGCCCTCATCTATAGAGACTCCAGACCAGACCCCCATCAATACAGACCCCAGACCTAGCACCTCATCTATAGACTCCAGACCAGACCCCCATCAATAAAGACCCCAGACCTAGCACCTCATCTATAGACTCCAGACCAGACCCCCATCAATGCAGACCCCAGACCTAGCACCTCATCTATAAAGACTCCAGACCAGATCCCCAACCCCAGACCTAGCACCTCATCTATAAAAAAAACCCAGACCAGACCCCCATCAATACAGACCCCAGACCTAGCACCTCATCTATAGAGACTCCAGACCAGACCCCCATCAATACAGACCCCAGACCTAGCACCTCATCTATAGACTCCAGACCAGACCCCCATCAATACAGACCCAGACCTAGCACCTCATCTATAAGACTCCGACCAGACCCCCATCAATACAGACCCCAGACCTAGCACCTCATCTATAGAGACTCCAGACCAGACCCCCATCAATACAGACCCCAGACCTAGCACCTCATCTATAAGAACTCCAGACCAGACCCCCATCAATACAGACCCCAGACCTAGCACCTCATCTATAGACTCCAGACCAGACCCCCATCAATACAGACCCCAGACCTAGCACCTCATCTATAGACTCCAGACCAGACCCCCATCAATACAGACCCCAGACCTAGCACCTCATCTATAGACTCCAGACCAGACCCCCATCAATACAGACCCCAGACCTAGCACCTCATCTATAGACTCCAGACCAACCCCCATCAATACAGACCCCAGACCTAGCACCTCATCTATAGACTCCAGACCAGACCCCCATCAATACAGACCCCAGACCTAGCACCTCATCTATAGACTCCAGACCAGACCCCCATCAATACAGACCCCAGACCTAGCACCTCATCTATAGACTCCAGACCAGACCCCCATCAATACAGACCCAGACCTAGCACCTCATCTATAGACTCCAGACCAGACCCCCATCAATACAGACCCCAGACCTAGCACCTCATCTATAGAGACTCCAGACCAGACCCCCATCAATACAGACCCCAGACCTAGCACCTCATCTATAGACTCCAGACCAGACCCCCATCAATACAGACCCCAGACCTAGCACCTCATCTATAGAGACTCCAGACCAGACCCCCATCAATACAGACCCCAGACCTAGCACCTCATCTATAGACTCCAGACCAGACCCCCATCAATACAGACCCCAGACCCTAGCACCTCATCTATAGACTCCAGACCAGACCCCCATCAATACAGACCCCAGACCTAGCACCTCATCTATAGACTCCAGACCAGACCCCCATCAATACAGACCCCAGACCTCAGCACCTCATCTATAGACTCCAGACCAGACCCCCATCAATACAGACCCCAGACCTAGCACCTCATCTATAGACTCCAGACCAACCCCCATCAATACAGACCCCAGACCTAGCACCTCATCTATAGACTCCAGACCAGACCCCCATCAATACAGACCCCAGACCTAGCACCTCATCTATAGACTCCAGACCAGACCCCCATCAATACAGACCCCAGACCTAGCACCATCTATAGACTCCAGACCAGACCCCCATCAATACGACCCCATAGCCCTCATCTATAGACTCCAGACCAGACCCCATCAATACAGCCCAGACCTAGCACCTCATCATATAGACTCCAGACCAGACCCCCATCAATACAGACCCCAGACACAGCACTCTATCTATAGACTCCAGACCAGACCCCCATCAATACAGACCCCAGACCTAGCACCTCATCTATAGACTCCAGACCAGACCCCATCAATACAGACCCCAGACCAGCACTCATCTATAGACTCCAGACCAGACCCCATCAATCAGACCCAGACCTAGCCCTCATCTATAGACTCCAGACCACACCCCATCATACAGACCCCAGACCAGCACCTCATCTATAGACTCCAGACCACACCCCCATCAATACAGACCCAGTCCCAGCATCTCATCTATAGACTCCAGACCAGACCCCCATCAATATAGACCCCAGACCTAATCCCTCATCCACAGAGACCCCAGACCAGGCCCCATCAATACAGATGTAAGATCTATCACCTCATCTATAAAGACCCCAGACCAGACCCCCTAAAACAATACAACAGACCTAATCCCTCATCCACAGAGACCCCAGACCAAGCCCCAATCAATACAGACCTAAGATCTAGCGCCTCATCTATAAAGACCCCAGCCAGACCCCATCAGTACAGACCTATTTTGGGGATCTCCTTGGCAGGAAAAGAAAAGTCGGGTGGGAAGAAAGAAGGGGAGCGCAGTCTAAGAGCAGTAAATGTGATGTGATATATGGAGAGGTTGTATATTGTGCTCACCTGAGCCGGGACAACATTGGACATGCATTTCAAAAGGACGGGGATCCCTCCTGCGGCTCATCCTATCGATAGCGAGGCAGCTTGCTTTCCAGCCCCGAAGACGCTCCATACAAAGGGAGGTGAGTCTCTGATGGCGCTTCTGTTTAAGGAAGGATCCCAATGTGATTGGATATAATTCAATGTAGGTTTATTAAACTCAATTACAACACATTAAAAACGTTTTTTCTTGTTTTTATAAAAATAAATAAATAAATAAAAAGTTTAACACCTAGTGTTAATTTATTTTTATTTAGTTTTCAATTTATTTAGTGTTTTTAAAAAAACAACAAACAAACAAAAAACAAACATTTGTAACCTGTTGTAATTGCGTGGCGTTTAATTCAGGGTGCCAACCTCCGCTGGTAGGCAGGTTTCGAGGCGTATAGTTTATAGGGTTTACCTGCAGTTCACTTTTTGGTGTGATGATGTCTGTTGTTTGATTGTTGTTAGTCCTTTTTAAATTATTTATATTAAAAGTTACATTTTATGGCTGCTTATTACCTTAGTGGGTTCCCTTTATGTTAGCAATCCCGGTGCTGGGGTCAAGTCTGATGAGACATCATGTGGCACCAAGGTTTCCGCAGCGCCCCTTTCTGGAAAATTTCATCAGTGCCCTATCTATTTGATAACTTTTTGGAGGGTTTGTGCCTCCTGGCTATAGGGGGTGTAGAGGCAAAAGTGGCCACATTTCCTGTTGCCCAATGTGGCCAAAATTTATGAATCCATCTCAAAAAGATTCCCCTGGTTTTATTTTTTTACATGATTTATTCTTCAATTTTTATTTATTGATTATTTTTATACTAATGATTTTCTAACTCCTGCGATCTTTGTCCATATCGAGAGGTCAAAGAAACTAGATTCTGCGATCACTCGTTCATTTGTAAGGGGGTCCTATAATCCATTATGCCCCCTTCTGTGGCCACGCAGGGATTGTCACTCATCGGCCGTGTCCGGGAGGAAAAACTATTAGCAAAACTTATATTTCCAAGTGACTTTAGAATATTTCCTGCTTGTGACCTGGGTAGTGCCCAGGAATTGCCCAAGTGCCAGAGAATTAGAAATCTTTTTAATTGTGGTCCCAAAAATTGAAGGATGAGCAGAAAAAGGATTGGAGGTTGTCAGTATTTCTATAGGTCCCCGATACATTTCCATTTTTCTCCTGAGGTCGATTTTTTTGCCATCTTCTCCAGGTGTCACATTTGTGTTCATTTTACCAAATTCTGCCAAGTGCTGCTTTCCACTGACTGATGTCCCTGAGGGAATTTGTGCCCATATTATGCAGCTTGTTCAGTTTTCAGTAACAGAAATGGCCCCGGGCCGTCCCTCGGCCGTGCTCTATATATTCGCCGGGAACAGGGAAATGTGTCACATCCAAGAAGACAAATGGGCCGACGTGCTGTGTAATAATTGTCACGTAATATACCACATTGCCTTAGTCTCTGCCCGGTCACAGTCTGGAGCGGGCTGAGCAGGTCGGGCATTTATTCTGCACCCACAGACGCCATGCTGCCCATTGTGAGCCATCACAGTGTAAGAAATGACTGCGGCTGTCGTCTTCTTCCTCCGCTCTGTGTTTCTTTGTGGAGGGCGGTTGTGACGTGTGAGTACAACATGGCGGATTGTGATAGAGGATGTGGTGTACAGACAAGACCAGTCACAGACACACAAGGCTGCCATATGTACGTCTTACAGTGCGGCTCGATATAACTGGGGGTTACCTAACAGAACAATAGGTGCTGGGACGCAGAAAATTCACTTGAACGTTACCATCAGACACTTCAGGAGCCAAAAATGATCGTACAGCGCTTGGCTGTGATTACATGGATTATCGGTCCAGTATTTTGTGATGAAAATGTAAACGTGTGTACATGGATGACCGGCACATATGTGTGCATGGACGACCAGCACATGTGTGTACATGGACGACTAGCATATGTGTGTATATAGACGACCAGCACATGTGTGTATACAGACGACCACACATGTGTGTATATGGACGACCAGCACATGTGTGTACATGGACGACTAGCATATGTGTGTATATAGACGACCAGCACATGTGTGTTACATGGGACGACCACGACATGTTGCCAATGTGTATGAAATTATATGGACGACCAGCACATATGTGTATATGGACGACCAGCGCATGTGTGTACATGGACGACCAGCGCATGTGTGTACATGGACGACCAGCGCATGTGTGTACATGGACGACCAGCGCATGTGTGTACATGGACGACCAGCGCATGTGTGTACATGGACGATCAGCGCATGTGTGTACATGGACGACCAGCGCATGTTTGTACATGGACGACCAGCGCATGTGTGTACATGGACGACCAGCGCATGTGTGTACATGGACGACCAGCGCATGTGTGTACATGGACGACCAGCGCATGTGTGTACATGGACGACCAGCGCATGTGTGTACATGGACGACCAGCGCATGTGTGTACATGGACGACCAGCGCATGTGTGTACATGGACGACCAGAGCATGTGTGTACATGGACGACCAGCGCATGTGTGTACATGGACGACTAGCGCATGTGTGTACATGGACAACCAGCGCATGTGTGTACATGGACGATCAGCGCATGTGTGTACATGAACGACCAAAGCAGAGCAGAAGGACATACTATACACCAGGGAACTCCAATTAATAAGAGATAATACAATTTTATTAGAAAACTGCAATATAGCACACTACACAATTAAAAACAATTAAAAATTAAACAAACAAACAATCCCTGAAAAGGGTACATAACTCCCTGACACCCATGGTGATATGGAAATATAATATATCACAAGATTTTACATATGCAGCAAAAACCAAAAATATATATAAGGTACAAATATTAATAATGTGGATATACCAAATTGCACAAAAAAATATATATCGCAAGCATATGTATGTACAAAGGTTAGCAATATGTACACCTAATCAATCCCCATAAAGATTGCAAGAAATGAAATGACAAGGCAAACATATAAATGTCTGGGCTGCTCTTAATACTAAACAATAATGGTACAGCTAAATATCACATAAGCAATATATATATTTTAAATAGCATTATAGATGGCACCAATAGTTTGTATAGCAAAGAGCGGGTAAAAACACCCATGCGGTCAAATGACCTGAAAAAAAGTGGCCCATAGAAAATGACCAAAATGTTACCCAGCCTGAGGGGAGAGAGTGGGGGGTCAGGGAGGGCAGAGCCCAACGCGTATCGCCACCTCCGTGGCTTCGTCAGGAGCAGTAATAGTGCAGGTATTGTAGGATTCAATATTTATCGGTCACAGGTAAAAAGAAACTTACATCAGCTGAGAACGAAAACTCCAAACAGGAAGTGCCTGGAGGCGGAAGTGAGGAGACCAAACATCACGTACCGAGGGTACTAAGATGGCCGCCAAATATGTTATTGCGCATGCGCTAGTACATAGATGGCTTCACAGGATCGTACATGATCAAGAACAATGCGCTTGCGCAGAATGAATCACCGAAGCCATAATGGAAGTGAGGAGGCTGAACGTTGTAACGGGTCTGGTAGGTGGAACCACTGACGGAAACGGGTCTGGTTGGTGGAACCACTAAGCTTTATTATACAAGACAATTTACTTGCAAGAGAGCAGGTGGCATCCGGGAATAGGACAGGGAATCACGGCAATTAGCCAGGCAGTCTCTGGACAGGCAGGTTGTCACAATAAGTGACCAAGGAAGTCTCTGGACAGGCAGGTTGTCACGGCAAGTGACCTGGGCAGTCTCTGGACAGGCAGGTTGTCACGGCAAGTGACCTGGGTAGTCTCTGGGCAGGCAGGTTGTCACGGCAAGTGACCAGGGCAGTCTCTGGACAGGCAG
Organism: Oophaga sylvatica; assembly: GCA_033576555.1. NCBI lineage: Eukaryota > Metazoa > Chordata > Amphibia > Anura > Dendrobatidae > Oophaga > Oophaga sylvatica. The sequence goes on along the minus strand of JARQOD010000009.1, from coordinate 63,439,314 downwards.
GTTTGTCACGGTAAGTGACCAAGGCAGTCTCTAGACAAACAGGCATATACGACCTGAGCTGGTGGAGCCTCCTGGTAGGCTGCAGTCGGATGGCAGATGATCGCTCCCAGGTGAGCAGGCAAGAGTCTCTGGAATAGCCGGGGATCTCTGCTGATGATGTCCGAACCTCTAGATAGAGCTGCAGTCGGATGGCAGATGATCGCTCCCAGGTGAGCAGGCAAGAGTCTCTGCAATAGCCGGGGATCTCCGCAGATGATGTCCGAACCTCTGGATAGAGCTGCAGTCGGATGGCAGATGATCGCTCCCAGGTGAGCAGGCAACAGCCGGGGATCTCTGCTGAAGATGTCCGAACCTCTGGATAGAGCTGCAGTCAGATGGCCGACAGGCAAACAGACAGGTAACAGGCAGGCAACTGGAAACAGGAGCTGATGGCTGAAGCAGAGTTAGACTGCACAGAAACAACATTGCTCGGGCACCTCCATTAAGGAGGAAGCCCTTAATATAGGGTGGAGTCCACCAGCATTGGCTGGAGACTGATTTGGAAAATGCGCGCGGCTCCTTTAAGAGCGGGGGAGGGTGCGGGCGCGCGCCCTAAGGCCAGCAGCAGGGAAGGAGCGCGCGGGACCAGCAGGGCGGAAGGAGGACGCCGAGGATGCCAGAGGCGCAGAGGAGGCTGGGAGCACTGAGGACGCTGAGCGCAGGTGAGGAGAGCGACGTCCCTGTCTGGCAGCAGGCAGGGACGCGGGCGCTACAGTACCCCCCCCTCTAGGCCCCCCCTTTTTAGGCCAGAAAAAAATTTAGCTAGGATGAGAGGGGCATGGATGTTCTCCCGAGGTTCCCAGGTTCTCTCCTCAGGACCAAACCCCTTCCAATCCACCAAAAAATAAGTATTTTTTCCTACCCTTTTTGTGGCCAGAATGTTCTCTACCTCAAATTCATCATCAGCAGACACTGGAGCAGGAGGTGTACCTGTAGACTTAAAAAAAGAGTTAAGAACCACAGGTTTAAGGAGAGATACATGAAAAGAATTAGGAATTCGCAAATTGACCGGGAGTTTCAATTTATAGGACACCGGGTTGATCTGACTGATGATCTCAAAAGGACCGATGAACCGAGGACCTAACTTGTAGGACGGAATTTTGAGTCGAACATATTTGGACGAAAGCCAGACTTTGTCCCCAGGACAGAATTGAGGAGGATCCAGACGTTTTTTGTCAGCATGTCTTTTCATGCGCTCGGATGACTGAATGAGTGCGGACCGGGTACTCTCCCAGATGGAGGAGAATTCTCTAACCAGAGATTCCGCAGCTGGATTGTCCACAGAGATGGAAACAGGGACAGGGATCCGAGGGTGTTGACCGAAGACTACAAAAAACGGAGACTTGGTGGAAGATTCGCTCTCATGATTATTGTAGGAGAATTCGTCCCAAGGCAGGAGCTCCACCCAGTCAGAATGGTGGGCATTAACGAAGTGTCGAAGATAACTGGTCAAATTCTGATTTATTCGTTCAACTTGTCCATTGGACTGTGGGTGGTAAGCGGAGGAAAAATCCAGGGTGACGTCTAGCAACTTACAAGTGGCTCTCCAGAAACGTGAGGTGAACTGAACCCCACGATCCGACACAATGTGACGAGGCAGACCATGAAGACGGAAGATGTGGCGGATAAAGTCTTTAGCCAACTCGGGTGCAGACGGAAGACCTGGCAGAGGAATGAAGTGAGCCATCTTGGAAAAGCGGTCAGTGACCACCCAAATGACTGTACAACCAGCAGAGACGGGAAGATCAGTAATGAAGTCCATGGCTATATGCTGCCAGGGGGCAGCGGGTACAGGAAGCGGAAGAAGACGGCCGGTAGGCAGGTGTCTCGGAACTTTGTTGCGGGCACAGGAAACACAGGCAGAAACAAAGTCTATTACGTCTTTGTGCAGGGTAGGCCACCAATAATGCCGGGTAATGAGTTGGAGGGTCTTTTTTTGACCAGCGTGGCCAGCGAGTTTAGATGAATGACCCCAATGTAGGATTCTCTTTCGATCAGTTTCTGATACGAACGTCTTACCAGGAGGGAGACGATTTAAACTCACGGGAGCCACCTGCATCACTCTGGCGGGATCGATGATATGCTTAGGTTCCTCCTCGAGATCCGACACCAGGAAAGACCGAGACAAGGCATCCGCCTTGATGTTTTTGTCAGCTGGGCGAAAATGCAAAAGAAAATCGAAGCGGGCAAAAAACAAGGACCACCGGGCTTGGCGAGGGTTAAGTCTCTGGGCATGCTGGAGGTATGCCAGATTCTTGTGGTCCGTGTAAATGATTACCGGATGAAGAGCCCCTTCGAGTAGGTAACGCCACTCCTCCAATGCCAACTTGATGGCCAATAACTCTCGGTCTCCTATGGAGTAGTTGCGCTCGGAGGAGGAGAAGAGTTTGGAGAAGAAACCGCAGGATACCATCCTCCCGGATGAAGCTTTCCAGCAGAGGAAGCGTCCACCTCCAGGAAGAACTGCTTGTTGCCATCCGGGCGATGCAGCACTGGAGCGGAAGAGAAGGCCTGTTTTAGAGAAAGGAAGGCCTCCTCTGCTTCGGGCGTCCACTGTTTGGGGTTAGCATCCTTGCGGGTGAGCGCGGAGATTGGCGCAGTCCTGGAAGAGAAGTGCGGTATGAAGAGACGGTAATAGTTGGCAAATCCCAGGAACCGCTGAATGGCCTTCAACCCCTCCGGTCGGGGCCACTTCTCGATGGCAGACAATTTCTCCGGGTCCATTCGTAGGCCTGTCTGAGAAATGATGTAGCCCAGAAACGGAAGCGATGTCTGCTCAAAGAGGCACTTCTCATATTTGGCGAAGAGGTGATTCTGCCTGAGCCTGAGCAGAACCTGACGAACATCCCTCCGGTGAGACTGAAGATCCGGAGAGAAGACCAAGATGTCGTCAAGGTACACCACAACGCAGGAGTAGAGGAGGTCCCGGAAGATGTCATTGACCAACTCCTGAAAGACTGCTGGAGCATTACAGAGACCAAAGGGCATCACCAAGTACTCGTAGTGGCCGTCCCGGGTGTTGAATGTCGTCTTCCATTCATCTCCTCGACGGATACGAACCAGGTTGTATGCTCCACGAAGATCTAGTTTGGTGAAGACTCTAGCCCCTCTAAGACGATCAAACAATTCTGGAATGAGCGGAAGAGGGTACTTATTCTTCACCATGATCAAATTTAGGCCTCTGTAGTCAATACAGGGACGGAGAGATCCGTCCTTCTTTTTTACGAAGAAGAAACCTGCTCCCGCTGGGGAGGTAGATTTCCGGATGAATCCTTTTGCTAAGTTCTCCTCGATATATTCTGACATCGACCTGGTCTCAGCAGCGGACAACGGGTAAATACGCCCACGGGGAGGCGTGGTACCGGGTAGCAGGTCGATCGGGCAATCATATGGTCTATGCGGGGGTAATGTCTCTGCTTCCTTTTTATTGAAGACATCAGCAAATGACCAATATGGAATCGGGAGTCCTGGTAGATTAGCAGGAGTAGAAGGACAGACGGGATGAACAGGCACCAGACACGTTTTATGACAGTCCTGTCCCAGGAAGAATCTCTCCATTCTGCCAGTCAAGCACAGGTGCATGCTTTTGGAGCCAAGGCAGACCTAGTAAGAAAGCATGAGAGAGTCCAGGCAGAACATGAAATGAGATGCTCTCAGAATGCAACATTCCCACCTGCAGGGTTATGGCTTCGGTGATAAGTCGGATGGGACGAGGTAGGAGACCCCCATCCACAGCAGCAACAGATACTGGTTCAACAAGAGGTTTGGTGGGAATGCGATACTTCTCTACTAGAGCCTGTGACACGAGATTCCCAGCTGCTCCAGAATCAAGTTGGGCCATCTCGAAGTAACGGTTCTTACCGAGAAGAATTGAGACCGAGAGCAGCAGAGATGAAGAGGATTTATTTTTGTCTAGATTGACCTCTCCGAGCGAACCTAGACACAGGCGTTTCCCGACTTCTCCGGACAGGTTCGGATCCAGTGCTCCTTACTGCCGCAGTAGAAGCAACTTTTCTCGGCACGGCGTGAGTCCTGACGGGCTTTGACCATCTTGGTCTGGTCGACCTGCATAGGCTCAGCAGTGTGCACCTGGGGAGAAACGGAAGGGTTAAATGAGGAAACTTTTTTTCACGGGTGACCTCTTTGGCTCGTTCCTGGAACCGTAGATCAATCCGATTGGCAAGATTTATTAAATCATCAAGCGAGGTTGGAATGTCCCGACCGGCAAGTTCGTCTTTAGTACGGCCGGACAGACCCTCCCAGAAGACCGAAATTAGAGCTTCATTGTCCCAAGCCAGTTCTGAGGCTAGAGTACGGAACCGTATGGCATATTGACCAACGGTGAGACTTCCCTGACGGAGACGCAACAGAGATGATGCAGAGGAGGTCTTCCGTCCAGGTTCGTCGAATATCCTCCGGAAGGCCGAGAGAAAAGCAGGCAGGTCTGACACCAGAGGATCTTCTCTCTCCCAGAGAGGATTAAGCCAGGCCAGAGCCTCTCCGGTGAGATGGGACATGATGAAGGCAATTTTGGCCCGGTCAGAATTAAACTGGTGTGCCAGGAGTTCGAAATGCAGGGTGCACTGGTTTATGAAACCCCGAGCCATAACAGGGTCGCCTCCATACCTAGGAGGAGCTGAAAGTCGGGGACCGGGAATGGAAACCACGGAATTGGGAGTCAGCGGGACTGCCGGATTATGAGTCATGGCTCCAGCGGTGGTTGCTGGTGATGGATTCAGAGTGTCCAAGCGGGAATTGACGTTCCGCAGGTGACCCAGGATAGCCTCCTGTTGAGACCTCTGGCGAGACAGCTCATGACACAGTTCCGGAAGTGAAGGGGTTTGGGTGCCACCGGGTTCCATGGCCCGAGCAAACTGTAACGGGTCTGGTAGGTGGAACCACTGACGGAAACGGGTCTGGTTGGTGGAACCACTAAGCTTTATTATACAAGACAATTTACTTGCAAGAGAGCGGGTGGCATCCGGGAATAGGACAGGGAATCACGGCAATTAGCCAGGCAGTCTCTGGACAGGCAGGTTGTCACAATAAGTGACCAAGGAAGTCTCTGGACAGGCAGGTTGTCACGGCAAGTGACCTGGGCAGTCTCTGGACAGGCAGGTTGTCACGGCAAGTGACCAGGGCAGTCTCTGGACAGGCAGGTTTGTCACGGTAAGTGACCAAGGCAGTCTCTAGACAAACAGGCATATACGACCTGAGCTGGTGGAGCCTCCTGGTAGGCTGCAGTCGGATGGCAGATGATCGCTCCCAGGTGAGCAGGCAAGAGTCTCTGGAATAGCCGGGGATCTCTGCTGATGATGTCCGAACCTCTAGATAGAGCTGCAGTGGATGGCAGATGATCGCTCCCAGGTGAGCAGGCAAGAGTCTCTGCAATAGCCGGGGATCTCCGCAGATGATGTCCGAACCTCTGGATAGAGCTGCAGTCGGATGGCAGATGATCGCTCCCAGGTGAGCAGGCAACAGCCGGGGATCTCTGCTGAAGATGTCCGAACCTCTGGATAGAGCTGCAGTCAGATGGCCGACAGGTAAACAGACAGGTAACAGGCAGGCAACTGGAAACAGGAGCTGATGGCTGAAGCAGAGTTAGACTGCACAGAAACAACATTGCTCGGGCACCTCCATTAAGGAGGAAGCCCTTAATATAGGGTGGAGTCCACCAGCATTGGCTGGAGACTGATTTGGAAAATGCGCGCGGCTCCTTTAAGAGCGGGGGAGGGTGCGGGCGCGCGCCCTAAGGCCAGCAGCAGGGAAGGAGCGCGCGGGACCAGCAGGGCGGAAGGAGGACGCCGAGGATGCCAGAGGCGCAGAGGAGGCTGGGAGCACTGAGGACGCTGAGCGCAGGTGAGGAGAGCGACGTCCCTGTCTGGCAGCAGGCAGGGACGCGGGCGCTACAAACGTCACGTACCAAGAATACCAAGATGGCCGCCAAATAGGTTATTGCGCATGCGCTAGTCCCTAAGTGTTTTCACAGAGTCGCATATCACTGGAACACTGCGCTTGCGCAACATGAACCATCGGAGCCGTAGAGGAAACTCTGATGTGTGTCCACAATAGACCATAGGTATAATAAAAATGTCAACCATCACACCAAGTGCGTGGGAATGCGGTATATTGTGGACCACATTATTACAAATATGCATGCATAGCTTATGGCCAAAAGGTTAGAATGTGTATAAATAAATAGAATATGATGAAGCAAACAAAAAAACTGGCTAAAGAGATAATATCTGTGTAACAAGTCACAGACAAAGTATCGCATGCATACAGGGATTGCAACCATCACACCAGGTGCGTGGGAATGCGGTATATTGTGGACCACATTATTACAAATATGCATGCATAGCTTATGGCCAAAAAATTAAAATATGTATAAATAAATAGAATATAATAAAGCAAACAAAACAAACAAAAAAACTGGCTAAAGAGATAATATCTGTGTAACAAGTCGAAACATGAACGACCAGCGCATGTGTGTACATGGACGACCAGCGCATGTGTGTACATGGACGATCAGCGCATGTGTGTACATGGACGACCAGCGCATGTGTGTACATGGACGACCAGCGCATGTGTGTACATGGACGACCAGCGCATGTGTGTACATGGACGACCAGCGCATGTGTGTACATGGACGATCAGCGCATGTGTGTACATGGACGACCAGCGCATGTGTGTACATGGACGACCAGCGCATGTGTGTACATGGACGACCAGCGCATGTGTGTACATGGACGACCAGCGCATGTGTGTACATGGACGACCAGCGCATGTGTGTACATGGACGACCAGCGCATGTGTGTACATGGACGACCAGCGCATGTGTGCACATGGACGACCAGCGCATGTGTGTACATGGACGACCGGCAAATGTGTGTACATGGACGACCGGCAAATGTGTGTACATGGACGACCGGCAAATGTGTGTACATAGATGACCGGCAGCAATTTTGTGCAGAGATGTCACATCACCGGTATGAGGATTGCTTCTTTCAGCAGAAAATACTGTTCTGAGTTTTTTTTGTAGTGCACCCTATAGAACAAGTATGGGTCAATTAAGGGGTTAAGCTTTGCCTCTCGGCGCCGCGTTCTTGCAGGGCAGCCCGATCATTGTTCCATGAGTGATTCTGACTTTGGTCGATCGTGCTCAGGAGAAATTATTACAATTTGTTTCATAATTGAATTAGCCGACATTATGCAAACAACGGCGCAGAGAGAGACGCCGGAGGAGCCGTATCATCCACGATTACTCAGTGTTTGCACAGCTTGAGGAAGTGGAGAAAATACTGAGATCTAGGAGGAAGCCATCCAGACACGGAGACATATGAATATACCCAGATGTCCAAATACCTATGTGCAATGAACACCAGTCTCCTCCTATCATATGATATACTGGAATGCATTGGCATACTTTTTTTTACTCAATTGGAAAGTTCAGTCATTCAGAGACAGAAAGGGAAAAAATATGAATAAATGTCAATACTTCCAATCTACCAGTGATAGAAAGCAAAAAGGAAGTGCCACAGACCATTAATCTATGTAAGGAATAAAGGTGCATGATCAGTGTAGGAGGTGCAGAGGATGCATTACATGTCACTACCGAAGAGGGTGCCAATGGGTGTCATCATTTATATAGATTTTTCTAATTTACTCCAGAGCTGCACTCACTGTTCTGCTGGTGCAGTCACTGTGTACATACATTACATTACTGATCCTGAGTTACATCCTGTATTATACCTCAGAGCTGCATCACTATTCTGCTGGTGCAGTCACTGTGTACATACATTACATTAATGATCCTGAGTTACCTCCTGTATTATACCCCAGAGCTGCACTCACTATTCTGCTGGTGCAGTCACTGTGTACATACATTACTGATCCTGAGTTACATCCTGTATTATACTCCAGAGCTGCACTCACTATTCTGCTGGTGCAGTCACTGTGTGCATACATTACATTACTGATCCTGAGTTACATCCTGTATTTTACCCCAGAGCTGCACTCACTATTCTGCTGGTGCAGTCACTGTGTACATACATTACTGATCCTGAGTTACATCCTGTATTATACTCCAGAGCTGCACTCACTATTCTGCTGGTGCAGTCACTGTGTACATACATTACATTACTGATCCTGAGTTACATCCTGTATTATACCCCAGAGCTGCACTCACTATTCTGCTGGTGGAGTCACTGTGTACATACATTACATTACTGATCCTGAGTTACATCCTGTATTATACTCCAGAGCTGCACTCACTATTCTGCTGGTGCAGTCACTGTGTACATACAAGTGCTACTCACAAAATTAGAATATCATCAAAAAGTGAATTTATTTCAGTTCTTCAATACAAAATGTGAATCTCCTATATTCTATAGATTCATTATACACAGTGATCTATTTCTTGTGTTTATTTCTGTTAATGTTGATGATTATGGCTTACAGCCAATGAAAACCCAAAAGTCATTATCTCAGTAAATTAGATACTTTATAACACTAGCTTGTAAAATGATTGTAAATCTGAAATGCTCTCAGTACTTGGTCGGGCTCCTTTTGCATCAATTACTGCATCAGTGCGGCGTGGCATGGAGACGATCAGCCTGTGGCACTGCTGAGGGGTTATGGAAGCCCAGGTTGCTTTGATAGCAGCCTTCAGCTCGTCTGCATTGTGGGGTCTGGTGTCTCTCATCTTCCTCTTGACAATACTCCATAGATTTTCTATGGGGTTAAGGTCAGGAGAGTTTGCTGCCAATCAAGCACAGTGATACTGTTGTTTGTAAACCAGCTATTGGTACTTCTGGCAGTGTGGACAGGGGCCAAGGAAATTACCACATGTAGACCTGTGGTGTACATGTGGTAATTCCTTGATGAAGAAGTAACTTATACTTCGAAACGCGTTGAATAAACCACCATCTTTTATTTCATCATATCTGGATTAATGCTTTATTCAGCAGCGCGGATAATATTATTATTCATTTTT
>JARQOD010000009.1:63343391-63430180 GCA_033576555.1 Oophaga sylvatica | reverse complement strand
ATGTTAATCCCAGGTTGTGTAGGACGAAAATGGGGTTTTTTTCGCCCTTGTTCTTCTCTTTTCCTTGTACCGGGGAAAAGGTGGGGGTTGGTACAGAGTGGAGAGATTTTCTGTTTTCTTGATAGTGGGCCCCGGGGCAAATCGGGTTTTGAGCTCAGTTTGTCAGGCTCAAGGTATGAAACTGAGTTTTTTGGGTCAAACCGTCCCAAATTCCCTTGACCCGGCCCCGGGGGCCAAAGGGAAGCTTTTTTTCTGAGGCATAACTTTTGACCTTGGGTTGGGGGAAATTAAAAAAGGGAACTATTTCTTGTTTTTTTGGGGGGTTACCTACTCCTTTTGGGTTTTTGGGCCCCCTTTGGGGGTTTTAAAATAACCCTGTGAAAATTTTGGCACCGGGGAATGGGGGGGTGATTTTTGAAAAAAAAACTGAAATGAACAAGTCATCAGTGGGGGGGGGGCCCCTGTACTTTCCCCCCTTTTTTTTGGGATTTGGGGGAAAGTGTTCTCTGAGGGGGGTGTCTTTTTTTGGGCCCCCCTCATCGGTGTATGAGCTCAAAAATTTACTTCCGTTCTAATTACCAAAAGTAGGTTAAAAAACCCCTTTTGGGCCTGAGAGGCAGGCTATAAAAGGGATTTATTTTGGAAACCCGGGCCCCAAAAGGGTTTTTCCCCTTAATTTTCCCCTTTGGGCCCGGGGGGGTTTTTCTTTGTAAAAAAAAAAGATGGAGGTCGCCCTTTTTGGTTTTCCGCAACAAAATTTTCCGGATTACTTTTCGAATCCAAATCCCCCCCCCTTTGTTCCTGATTTCTTAAAAAAAAAATTTGTTGGCCCCTTTTTTTCCCCTTTTTTAAAATTTTTTTCCCGGGGGGGGGAAAATCTTTTGGATAAAAGAGGGGGAGGGGGGGAAAAAAGGCGTTTAAAGCCGGGGGTTTTTTAATGGAACTTTGTCTTCCCTTTTGGTTTTAAAACTTGCCCAGCATTTCCAACATTTGGGGTTTAATAATTTTTCGCATCTGGGGGGCTTTTTGGGGGTCGTATATTTGGTACTTTTTAAATTTTTACTCGCCCAGATCTTTTTTCTCCCCCGGAGCATAAAAACCGGTGTTGCAGATTTGCGAGAAAAAAAATTTATACGCCAAACGGAAAAGTGTGTTCGCCGTACAGGAACTTATTTTTTTTTGGGGTTTTTTTGGGTTCCCCCCCGGGTTTTCCCCCGTAGGGCCCCTAAAAAAGGTGGACCCTTGCGAGGGGATCAGCCGGGGGTTTTTAAAAGGTCGAAAGCTTTTTGGGGGGTTTGTAACTACCCCCGGGAAAAATTTTTTTTTTAAATTTTAAATTTTTGCAAACCTCCCCCTAAATGACAAAAAAAGGGGGGGGTTTTTTTTAAATGGTCGGACAAAGCTTGCCTTTTTTTTTTTCCCTTTGAAAAAAGGGGTTTTTGCTGGCACCCGTTCTATCCCGAAACATCACAGCCGTTCGTTTGGGGGGGGAGGGGGCTGAGTGGGGTGGGTGCAATATTTGTCCCGGGTCCGTCCCCTGGTAAATTGGGTGTGCGCTTTTTTTTTTAAGAAATTGTGTCCGCCGAAAGGAATTATGTTTAATCGGCAAAGGGAATTTTTTTTTAAAAGTGGTTTTTTAAAGGGGGTCACTTTTTGGGGGGGCCCCCAGGGGACCGTCCCCCGTTAACAAAAACCCCCTGTATTTGGAATTCTAAGGTCTGAATTCCGACAAGCTCGAGGGCGTTTTTTTTCCCCGGTTTTAATTTTGTGTCACTTAACCCCTGGTTTTTAAAAATGTTGGGGGATCCTTTTTCCCGCAGTTTTTTCCCCGGGGCCCGGGGAAAAAGGATTCCCCCTTCCTTCCTTCAGGGGGGGGGGGTAGTGTGGGTGTATGTTGGGTTGAGGAGGGGGGTTTTTGGGGGTTTGGGGGACGCCCCTGCAGGACCTCCAGGAGACCCGTTTTTCCCAAATAGTTTTGGGCAAAAAGGGGTTTTTTAGCACAAAAATTTTGCTTTAGAAGACATCCCAGGGGGGAAGGTACTTTAGATCTCCTTTCTCGCCGGTTTGGTGGCCCAACCCTTTTAAAAAAATTTTTTAAATTTTGTGGCGTTTTCCCCCGGGGTTTTCTCGCTTAAGACCCCCCATACCCGCCGTCTGGGCCCTCTTTAAAACCCCTTTAAACCTTTTCCGGGGGTCCCCCGGGTCATTTGTCTATGGACTTATCCGGACCTTCCCCATTTGCAGGGAAAACTGTCAAAACTGGTGGTTGTTGACAGGGGTTTTTTAATGGACATTTTTTCCCCTTTCCCGCCCCCCCCCAATGCAAAAAACTGGGGCCCCCGGGTTTATTGGGGAGATTGGGATTCGGGTTCCCCCTTTTTATGTGGTTCCCCGATAGGGGGCTCATTTTTTGTCCCCAAAAATTTGGGGGGGCCCTTTTGTTTACTCGGGGGTGCCCAAAATTTTTTCCCCCTTTTCCCGGGGGTTTTTATCCGCAGACCAATGGTCAGACAGAGGTCGAATTTTTAAACCAAAAGACTTATCTTCGGGGGTTTTTTTTCAGGAACCCGGAGGGCTGGTTTTTTCCCTTTCCTCTGGCAGATTCGCTTTAACAATAGGGGAGCGGGGGACTGGAAAAATCCCGTTTTTTTGGGGCATTTTTTTTTTCCCCCCTTTTTGGGGTTTTCAAGGGGGGGGGGCCCTTCGGGGGTTCCCGGGGGGAGTTTTTCTCTGTCATTTGTCAGGTGGGGGGTGTTTGAAAAAAAGGTGTATGGGGAACCGTTAAAAACTTTGGGTGATAGGGGAGGTTTCTGGTCCAGATTTTTAAAGTGAACGTTTGGGGTTTTGGGGTTTTCTCCCAAAGGGAATAAAAAAATTTAAAAGTTCCCCCCTGGAACCCGGGGGCCCCAGTTTCTGGGGCCCCAAAGGATCTTTCCAAATTAACCTGTGGAAATTTCGTTGGACCCCCCTCCAATTTTAAAAAATCCAAAAAGTTTTTCCCAAGTCATACTTAAGGGTACGTGGAACCGTCATACCATCTTAAAACCTCCCCTCCGTGGTGGAAAAAAGGAAAAATTGGGAGTTTCAAGTGTCAAAGTTTGGGGCTCAGTCAAAAACGCCGGCCCCCTTTAGTTTTTGGGGTTTTTTTAAAGGGGAAATGGTCCAGGGAGGGACGGGGTTTTTCCCGCGTCTGACATTAACGAAACGTTTGGGGGGCGGACCTTCCCCAGAACTAAACCGGGGCAAACCCCGGCCCCCGGGGCCCCGGGGGCCCCCTCGTAGAAGGGGGGGTTTTCTTTTTGGGGGTCCCCCCCAAAAAATCGTCGGGTTGAACATTTGATTTCTAAAAGCTGAGTTCTGTTTCTTTTTTTTTGGGGAGTTAAGGTTTAAATTTCTGTTTGTGCCCTTCGGGGGGTTTGGGGGCTTTTCCCCGGCTGAAATTTAAATTTAAATTTTTTTGTTTGGGGTTTTTTCCTTTTTAAAATTTTTGGGGTTTTCTTTTTTGGGGAGTTCCCCCTAAAACCCTTCAGAAACCCCCCGATAGGATTGAAATCTGTAAGATTTTAAAGGGGTTAAAAACTCCTTAGTTGTTTTAAGCTCACCTTCTTGATTTTTAAAACCCCCGTCATTTTTTTTCCCCCTGTTTTGAGTGTAAAAGCAAGTCTTGTTTTCTCCGTCTGTTTTTAAAAAGTCAATTGTGTTTTTGCAGAGTCACCCCCTTACCCCTTTTTTTGGGGTTAATCAAAAACCTTTTGGGGCTGATTACGGGGGTTTGGGGGATGATAGGGGGACGGGGGTTGGGGGGGGATTTGGGGCCTCTGAACCTTTCATCCCCTTCAAGGTGGGGAAAAGTTAGAAAACCCCCTTTTTTTTGGGGCAGGTTAGCCCCCCGGCCCCTTTTTCCCCGTGAAGTAAAACAAGTCCCCAAGAAAAAACCCGATTAAAGGAAACGTGTCAGGAACCTTTTTTTATTTCCATTGGGTGTTGAAACCCTATAGGGTTTTTAAAGTGTTTTTTTTTTTTAAGAAATTTTTATTTCCCCCGTACCCAAAACATAACCCCGCGTGACTGAACCTAGGTTTAAAATTTTTTGGAGATTCCACCATGAAATTCTTTGGGAAAACCCCGCCAAGTCCCCCTTTTTAAACCCCCGGGGGCCCTCAGCCTATCCCGGGTTTTTGAAAACCCGGGGGGGTTTTTTTCCCGAGAGAGGGACAACCCCCCCCCCAAAACCGGTCCCAAAAAGTTTTTTAACCCCAAAAAGAGCCCCACCGGGAAAAACAGAAGCCTCCCGTCCGAAGAAAATCGAGGGTAAAAAACCCAGTTTTTCAAAAAAAAAGGGGACATCAAAGGGCAACCCTAGCCCTTTTAATTAAGGCAAAAAGGCAAAGGCAAAAAAGGACCCGTCACCCCGTCGCAGAACAAAGAAGATAAGTTTTCCAATGTTGGTTTTTCTCTCTTTTGTTTTTGGTTGGGGGATAAAATCCCGAGGAGAAAGAAAATTGAACCCCCAGTTTAGAAAAAAAGTCCCCCAAAAAACCGGGAAACAAACGGATTTTCCTCTGTCGAAAAAAAGTTCTCGGAATGCCGTGAAAAACCAACCACGTGCGAAGGAAAAACGGCACCAATTCGAGGGGAAAGGGCCCTTTAAAGGAAGGCAAGATGTTAAATTTTGGAAAAAAACCTTCCAAATTAACCCAGATGGTGGTAAAATTTTTGGAAACAGGAAGGTGGGAAAATGAAATCCAAAAGAGATTGGGCCACCCCCTTTTGGGGGCAAAAGGAAAAGGCCCCAACAAACCACTGGGGGGGGGAGCAAGGGGTCCCGAGGACTGCACAAATTCCCTGACTCACGAGACAAGGTGGGCCCAAAAGGCCGCAAAAACCAATCCTGGCCCCCAAAAATTTCCGGGGTTTCCCACCAATGCGGAACAATAAAACCAGCACACACTTTTTTTCCATGACCCCGGGCAAACTTTTCCAACCCGGGCAGCGCTCGGCCTATCTCCTGAACCCCCAAGAAGTTTAAATTGGGGGAGATGGGGGGAAAAAACTACACCTTTTTTTAAAATAACAGGGGGTAGAAAAACCGGGGAAAATCCGAAAGGGGGGAACTCCTCGAGGGGCTCCCCCTTTTAAAAATTTTTAGTGCCGAAAAAAGGGAAAAACCCCAAAATTAAAACGTGTGAAAAACAGGCCCCCCTGGCCTGTAAAAATTGGGTCCTGGGGATTCCAATAGACCAATTTTTATGGTCGAAGGACCACCACCGATGTTTGGCTCCCTCCAGCCAATGCCTCCACTCTTAAAAACCCCCATTAGGCCAAAACCCCCGATTCCCACGCATAATTTTTCTAGGAGAAAATTTTGAGAGAAAAACACAAGGGTTACTTTTAGGGGTCTCTGGATCTTTTGTGACAAAAAGGGCCCCCTGCCCCAATTTCAAGGTTTAACCCCTCCCCAAAAAAAGGCAGAGAACAAAGGCTCCTTTTTTAGAACGGAGCGAAGTGAATTCTGTTTAAATTTCCCCCAAAAACGCAGAGACTCCTCGGGGGCCAATTCCCACACAAACCCTTTTTGGGAAAAAATAAGGGAAACGAGTATTGTTTTTCCAGAATTATTTTTAAGAAAAAAATCAATACCGGCCTCATAACCCCCACCTTTTTTTTGGCCACAAGAAAAAAACCGGCACCAAGGGGGTGAAGGGAGGTCGTTTTGCCCTTTTTCCCAAAATTTTTTCCTTTAAAATTTTGCCAAAAGCGTCATGTTCGGTAAAAAAATTTAAAAAGGCGCCCTTGGAAAAATTTACTACCCGGCACAATTTCATAGCGCAGTCTTGCTCCTAGGGGGTAAGGTGCAGATTTACTTTCGTAAAAAAATAAAAAAAAATCAATCAAAAAGTGGGAACATCCTGGCCTGGGGGGGGCAGAAAAATCAGGAGGTTGGTTTTTAACCTTGGCACCCCAACGGTTAAAGACCGATTTCCAACCAAAAAAACGGATTATGAGACTGAACCAAGGGAAACCCAGCACGATAAGTCTTTGAAAAATTTACAGAACCAAAAATTTGCGCCTCCTGGTGATCAGGTTCAACCCTCTTACAAAAAAAATTTTTTTTAAAAAATAAAAAAAAAAAAAAAAAAAAAAAATCCCCAAAAAAAAAAAAATAAAAAATAAAAAAATAAAAAAAAAAATATAAAAAAAAATCTAAACTACCCAAGACAACTGAGAGTGCAAAAGTCTTCCCCGCTTAGGGCAGACTGAAATAGCATGAGAGGCATCACCACAGTAAAACAAACCCATTGCGCTTTCGAAACTCATGACGCTGTGCCCCAGACACCACTCTATCACACTGCATGGGTCAGAAGCTGTTTCACAAGGCAACACCATTCCACGCATACTTCTCGCTCACGCAAACGTCTGTCATATTTGAATCGCTAATGACATAGAACATTGAGACCAGAGGGGACAGGGAATCCCCCCCATAACATCCTTTACATTATCTGACAGACCCTTCCGGAAAAGGGCTGCCACCTACGGAATCTCTGACAGTATAACTCAGCGTCATCAACCCCTTTTTAATGCCAAAAAGGCTTTTTCAGCTTGATCAGTGACATTAGGCTCATGTACAATAACCCCAAAGCCTGAAAAAATGCATCAACATCACTCAAAACAGGTTCCCCAGGTGTCAGGGAAAAAGCCCAAATCCTGAGGATCGCCGCGCAGGAGAGAGATGATAAATTTGAACCTGCTGCGCTGCGTTCCCTGAGGACTTAGATTTTAAGGCAAAAAAACAATTTACAATTATTTTTGAAATTCTGAACTTAGCTCGATCCCCCAAAAACAAATCTGGCATGGGAATCCTAGGTTCCACAACAGGCAACCTAGCAAGATAGGTAGCAATACTCTGAACCTCAGTGGCAAGCTGATCCACACGGCCAGACAACTGTGCAAACTCCATTTAGAGAAAGATCCTCCCCCAGCACCCAGAGATACAGAGGGAAAAAAAAAATGCAACAAACAGAAAAATATCTCTGACAACTCTGACAACCTTTTTTTTTTTTTTTTTCTTTCACAATATTTTTCCCTTCTTGAGTACAATACAATTTTCAGTTTTGGCCGGGGATATGTTATGATTGGTAGCTGAGAAGTGCAGGACAAAAATGCAAAAATATAGCACAAAAACAAAAGAAGAAAATGTCTTATTGTTAGCAGGAGATGCAGACACGACACAGCAGGCTACAAGGGAAACAGGAATGAAGGATTCAGCCAGAACAATTGATCACCGGCAACCCTGATGGGAAGGTGACTCCCTTATAAAGACCAGTCGTAACACCTGATTCCCCAGTCCTCACAATCTTCACTGGACAGACCAGCAACCCCTTGTAACCACCAGAGGAAGCCTCTGCTCAGAACTCATCTCAAACCCATTCACAACAGTTTCCCTTGGTTACAGTCTCATAATCCTGTTTTGGATTGGAAATTCTGTGTCTTTTACCCGTTGGGGCTGCCCAAAGTGTTAATTTCAACACTCCTGTTTTTCTGCCTCGCCCCAGGCTCAGGATGTTCCTGACTTTTTGATTGATTTTTTTTGATGTGTTTTTGCGAAAGTAAATCTGATCCTTACCTCCCCATAGGAGCTATGACTGCGCTATTGAATTAGTGCCTGGTAGTAAATTCCCTAAAGGTCGCCTTTTTAACTTGTCTGTGCCTGAACATGACGCTATGCGGTCTTATATCAAGGAGTCATTGGAGAAGGGTCATATCAGACCATCCTCTTCACCCTTAGGTGCCGGTTTTTTCTTTGTGGCCAAAAAGGATGGTTCATTAAGGCCGTGTATTGATTATCGTCTCTTGAACAATATTACTGTAAAATATCAATATCCGTTACCCTTGATCTCTGATCTGTTTTCCAGGGTGAAAAACGCTACTTGGTTTACCAAGCTTGACCTCAGGGGGGCATATAACCTTATTCGCATTAAGCACGGGGATGAATGGAAGACGGCATTTAATACCCCTGAAGGGCATTTTGAGTACCTTGTGATGCCCTTTGGGATCACTAATGCTCCTTCTGTCTTCCAGTCCTTCATGAATGACATTTTCAGGGATTTTGTGGATAAATTTCTGATTGTTTATTTGGATGATATCTTGATTTTTTCCAATGACTGGGACTCTCATGTAAAACATGTTCGGACTGTGTTCCAGATTTTGAGAGAGAATGCTCTGTATGTGAAGGGATCAAAGTGTCTTTTTGGCGTTCAGAGGATCTCATTTCTGGGATTCATTTTGTCCCCATCTGTTATTGAAATGGACCCGGTCAAAGTTCAGGCTATCTGTGATTGGGTCCAACCTACTTCATTAAAGGCTCTTCAAAGATTCTTGGGTTTTGCCAATTTTTATCGTAAATTTATTGGTAATTTCTCTGTTATTGTTAAACCATTAACTGATTTGACCAAGAAGGGTTCTGATGTGGTGAATTGGCCTCCTGAGGCAGTCTCTGCATTTCAGGAACTTAAGCAGAGATTCACTTCTGCTCCTGTTCTACGGCAGCCTGATGTTTCTCTACCATTTCAGGTGGAGGTTGATGCCTCTGAAATTGGGGCAGGTGCCGTTTTGTCCCAAAGAGATCCAGAGACCTCTAAAAGTAACCCTTGTGCCTTTTTCTCTCGAAAATTTTCTCCCACTGAACGTAATTATGACGTGGGTAATCGGGAGTTATTAGCCATGAAGTGGGCTTTTGAAGAGTGGAGACATTGGCTGGAGGGAGCCAAACATCAGGTGGTGGTCCTTACGGACCATAAGAATCTGGTTTATCTAGAGTCTGCCAAGCGACTTAATCCTAGACAGGCCAGGTGGGCCTTGTTTTTCACACGTTTTAATTTTGTGATTTCATTTCTTCCTGGCACTAAAAATGTTAAGGCGGATGCCCTCTCGAGGAGTTTCCTGGCAGACTCTCCTGAGTTATCTGATCCTTCTGTTATTTTGAAAGAGGGTGTAGTTCTTTCCGCCATCTCGCCCAATTTGAGACTGGCTCTGGAGGGGTGTCAGGAGGATAAGTCCGAGCGCTGCCCTGTTGGGAAATTGTTTGTCCCGGACCAGTGGAAAAAGAGTGTAATGTCTGAGATTCATTGTTCCACGTTGGCCGGTCATCCCGGAATTTTTGGTACCAGAGACTTGGTTAGTCGGTCCTTTTGGTGGCCTACCTTGTCTCGTGATGTCAGGGAGTTTGTGCAGTCCTGCGGGACTTGCTCTCGCTCCAAGCCTTGCTCTCGTTCTAGTGGTTTGTTGATGCCATTACCTGTACCCAAGAGACCATGGACCCATATCTCTATGGATTTCATTTCTGACCTCCCTGTTTCTCAGAGAATGACCGTCATCTGGGTGATTTGCGATAGGTTTTCCAAGATGATACATCTTGTGCCATTACCTAAGTTGCCTTCCTCCTCTGAATTGGTGCCTTTGTTCCTTCAGCACGTGGTTCGTTTACACGGCATTCCTGAGAACATTGTGTCTGACAGAGGAGTCCAGTTTGTTTCCAGATTTTGGAGGACCTTTTGTTCTAAAATTGGTGTTCAATTGTCTTTCTCCTCGGCGTTTCATCCTCAGACCAATGGTCAAACTGAGAGAACAAACCAGACATTGGAGACTTATCTAAGATGCTTTGTGTCTGCTGATCAGGATGACTGGGTCTCTTTTTTGCCTTTGGCTGAGTTTGCTCTTAATAATAGGGCTAGCTCTGCCACTTTGATGTCTCCATTTTTCTGTAATTCTGGGTTTCACCCTCGATTTTCTTCAGGACAGACGGAGGCTTCTGTCTGTCCAGGTGTTGACTCTGTTGTGGAGCGTATGCAACAGATTTGGGACCAGGTAGTGGAGAGGTTGTCCCTCTCTCAGGAGAGGGCCCAGCGGTTTGCTAACCGGCATAGGACTGATGGTCCTCGGTTTAAAGTAGGGGACTTGGTCTGGTTGTCCTCAAGAAATATTCCTATGAGAGTGGCATCTCCTAAATTTAAGCCTAGGTTCATTGGACCATATAAGATCATGGAGATTCTTAATCCTGTTTCTTTTCGTTTGCTTCTTCCAGGGACATTTAAGATCCATAACGTGTTCCACAAGTCCTTGTTGAAGAGGTTTGTTGAGCCAGTGGTTCCTACTACTGTGCCTCCTGACCCTGTTTTGGTTGAGGGCAATCTGGAGTATGTGGTTGAGAAAATATTGAATTCTCGTTTTTCTAGACGGAAACTCCAGTATTTGGTTAAATGGAGAGGTTATGGTCAGGAAGACAATTCTTGGGTGTTTGCTTCAGACATCCATGCTAGGAGACTCATCCGTGCGTATCATAGAACTCATCCTGACCGACCTGGTTGCTCAAATGAGGGTTCGGTGACCCCTCCTCAAGGGGGGGGTACTGTTGTGAATAGGCTGGAAATGAGTTCTGAGCAGAAGCTCCCTCTGGTGGTTACAAACGGTACTGGACTGTCCAGTGAAGATTGTGAGGATTGGGAATCAGGTGTTACTGACTGGTCTTATATAAGGGAGTCGCCTTCCCATCAGGGTTGCCGGTGTCAATTGTTCTGGTCTCAATCCTTGATTCCTGTTTCCTTGGTGGCCTGCTGTGTCGTGTCTGAATCTCCTGCTAACAGATAAGACATTTTCTTCTTTTTGTTTTTGTGCTTGATTTTTGCATTTTGTCCTGCACTTCTGTGGGGGCCTTCTGGATCCCCTCTGGGGGCTTTTGCCTCTCAGTTCAGTTCAGCCACTGATGTTTGTACATTTGCTTTTTCCAGTTTTTTCAGTGGCTGCTGTTTTGTTTTTGGTTACACCAGAGAACTAATTTAGGTGGTAGAGGTCGTGTGATCTCAGGTGTTTTTGAAATTAGTAGAGTTGGTGCTTTTCAGGGTTTTTTGGGATTGCAGTAAGTGCCCTTCCTATCCTTTTCTATTTAGTAAGTTTGGGCCCCAACGTTTGCTCATACTATTTTCTGTCTGTGTCAGTATTTCTTCTTGTCTAACCGCCATTACATGTTTGGGGGCTTTCTATGTTCTTTGGGGATCTGCTCCGGGGCAGATAGCTTTCCTCTTTCTATCTTTAGGTGTAGTTAGTTTCTCAGGCTGTGACGAGGCGTCTAGGACCAACGTAGGAACGCTCCACGGCTGCCTCTAGTTGTGGTGGTTAGTCAGGGTACTGCAATCTCATAGTTTCCAACTGCTCTGGTGTATTTCCTTTTTTGCCTGCTCTCCTCAGCTTCCAAATCATAACAGATCACTGTGTGTAATGTCTCTATAGAATAGATCACTCTGTGTGTAATGACTATAGAATAGATCACTCTGTGTGTAATGACTATAGAATAGATCACTCTGTGCAATGACTCTATAGAATAGATCACTCTGTGTGTAATGTCTATAGAATAGATCACTGTGTGTAATGACTCTATAGAATAGATCACTCTGTGTGTAATGTCTCTATAGAATAGATCACTGTGTGTAATGACTCTATAGAATAGATCACTCTGTGTAATGACTCTATAGAATAGATCACTCTGTGTGTAATGACTATAGAATAGATCACTCTGTGTGTAATGACTCTATAGAATAGATCACTCTGTGTGTAATGTCTCTATAGAATAGATCACTCTGTGTGTAATGACTATAGAATAGATCACTCTGTGTAATGACTCTATAGAATAGATCACTCTGTGTGTAATGACTATAGAATAGATCACTCTGTGTAATGACTCTATAGAATAGATCACTCTGTGTGTAATGACTATAGAATAGATCACTCTGTGTAATGACTCTATAGAATAGATCCCTCTGTGTGTAATGTCTCTATAGAATAGATCACTCTGTGTGTAATGACTATAGAATAGATCACTCTGTGTGTAATGACTCTATAGAATAGATCACTATGTGTGTAATGACTCTATAGAATAGATTACTCTGTGTGTAATGACTCTATAGAATAGATCACTCTGTGTAATGGCTCTATAGAATAGATCACTCTGTGTGTAATGACTCTATAGAATAGATCACTCTGTGTGTAATGACTCTATAGAATAGATCACTCTGTGTGTAATGACTATAGAATAGATCACTGTGTGTAATGACTCTATAGAATAGATCACTCTGTGTGTAATGTCTCTATAGAATAGATCACTCTGTGTGTAATGACTCTATAGAATAGATCACTGTGTGTAATGACTCTATAGAATAGATCACTGTGTGTAATGACTCTATAGAATATAGGAGATTCACTTTTTGTATTGAAGAACTGAAATAAATTCACTTTTTGATGATATTCTAATTTTGTGAGAAGCTCCTGTATTGTCTTGTACTGATCCTGAGTTACATCCAGTTTAATACTGCAGAGCTGCATTCAGGATTCTGCCCAGGATGATTCTTGTTCTTACTGTTCTTCCCACTATACAGGTGCAGTATAAGATTCAGGTTACCGTACATATAATGCACCTGTTGCGGATTCATTCACAAGATCACTCTGTAGCAATGTAATTGATTTGCTGTCATCCTGCGGACCCCTGGATAGATGATGAGATAATTACACCCTTGTTATTTAGCTAAGTGCATTGCAGTCAGTTGGCGGCATTATCTGATGTGTATATTCCATCGCACACCACAGGGCAGTATAATTGCTCTGCTCTGAATATCTCTCCTATACATATGATGGCTCCCACAGTCATTGTCACTCAGCTTTACTGCACAAACCTGTGCTCCTGTACATCTTCCCATATTCCTGCATATATCGGAATATTAACTGTTCAGGACTCTGGGAAAACCGCAGTGAAATTAAATGGTTATTATTGTTAAATGGCAAATATTCTTAGTTATGCTGTTCAACCCCTACAATTTTCCAGTAATAAGTGTGCTCTGCTGCAGGCACTGTAACCTGGGTGCTACATCAGGCACTGTAACATGGGCAGTGTTATTGGAGGATTGTATGGCAGCATTATTTGGAGGATTGTATGGCCGTATTATGTGGAGGATTGTATGGCAGCATTATTTGTAGGATTGTATGGCAGTATTATTGGAGGATTGTATGGCAGTATTATTGGAGGATTGTATGGCAGTATTATTGGAGGATTGTACGGCAGTATTATTTGTAGGATTGTATGGCAGTATTATTTGTAGGATTGTATGGCAGCATTATTTGTAGGATTGTATGGCAGTATTATTTGGAGGATTGAACGGCAGTATTATTGGAGGATTGTATGGCAGTATTATTGGAGGATTGTACGGCAGTATTATTTGTAGGATTGTATGGCAGTATTATTTGTAGGATTGTATGGCAGTATTATTTGGAGGATTGAATGGCAGTATTATTGGAGGATTGTATGGCAGTATTATTGGAGGATTGTACGGCAGTATTATTTGTAGGATTGTATGGCAGTATTATTTGTAGGATTGTATGGCAGTATTATTTGGAGGATTGTGTGGCAGTATTATTTGGAACATTGTGTGGCAGTATTATTGGGAGTATTGTATGGAAGTATTATTTTGAGTATTTTATGGCAGTATTATTTGGAGTATTGTATGGCAGTATTATTTGGAGGATTGTATGGCAGTATTATTGGAGGATTGTATGGCCGTATTATTGGAGGATTGTATGGCAGTATTATTTGTAGGATTGTATGGCAGTATTATTTGTAGGATTGTATGGCAGTATTATTTGTAGGATTGTATGGCAGTATTATTTGGAGGATTGTGTGGCAGTATTATTTGGAGTATTGTATGGCAGTATTATTTGGAGTATTGTATGGCAGTATTATTTGGAGGATTGTGTGGCAGTATTTGGAGGATTGTATGGCAGTATTATTTGGAACATTGTGTGGCAGTATTATTGGGAGTATTGTATGGAAGTATTATTTGGAGTATTGTATGGCAGTATTATTTGGAGGATTGTATGGCAGTATTATTGGAGGATTGTATGGCAGTATTATTGGAGGATTGTATGGCAGTATTATTTGGAGGATTGTGTGGCAGTATTATTGAGGATTGTGTGGCAGTATTTGGAGGATTGCATGGCAGTATAATTTGGAGGATTGTATGGCAGTATTATTTGGAGGATTGTATGGCCGTATTGTTTGGAGGATTGTGTGGCCGTATTATTTGGAGGATTGTATGGCAGTATTATTTGGAGGATTGTATAGCAGTATTATTTGGAGGATTGTACGGCAGTATTATTTGCAGGATTGTATGGCCATATTATTTGGAGGATTGTATGACCGTATTGTTTGGAGGATTGTATGGCCGTATTGTTTGGAGGATTGTACGGCAGTATTATTTGGAGGATTGTATGGCCGTATTATTTGGAGGATTGTATGGCCGTATTATTTGGAGGATTGTATGGCAGTATTATTTGGAGGATTGTATGGCCGTGTTATTTGGAGGATTGGATGACAGTATTATTGAGGATTGTGTGGCAGTATTTGGAGGATTGTATGGCAGTATTATTTGAAGGATTGTATGGCTGTATTATTTGGAGGATTGCATGGCTGTATTATTTGGAGGATTGTACGGCAGTATTATTTGCAGGATTGTAAGGCCGTATTATTTGGAGGATTGGATGACAGTATTATTGAGGATTGTGTGGCAGTATTTGGAGGATTGTATGGCAGTATTATTTGGAGGATTGTATGGCAGTATTATTTGGAGGATTGTATGGCAGTATTATTTGGAGGATTGTATGGCAGTATTATTTGGAGGATTGTATTGCAGTATTATTTGGAGGATTGTATGACAGTATTATTTGGAGGATTGTATGGCAGTATTGTTTGGAGGATTGTATTGCAGTATTATTTGGAGGATTGTATGACAGTATTCTGTTGCTCTTCTCACAGTTTGGCCTCATACTCACTGGCTGGAAAAAAATCGGTCCGTTTTCTGCAGGAAAAAAACGGTACATTTGTTGTAAAAAGGCATGCGATTTTGATGTGATTTTAAATCGCACCATGCGTTTTCTGTCAGTTTTCCATCTGTATGCAATGCGATTTTAACATGAAGTTTTACATAGAGCAGTTATCTCTATGTAAAAAGTCATGTAAAAATCACATTGTAACAAAAAAATTTACACAAAAAGCAAATAATTATATATATAATATATATATATATATATATACATCTAATATATATATATATATATATATATAATATATATATAGGTCATACACTTCTACATAGTATAATAGCCGCTAATTCATCCCTGGCATTACTGTAAAATCACACTGACAGCTTTAATAAAGAATAGAAATAATACATATACACAAATAGAATACATATATATAATGTAATTGTGACATATATATATACATATATTTATAGTTCCTAGACTTCTACATACTGTAATAGCCGCTAATTCAATTGCCGGCTTTTGTGAAATCACAGAAGCCGACATGAAATGATACATTGTTTCCACACAGTTAACCATGTCATTTCCTGCATTTTGATATATGGTTTGAACTTACAATTACATGAGTGTATTTGTACAAAATTTCAGACATGTAGGGGTTAATTAAAGGTGTAAATTCGTTGAAAAAAAATGCGTGGACTCCCGCTGTATTTTCTCCACCAGACAGACAAAGCAAGCGAGTGGGGGCAGATAATAATAGCCTAGGGAGGGTACATTTTTTTTGTGCCCCCCCTGGCTACTAACATCTGCCCCCAGACACCCCAGAAAGGGCAAATCTATAATTAGATTCGCCCTTTCTGGCACTTTGCCCGTCTATTCCCATTGCCCTGTAGCGGTGGCGAATGGGTTAATAAGGGGTTAATGTCACCTTGCTATTGAAAGGTGACCTTAAGCCATGTTAATAATTGAGAGCTGTCAATTAGACAACGATCAATTATTAATCCTATTGTATGATAGAAAAATCAAACACACACAGTTTAATAAAAAATAAGTTTAATGAAATAATCACACAGTTTTTGACCATATTTTATTTTCCTGCTAAAACCATTTCCTGTAATAAAAATAAAATAAAAAAGCAAAATTATTCTTACCAATCCGATGTACAGTCAGGTCCCACGGTGTAATCCATCAGAAAGGGTTAACAGGTTACAGTTAACAGTGAGCTAATGCTGTCTCCGAGCTGTATTCCCATGAATGAATAACTTACTCTCCCAGCGAAAGGAGAGGAAGAGATTCATGAATGGAGCTTAATTGATTTATTGCCACTTTCACTTCAGTGACCTGACCTAAAGGGTATGCCACACTAAACAATATCGCTAAAAAACGTCACTATTTAGCGATCCTGTTAGCGATATTGTTCAGTGCGGCAGCTTCCAGCGACGAGCTTCCTGCTGTGATCTCGCTCGTCGCTGGAATCGCTCCGGACCCTATTTCATCGCTGGCGCTCCCGCTGGGTAAGTATCTAATCGCTGTGTGGCACCTTTTCTTAGCGATTTAGCGGTACTTTTGTACCGCTAAAGTCGTTAAGAAGATCGCTAACGGCGATAGCGTCGTTAACTATATCGCTAAATGTGGCAGCATTTAGCGATATAGAAACAATCCCGCTAGCGATCTCATTAGTATGCAACGCTAACGAGATCGCTAGCGGGATAGCTTAGTGTGGCAGTACCTTAAGGTGAAAGTGGGATACAATCAATTAAGCTTCATTCATGAATCACATCCTCTCCTGTCGGCAGGAGATAAGCTCATTCATTCAGGAGCTATCAGATGAGCACGCAGGATTACTTGTGCTGCTTATCTGATTGCTAGTTAACCCTTTGTGAAGGATTACGTGGGACGTGACAGATCGCCAGATAGGTAAGAATAATGTTGTTTTATTATTTTATATTTATTTTAGAAGAACAAGGGCTTCGAACGGATTAAGAGTTAAATAAAAGATGGTCAAAAATATGTGTTTTGATTTCATTAAAATTATTTATTCTTAAAGTGTGTCTGTGTTTTTTTATTTACTTCAATAGGATTAATAATTGATAGTTGTCTAATTGACAGCTCTCAATTATTAACCTGCCTTAAGGTCACCTTTCAATACTAAGGTGACATTAACGCCTTATTAACCCATTCGCCACCGCTACAGGGCAATGGGAATAGACGGGCAAAGTGCCAGAAAGGGCGAATCTAATTATAGATTTGCCCTTTCTGGGGTGTCTGGGGGCAGATGTTAGTAGCCAGGGGGGGCACAAAAAAAATGTACCCTCCCTAGGCTATTATTATCTGCCCCCACTCGCTTGCTTTGTCTGTCTGGTGGAGAAAATACAGCGGGAGCCCACGCATTTTTTTCTACGAATTTACACCTTTAATTAACCCTACATGTCTGAAATTTTGTACAAATACACTCATGTAATTGTAAGTTCAAACCATATATCAAAATACAGGAAATTACATGGTTAACTGTGTGGAAACAATGTATCATTTCATGTCGGCTTCTGTGATTTCACAAAAGCCGGCAATTGAATTGCATAGAATACATGTACAGTCATGGCCAAAAGTTTTGAGAATGACACAAATATTAATTTTTACAAAGTCTACTGCTTCACTTTTTCTAATGGCAATTTGCATATACTCCAGAATGTTATAAAGAGTGATCAGCTTAACAGCAATTACTTGCAAAGTCAATATTTGGCTAGAAAATGAACTTTATCCCCCAAAACACATTTCAACATCATTGCAGCCCTGCCTTAAAAGGACCAGCTAACCTCTTTTCAGTGATTGCTCCATTAACACAGGTGTGGGTGTTGATGAGGACATGGCTGGAGATCAATCTGTCATGATTAAGTAAGAATGACACCACTGGACACTTTAAAAGGAGGCTGGTGCTTGGCATCATTGTTTCTCTTCTGTTAACCATGGTTATCTCTAAAGAAACACGTGCAGTCATCATTGCAATGCACAAAAATGGCCTAACAGGGAAGAGTATCGCAGCTAGAAAGATTGCACCTCAGTCAACAATCTATCGCATCATCAAGAACTTCAAGGAGAGACTTTCCATTGTTGCCAAAAAGGCTTCAGGGAGCCCAAGAAAGACCAGCAAGCGCCAGGACCGTCTTTTAAAAGTGTTTCAGCTGCGGGATCGGGCTACCAGCAGTGCAGAGCTTGCTCAGGAATGGCAGCAGGCAGGTGTGAGTGCATCTGCATGCACTGTGAGGCGGAGACTCTTGGAGCAAGGCCTGGTCTCAAGGAGGGCAGCAAAGAAGCCACTTCTCTCCAGAAAAAACATCATGGACAGACTGATATTCTGCAAAAGGTACAGGCAGTGTACTGCTGAGGACTGGGGTAAAGTTATTTTCTCTGATGAATCCCCTTTTCGATTGTTTGGGACATCAGGAAAACGCCACATTTGGAGAAGACAAGGTGAGCGCTACCACCAGTCTTGTCTCATGCCAACTGTTAAGCATCCTGAAACCATTCATGTGTGGGGTTGCTTCTCAGCCAAGGGAATCGGCTCTCTCACAGTCTTGACTAAAAACACAGCCATGAATAAAGAATGGTACCAGAATGTCCTCCAAGAGCAACTTCTCCCAACCCTCCAAGGCAGTTTGGCGATCAACAATGCCTTTTCCAGCATGATGGAGCACCTTGCCATAAAGCAAAGGTGATAACTCAATGGCTCAGGGAACAAAACATAGAGATTTTGGGTCCATGGCCTGGAAACTCCCCCGATCTTAATCCCATTGAGAACTTGTGGTCAATCATCAAGAGAAGGGTGGACAAACAAAAACCTAAAAATTCTGACAAAATGAAAGCATTGATTGTGCAAGAATGGACTGCTATCAGTCAGGATTTGGTCCAGAAGTTGATTGAGAGCATGCCAGGGAGAATTGCAGAGGTCCTGAAGAAGAAGGGTCAACACTGCAAATATTGACTTGCTGCATTAACTCATTCTAAAGGGTATGCCACACTAAACAATATCGCTAACGGGATCGCTAAAAAACGTCACTATTTAGCGATCCCGTTAGCGATGTTGTTCAGTGCGGCAGCTGCCAGCGACGAGCTTCCTGCTGTGATCTCGCTCGTCGCTGGAATCGCTCCGGACCCTATTTTCTCGTCGGCGCTCCCGCTGGGTAAGTATATATCGCTAGTGTGGCACCTTTTCTTAGCGATTTAGCGGTACTTTTGTACCGCTAAAGTCGTTAAGAAGATCGCTAGCGGCGATAGCGTCGTTAACTATATCGCTAAATGTGGCCGCATTTAGCGATATAGAAACAATCCCGCTAGCGATCTCATTAGTATGCAACGCTAACGAGATCGCTAGCGGGATAGCTTAGTGTGGCAGTACCTTAACTGTCAATATAAGCTTTTGTTACTCATATGTTTGCAATTATTATATTTCTGTCTGTGATAAAAACATCTGTCAAACACACATAAAAACCAGAGGGCAGCAGATCATGTGAAAATATAATATTTGTGTCATTCTCAAAACTTTTGGCCATGACTGTATATATATATATATATATATTATATATGTATTCTATGTGTATGTATCTACTGTTTTGTGAGCTGTCAGTGTGATTTTACAGTAGCCGGGGATGAATTACCGGCTTTTCAAAGGAGACTGGTGCATATAAATCGGACAGCACGTGCATGGTGCGAGTGCTGTTAGTTTTTTAATCGCACCCATTGACTTGCATTGGTGATTTTCATCCCAAAATCGCATCAAATCGCAGCAAGCTGCGATTTTTTTCTCACACCAATATCTGATGAGAAAAAAATCGCTAATGAGAACTCACCCATTGACTAACATTGGTCAGATTTGCATCCGATTTTTTATCGTCTGATTTTCATCCGTTTTCGGCACCAGTAAGTATGAGGCCTTTCAGTTAATAAAATTCACACAGAGCTGCAGTGATCAGAGTACAGACTCTTAAATAGCAATCTCCATCTAATTAACAGCAGATTAAGTCACTTGTTAAATGAAAACTAATGGTATTGGTGAGTGTGTAATGGATGCACAGAAGTGAGGAGGAGGATGCTGATTGTATAGGATTTACTACATAAGGGGCAGGAGAACATCCTCATTACATGGGACTGTATATAAACCTCCACATGGAGACTTTTCAGCCCCAGCCCCTAATATAGGAACCATAAGCCGAGAGCAGTTCCATAAATACTGGGAGCAGCCTTTTAAAGGGGGTGGTGTTTTATCATATATTTAGATCGCCTACATTAACAGCAAACCCCATAATTTATCCTCGCTCTATTATTTATTTCAGACACCACACCAGACTCCCTTAATATATTCAGCCCCCTGTATTAATATGAGACCACAAAGAATACTGTTACATTCAGGGTCGGATACAGACAAAAGAGGCCCCTGTGCAAGAACAGTATATGGGCCCTTTGCACTCCAATAGTGGACTGTTTTGGAGCTGGATGTGGCCCCCTCACATCGTGGGCCCCCTTTGCCTCTGTGTGGCTGCACACGTAGCACCATGCCTGCCCCTGATTAAATTAATATCAGCCCCCAGATCTCTGTACCAGCAGTGCTGCCTCTGATCAGCATTCTGGGCAGATGTGGATCATAAACCGGAAAATGAAAAAAAAAAGTTTTATTGCATTGCATTGTGCCCACGGACCCTGAGCGATGCCCGGGCTGAGACGTATGAGCCAGATACATATCCCTCTTGCTATTCTGCGGGCAGGTGACAGGTGCGCTTTAAACATCTCGATAATTTGAGTGGAATCGCTGCCACAATGCTTCATCATTCCGTTTCACCCTTATCTGAAAGGAAATATAACGAAGCAGATGCCTCATTGTGTCGACTTACATCTTCATCTGCCCCCGAGAAAGCACTCTTGCAAGCAGACTGATTAACCCTTTTATTGCCAGCACTTCTGGCTGCGAATGAGTTATTGTTTTCTGCGCAGACTGCGCACTTTGCGGTCGCTTGGAGCAGGTGCCGCTGAAAGACTGAGTGATGAAAAGCTAATCAGTGCAGTAATTTGTGTATATTCTATCACTTCTCGCTGCTGTCCTCCAGGTGCAGGGTCACCCCAGTACATGTATGAAACATAAAAATCCCCTGATCAATGATAATTACAGGCCCTCCACACCCCCCCACACTATCCGGAGCTGGGGCTACACTTACTTCTACCAAGAATAGAGACAATTACCATTGTAAGGAGCGGATGATGTCAGAATGGCTGAAAGCTGCGTCCTCCATGTGTTCTCAGTGCTCGGATCCTTTATAGTGATTCATTGTCGACGCTGACTGTACAAATTAGTTCTGGGTCCATATACAGAGTGACCCAAGGTAGAACCCTGCAGAGCAAATCACTGTGAACCCTAGAAAGCTTTGCACAGTACTGATAGGTCCAGCAAACCTTCTGTGGCATCTCCTCTAATTTCAGTCCTTCACTTCACCCTTTATTTTCCATCTCGTCCAGACTGTCATCACAAATTCTCCTGACTGCCACCAATTTCTTTGTCATTAATTAATGATGACCCCCTTAGTGTCCTCATTCAGTATTGGTGCCTCCCTTAGTTTCCTCATTCAGTATTGGTGCCTCCCTTAGTGTCCTCATTCAGTATTGGTGCCTCCCTTAGTGTCCTCATTCAGTATTGGTGCCTCCCTTAGTGTCCTCATTCAGTATTGGTGCCTCCCTTAGTATCCCCATTCAGTATTGGTGCCTCCCTTAGTGTCCTCAGTCTGTATTGGTGCCTCCCTTAGTATCCCCATTCAGTATTGGTGCCTCCCTTAGTGTCCTCATTCAGTATTGGTGCCTCCCTTAGTGTCCTCATTCAGTATTGGTGCCTCCCTTAGTTTCCTCATTCAGTATTGGTGCCTCCCTTAGTGTCCTCATTCAGTATTGGTGCCTCCCTTAGTGTCCTCATTCAGTATTGGTGCCTCCCTTAGTGTCCTCATTCAGTATTGGTGCCTCCCTTAGTATCCCATTCAGTATTGGTGCCTCCCTTAGTGTCCTCATTCAGTATTGGTGCCTCCCTTAGTATCCCCATTCAGTATTGGTGCCTCCCTTAGTGTCCTCATTCAGTATTGGTGCCTCCCTTAGTTTCCTCATTCAGTATTGGTGCCCTCCTTAGTGTCCTCATTCAGTATTGGTGCCTCCTTTAGTGTCCTCATTCAGTATTGGTGCCTCCCTTAGTTTCCTCATTCAGTATTGGTGCCCTCCTTAGTGTCCTCATTCAGTATTGGTGCCTCCCTTAGTGTCCTCATTCAGTATTGGTGCCTCCCTTAGTGTCCTCATTCAGTATTGGTGCCTCACTTAGTGTCCCCATTCAGTATTGGTGCCTCCCTTAGTGTCCTCATTCCATATTGGTGCCCTCCTTAGCGTCCTCATTCAGTATTGGTGCCCCCCTTAGTGTCCTCATTCAGTATTGGTGCCCTCCTTAGCTTCCTCATTCAGTATTGGTGCCCTCCTTAGCTTCCTCATTCAGTATTGGTGCCCTCTTTAGTGTCCTCATTCAGTATTAGTGCCCTCCTTAGTGTCCTCATTCAGTATTGGTGCCCCCCTTAGTGTCCTCATTCAGTATTGGTGCCCTCCTTAGCGTCCTCATTCAGTATTGGTGCCCCCCTTAGTGTCCTCATTCAGTATTGGTGCCCTCCTTAGCGTCCTCATTCAGTATTGGTGCCCTCTTTAGTGTCCTCAATCAGTATTGGTGCCCTCCTTAGTGTCCTCATTCCGTATTGGTGCCCTCTTTAGTGTCCTCATTCAGTATTGGTGCCTCCCTTAGTGTCCTCATTCAGTATTGGTGCCCTCCTTAGTGTCCTCATTCAGTATTGGTGCCTCCCTTAGTGTCCTCATTCAGTATTCGTGCCTCCCTTAGTGTCCTCATTCAGTATTGGTGCCTCCTTAGTGTCCTCATTCAGTATTGGTGCCTTCCTTAGTGTCCTCTTTCAGTATTGGTGCCTCCCTTAGTGTCCTCTTTCAGTATTGGTGCCTCCCTTAGTGTCCTCATTCAGTATTGGTGCCTCCCTTAGTGTCCTCATTCAGTATTGGTGCCTCCCTTAGTGTCCTCATTCAGTATTGGTGCCTCCCTTAGTGTCCTCATTCAGTATTCGTGCCTCCCTTAGTGTCCTCATTCAGTATTGGTGCCTTCCTTAGTGTCCTCATTCAGTATTCGTGCCTCCCTTAGTGTCCTCATTCAGTATTGGTGCCTCCCTTAGTGTCCTCATTCAGTATTGGTGCCTTCCTTAGTGTCCTCTTTCAGTATTGGTGCCTCCCTTAGTGTCCTCATTCAGTATTGGTGCCTCCCTTAGTGTCCTCATTCAGTATTGGTGCCTCCCTTAGTGTCCTCTTTCAGTATTTGTGCCTTCCTTAGTGTCCTCATTCAGTAATGTAGTCCCCTTTAGTGTCCTCATTCTCTAATTGTCATCCCCTTAGGGTCCTCATTCAGAAATAGTGCCCCCTAGGGTCCTCATTCAATAATGGTGCCCCCTTAGTGTCATGATTCAGTATTTGTGCCCCCTTAGTGTCATGATTCAGTATTGGTGCCCCCTTAGTATCCCTTGCTCAGTATTGATGCCCACCTTGGCGTTCCTTCCCCAACCAGGAATTGTGTCCCAATAGATAATAAAGCTAATACTCGCATTGCCTGTTTCTCGCCCCAGCCTAATACTCCCTCTCCTCTCCCCTAAATGAACAGTATGTGCATCCTCAGGGGCTGGATGCAGCAAATAGTTGCCCAAAGCTTCAGAGCACTGGGGCAAATATCCTCTGGTCCTCGCCAAGGTCGGGGTAAAGCGGTCACTGCCTCACACACAGCTGGCACTAAACATTGGCTCAGTTGGGGAATCTGCCTGTTTGGGGCGCACAGACTGCGCTCACTTTTGGATACGAGGGGGTTATTCGATCTGTCTCCCTCATGCTCAACCCAGTTTTATTCTTCTCTCTGCGAAAACCTAGAGGCAAATAAATGAAAGCGGCTTGTAGAGAAGCATTAAGGAGAAATTGTGTGATTGGCACTGCCCAACGCCGCACTCTATGGAAATCAGCAGATAATTATCGGTCCTGAGCCTGTACAGACAGACTCCGGGCTTCGCGGCCTACAGAGGTGTAATTATCAAAGCTATCAGCTCCAGCCCTGGTTATTGCGTTAATATTTCCACCCTGTGCTCCATCCGGCCGGGAGAGCACAATGTAATTCTGCTTGTATTTACAGGGCGAGAGGGTTTTTTATGTCGGGGTAGTTGCAGGAGCAGCTCCATTGGAGCCGGTTAATGCAGCTCATACAGTGGGTGCTGCGTTACGTCTATAAGCCTATTGAGGCTGCTGAATAGGAATGAGGAATGCTGACTGCGATAAGGCCCCCGAAGGCCGTCCGCCGACTCGCTCCTGAGCCAGCGCTGAGATAAGCCGGATTCTTGGAGTGTTTGTACCCAATATGGACTTATTAATCGGTACAAGAAAATTCAGCCACAGATTTATTAAATCTCTTTATCAGGGAGCCCCAGGAGTGCACCGAAATGGGGACCCGTGAACAGTGTCGGCTTCACCCGGCTGCTCCTCCAACAATGACGTGCTTAACCTTTACATCGCCATTAACCATCGACGCTGGGAGACGTTCCACAGGGATCTCACTATTCATGGAGGTCCATGGCAAAACCAAGGAAAGGCCCCCCAGATTGTTTTACTGGATTCACCATCAGGGGGTGCATAGTAGTGTCCTACAGCTGATTTTCTGTACACAGGAGAGTCTACATGTACAGAGCTACACAGTACATGAGCCCCTAGAAGATGTCGTAGGAGCCAATTTTATGTTTTGTTTAGCTTAGCCCATGATATCCATTAGTTCTTTGTCCTAGTGCCCAGTTCCAGTAATTCTTTGTCCCAGTCCTCTGTTCCAGTAATTCTTTGTTCCATTCCCTGGGTTCCCAGTAATCCTTTGCCCCAGTCCCCAATGCCCATTAATTCTTTGTCCCAGTCCCCGGTGCCAAGTAACTATTTGTCCTGGTGCCTGGGTTCCCAGTAATTCTTTGTCCCATTCCCTGGGTTCCCAGTAATCCTTTGCCCCAGTCCCCAATGCCCATTAATTATTTGTCCCAGTCCCCGGTGCCAAGAAACTGCTTGTCCCGGTGCCTGGGTTCCCAGTAATTCTTTCTCCCAGTCCTCTGTTCCTGTTATTCTTTGCCTCAGTCCCCGGTGCCAAGTAATCCTTTGCCCCAGTCCCCGATGCCCAGTAATTCTTTGCCTCAGTCCCTGGTGCCCAATAATTTTTTGTCCCAGTCCCTGGATTCCCAGTAATCCTTTGCCCCAGTCCCCGATGCCCAGTAATTCTTTGTCCCAGTCCCCAGTGCCAGGTAACTGTTTGTCCCAGTCCCTGGTGCCCAGTAATTCTTTGTCCTAGTTTCTGGTGCCCATTAATTCTTCATCCCAGTCCCAAGTGTCCCGTTGTCTTCTGTCTTAGTCCCTCTTTCCCAGTTGTTGTCTGCTTTAGTCCCTGTTGCCCATTAATTCTTTGTTTTAGTCCTTGGTACCCAGCACATTTTTTGTACAGTCCCTGGCCCATTAATTCTTTTTCAGTGGCCAGGTTTACACTAGCTGGTTGGCGGTTGTTTATTAGCCTGATAAGACCGCACTTCAGATGCGCACAGAACACTCGGTAATAGATCGTTCCTGTCTCTCATGCCCAGAAAAACATTGTCTGAATCCTCGATTAGTAATGGATTCATGCCTCCTGCCCTGGTGCGTGCACTGGTCCTGTTGGCTTTTGATGCCCACTCCCCAGTGCTGTAATGCTCATGCCTGGTCTTCAGTGCTGTAACCCAGACTGGCTCTTGGTGCTCCACTAGTGACACAATATTAGGTGGTTTAGTGTGTGGAACTCTAGTGTGAAATTCTTGGTCCCCTGTCATATTGTGCGCCAGCCCTTAGCTCCCACACATCTTATAGTCTTAGGCCGGCGTCACACACAACTACAAAAAATCGGTCCGTTTTAGTCGGTCGATTGTCGGATCAAAATGCAAACATCACACATCCTTCTGGCATCCGATTTTCCTTCAAAGATGCAATTTAGTCGCATGTGTGTACCTTGTAACATCCGATTTTCATCCGACTTGCGATAATTTCTCGCAGGCTTGCAAAACTGACATATAATGGATCCAAAAGAATAGTATTTCAATCACAAAAGAAAAAATAGATATATACACATAGAACACATATATATATATATATATATATAATCATGTCATGTAATATTTTATATATATATATATATTTATAGTTCCTAGACTTCTACATACTGTTATAGGCGCTAATTCAATTGCCGGCTTTTGTGAAATCACAGAAGCCGACATGAAATGATACATTGTTTCCACACAGTTAACCATGTCATTTCCTGTATTTTGATATTTGTTTAGAACTTACAATTACATGAGTGTATTTGTGCAAAATTTCAGACATGTAGGGGTTAATTAAAGGTGTAAATTCGTTGAAAAAAAATGCGTGGGCTCCCGCTGTATTTTCTCCAACAGACAGACAAAGCAAGCGAGTGGGGGCAGATAATAACAGCCTAGGGAGGGTACATTTTTTTTGTGCCCCCCCTGGCTACTAACATCTGCCCCCAGACACCCCAGAAAGGGCAAATCTATAATTAGATTCGCCCTTTCTGGCACTTTGCCCGTCTATTCCCATTGCCCTGTAGCGGTGGCGAATGGGTTAATAATGTCACCTTAATGTCACCTTAGTATTGAAAGGTGACCTTAAGGCAGGTTAATAATTGAGAGCTGTCAATTAGACAACTATCAATTATTAATCCTATTGTATGATAGAAAAATCAAACACACACAGTTTAATAAAAAAGAAGTTTAATTAAATAATCACACAGTTTTTGACCATATTTTATTTTCCTGCTAAAACCATTTCCTGTAATAAAAATAAAATAAAAAAGCAAAATGATTCTTACCAATCCGATGTACAGTCAGGTCCCACGGTGTAATCCATCAGAAAGGGTTAACAGGTTACAGTTAACAGTGAGCTAATGCTGTCTCCGAGCTGTATTCCCATGAATGAATAACTTACTCTCCCAGCGAAAGGAGAGGAAGAGATTCATGAATGGAGCTTAATTGATTTATTGCCACTTTCACTTCAGTGACCTGACCTAAGGTGAAAGTGGGATACAATCAATTAAGCTTCATTCATTAATCACATCCTCTCCTGTCAGCAGGAGATAAGCTCATTCATTCAGGAGCTATCAGATGAGCACGCAGGATTACTTGCGCTGCTTATCTGATTGCTAGTTAACCCTTTGTGAAGGATTACATCGTGGGACGTGACAGATTGCCAGATAGGTAAGAATAATGTTGTTTTATTATTTTATATTTATTTTAGAAGAACAAGGGCTTCGAACGGATTAAGAGTTAAATAAAAGATGGTCAAAAATATGTGTTTTTATTTCATTAAAATTATTTATTCTTAAAGTGTGTCTGTGTTTTTTTATTTACTTCAATAGGATTAATAATTGATAGTTGTCTAATTGACAGCTCTCAATTATTAACCTGCCTTAAGGTCACCTTTCAATACTAAGGTGACATTAAGGTGACATTATTAACCCATTCGCCACCGCTACAGGGCAATGGGAATAGACGGGCAAAGTGCCAGAAAGGGCGAATCTAATTATAGATTTGCCCTTTCTGGGGTGTCTGGGGGCAGATGTTAGTAGCCAGGGGGGGCACAAAAAAAATGTACCCTCCCTAGGCTATTATTATCTGCCCCCACTCGCTTGCTTTGTCTGTCTGGTGGAGAAAATACAGCGGGAGTCCACGCATTTTTTTTCAACGAATTTACACCTTTAATTAACCCCTACATGTCTGAAATTTTGTACAAATACACTCATGTAATTGTAAGTTCAAACCATATATCAAAATGCAGGAAATGACATGGTTAACTGTGTGGAAACAATGTATCATTTCATGTCGGCTTCTGTGATTTCACAAAAGCCGGCAATTGAATTAGCGGCTATTACAGTATGTAGAAGTCTAGGAACTATAAATATATATA
Source organism: Oophaga sylvatica (assembly GCA_033576555.1). Classification (NCBI taxonomy): domain Eukaryota; kingdom Metazoa; phylum Chordata; class Amphibia; order Anura; family Dendrobatidae; genus Oophaga; species Oophaga sylvatica. The sequence goes on along the minus strand of JARQOD010000009.1, from coordinate 63,402,250 downwards.
TATATATATACGTCACAATTACATATATATATATATATATATATATATATATATATATATATATATGTATTCTATGTGTGTATATCTATTCTTTCTATTCTTTATTAAAGCTGTCAGTGTGATTTTACAGTATAGCCGGGGATGAATTGCCGGCTTTTCTAAAGGACACCGATGCGATTTAATCGCAAGTCACACATGCGGTCCGTTTGTAATCAGATTTTTCATCGCTCCCATAGACTTGCATTGGCGATAGTCGACCCACAATCGGTGACAGTGGCAGCATGCTGCGATTGCACTCGGACGTTTAAAACGGACCACAAAAAATCTGATACTAGGAGCTGCTCCATAGATTAACATAGGGCAGACTGCAATACGATTTTTCATCGTATTGCAGTCGTCCGATTCTGTCGCCAGTGTGACGCCGGCCTTACTGTCAAACTCTGCAGGAACATCTGGGAGGCTTCCGGAAAAAGGGGAGACCTCCTGGAAGAGTCGGAAAATCTCCCGTGCACAAAAGAAACCTTTCAAGAAAGCAGCTGTCCCGGATGCTTCTTGTCTGGGTGCTCCGAAACTAAGCAGTGCCCAAAAACACATTAAAGGGGAAGTACAGTAAAAAGGGCATGGGTGTAGTGGGCCCTGGAAAGGGGGGACAAAGTCATAACAAAAAGTGTATCAGTAAATTCCTGGACATCGAAGCCACAACATTGTCCAGCACAATGGTGATAATATGTTCCCATCCTTGACATCCTGGGGACATGCCACTTTTAGGACCCTCAGCTATTGAAAGCACTGGGGTCCTACATTTGGACATTGGAAGTGGTCATTGGTGGGAGCTCTTACCCTTTAAATCAATGGAGATTAGGTCTTTTGCGCCTGTCTTTTTTCATTGAAGTCTATGGGAGGGTTATGGAAAGATCTATGCAATCTATTAAAGCCAAGGAGACCAGCAGTTGCTTCGGGTCAGCAGAGGTCCAGGGCCGGCGTTTTTCTGAAGTGAGACCCCATCTGTCAGGTAAAAATATCAAGATTGGAATTTAAAGCTTTTTATGCAATGTAAAAAAAATCCCTTATTTCTACCCACTTCTATGGAAAACCTATAATCCAGAAATCTGATGTCCACAAAGCACTCGAGCAGCCTGAGCGCTGCGCTGAGGGAGATGAGATGTCACTGACCTTCCTCCAGAGTTTCCCTCCACATGTCATTATATCAGTCTTATCCACTTAACGTGTCATTAGTCGCCATTACGCACGACCTCTCTATGGCGGGACACGACCCTGGGCAGGGAAGATGAGAGACCGGTGGAACTAGGTCACTGCAGCCGCTTCTCCTACAACGGTGCAAAGTGATATCAAGAGTAAGTGCAGGTGAGTAAAGGGACATTAAAGGGAACCTGTCAGTCCATCCCTGCTGCCCAAACCACAGGCGGCATGAATCAGAGCGTGGCTGAACGACTTAGAGGTGCGATTAGTCCGGTGCCGCCCAAACCACAGGCAGCATGGATCAGAGCGTGGCTGCTCGACTTAGAGGTGCGACTAGTCCGGTGTCGCCCAAACCACAGGCGGCATGAATCAGAGCATGGCTGCTCGACTTAGAGGTGCGACTAGTCCGGTGTCGCCCAAACCACAGGCGGCATGAATCAGAGCATGGCTGCTCGACTTAGAGGTGCGACTAGTCCGGTGTCGCCCAAACCACAGGCGGCATGAATCAGAGCATGGCTGCTCGACTTAGAGGCGCGACTAGTCCGGTGTCGCCCAAACCACAGGCGGCATGAATCAGAGCGTGGCTGCTCGACTTACAGGTGCGACTAGTCCGGTGTCGCCCAAACCACAGGCAGCATGAATCAGAGCATGGCTGCTTGACTTAGAGGCGTGACTAGTCCGGTGTTGCCCAAACCACAGGCGGCATAAATCAGTGTGTGGCTGCACAACTTAGAGGTGCGACTAGTCCGGTGTCGCCCAAACCACAGGCGGCATGAATCAGAGTGTGGCTGCACGACTTAGAGGTGCGACTAGTCCGGTGTCGCCCAAACTACAGGCGGCATGAATCAGGAGCGTGGGTGCACGACTTAGAGGTGCGACTAGTCCGGCATCGCCCAAACCACAGGCGGCATGAATCAGGAGCGTGGGTGCACGACTTAGAGGTGCGACTAGTCCGGTGTCGCCCAAACCACAGGCGGCATGAATCAGAGCGTGGCTGCACGACTTAGAGGTGCGACTAGTCCGGCGTCGCCCAAACCACAGGTGGTATGAATCAGAGTGTGGGTGCACGACTTAGAGGAGCGACTAGTCTGGTGCCGCCCAAACCACAGGCGGCATGAATCAGAGTGTGGGTGCACGACTTAGAGGAGCGACTAGTCTGGTGTCGCCCAAACCACAGGCAGCATGAACCGTAGAGATGCGACTAGTCCGGTGCCGCCCCAATCTGCTCTGTGATTGACAGGTCTCTTCCTATGTACTGGAGCAGAGCGGGGAGAAGCCTCATCTCTGTCTATGGTCTCCGGCCGGATCTTTAAACTATGTCACCTAAGCGTTTCAGAGGAAAAACGTGCTGCCAGGTCTGATTCATGCTTCCCCAACCATGGTCAGGTTCATTATTATGGCGGCCATTACCGTTACTACAGATTTGGCATCCTGCTTTCCTAGCATTCTGACTTAATGGTTTAATGACTGAACCAGGGTCGGACATATCATTGGTGCAACCTGTGCGGCTGCACAGGGGCCCAAGAGGTAAGGGGGCCCATTTCTACCTTCAAAGCAGGTGCGATTTTGCATTTTTAGGAGCTCTTGAACTGCAAAAGGCCCATATATTGTTCTTGCCCCGGGGCCCGTTTCTGTCTGTGTCCGCCAGTGGACTGAACCTAGTGATTTCCGAGGGGCGTGCTCTGTAAGCTGTGCGGTCATGCTGGGATCTGTAGTCTGATATCTGTACGCCATCTCCATCCGTATGCTCAGTCCCCCGATGGCGTCTCTGAAGCATCCTGGGAGAGTGGTCTCTGATGTCGGCCTCTGAAGTCTCCTTCTCATCATTAGCCGCCACTTCTTTGTGTAATTGCTCGTACTTGTATCTCATCTTAGAATTAATTGCCGCTTATTATCAGCGGAGACGCAGATTTCCTGGATCCCGGAGTCACAGCCAGACCAAATAATTCATTAAATGTGTGTAAGGGGAAGTGGCACCTTCTCATCCCCCTGATGGATTCCCAGTGTGATCCCTGCGACTGGACGAAATGAGGACAAGTAGTGATGTAACCGATATGATGGACTGCGGCCCGGGGTCAGGTCCAAAAAGTCTCGGGAAAGACTGCAGTCAGGGATTCCGGAACATGATGGGGGTTGTAGTGGTGTGTTTCCAATGAGACCATCAGTCAGGATAGGTTTAGATACAGTGGATCAGCAGAAGGTATCACACAGGATAGGCTTAGATACAACTAAATATCCAACACTAGCACGCATGATAGGATTAGATACACGGCTCAGCAGACCGTATCACACAGGATAGGATTGGATGCATGGCTCAGCAGACAGTATCACACAGCATAGGATTAGATACACAGCTCAGCAGACAGTATCACACAGGATAGGATTAGATACACGGTTCAGCAGACAGTATCACACAGGATAAGATTTAGGTGTACACATGATCCATGCAGAGATCCATGGTATACACACAGCAAGATAAGATAGATTACACAGCTCTGCAGTCAGTATCACACAGGATAGGATTAGTACACAGCTCAGCAGACTGTATCACACAGGAGAGGATTAGATACACGGCTCATCAGTCAGTATCTCACAGGATAGGATTAGATGATACACACGGCTCCGTCAGACAGTAGTATCACCCAGAGTAAGAGAGGATTAGATACACGGCTCATCATCAGTTCAGTAATCTACATCACCTGGTGATAGGATATGGATTAGCACGGCTCATCAGACAGTATCACACATATGGAGAGCGATTACAGATTATTGAGATAGGATTCTTCAGTATGTTGTTGATGTAGCTGACACCAGAGAACAGCAGCTCACACTGTCTGCTTTATACCTGGGTAATAATTTCCCAGTCCTGTACTGAGGTTACATGATGGTGGCAGAGAATCCACCGGTGACATCTGGAGTCATTAATGCTGCGACACTTTGACCCCGTGTATGGACACCCGGCATCTTCTGTGCTCAGTCCCTTCGATTCTTCCTCTAGTGATCACTGTACATGCTCAGTGATATTTTCAGCTGCCGAGTTGAGACTGGTTGTGACTGACCACATGGTGGCGCTGTAATTCCTACTTTTATCGTGTGAGTAATTCATGCAGCATCTTCCCAGCTGAGTGTATAAGGCCACCATGTGTATACACAACATATATATGTATAAGGGAAGAGTCCGACCGCCGTATAACTCGGGCTAGGATCACATCTCAGTGCACGGACTGGCTGGCAGCTCTCCCGACCTGAGCATGACAGCTGCATAGAAATACACAAAGACGAGCGCCGGCCAGCCAGGCATTACGTTTCAATCCTTGTCCGGGTTATACATCTGACTGCTCCCTGGCTGGCATTGTTCTGGGAATGTACCGCTGTCACTGTTTTGGGGACCACACGGCTGGCATTATTCGTGGAAGGTACCGCTGGCACTGTTATGAGGCTGCTGTACCTTACACAATTATGGTGCACTGTGGTTGGTGTCATTTGGGTGCATAGGACAACTGCAGCTGGCATTGTTGTGGGGAGACTCGGCTGGCATTGTTGTGGGGAGGCTCGGCTGGCATTGTTGTGGGGAGGCTCGGCTGGCATTGTTGTGGGGAGGCTCGGCTGGCATTGTTGTGGGGAGGCTCGGCTGGCATTGTTGTGGGGAGGCTCGGCTGGCATTGTTGTGGGGAGGCTCGGCTGGCATTGTTGTGGGGAGGCTCGGCTGGCATTGTGGGGAGGCTCGGCTGGCATTGTTGTGGGGAGACTCGGCTGGCATTGTTGTGGGGAGGCTCGGCTGGCATTGTTCTGGGTGAGGCTCGGCTGGCGTTGTTGTGGGGAGACTCGGCTGGCATTGTTGTGGGAGACTCGGCTGGCATTCTTGTGGGGAGGCTCGGCTGGCATTGTTGTGGGGAGGCTCGGTTGGTATTGTTCTGGTGAGGCTCGGCTGGCATTGTTCTGGTGAGGCTCGGCTGGCATTGTTGTGGGGAGGCTCGGCTGGCATTGTTGTGGGGAGGCTCGGCTGGCATTGTTGTGGGGAGGCTCGGTTGGTATTGTTCTGGTGAGGCTCGGCTGGCATTGTTCTGGTGAGGCTCGGCTGGCATTGTTCTGGTGAGGCTCGGCTGGCATTGTTCTGGTGAGGCTCGGCTGCGTTGTGGGGAGGCTCGGCTGGCACTGTCCGGGGGAGGCTCGGCTGGCATTCTTGTGGGGAGACTCGGCTGGCATTGTTGTGGGAGGCTCGGCTGGCATTGTTCTGGTGAGGCTCGGCTGGCATTGTTGTGGGGAGGCTCGGCTGGCATTGTTCTGGTGAGGCTCGGCTGGCATTGTTGTGGGGAGGCTCGGCTGGCATTGTTCTGGTGAGGCTCGGCTGGCGTTGTGGGGAGGCTCGGCTGGCACTGTCCGTGGGGAGGCTCGGCTGGCATTTTGTGGGGAGACTCGGCTGGCATTGTTGTGGGGAGGCTCGGCTGGCATGTTGTGGGGAGGCTCGGCTGGCATTGTTGTGGGGAGACTCGGCTGGCATTGTTGTGGGGAGGCTCGGCTGGCATTGTTGTGGGGAGGCTCGGCTGGCATTGTTGTGGGAGGCTCGGCTGGCATTGTTGTGGGAGACTCGGCTGGCATTGTTGTGGGGAGGCTCGGCTGGCATTGTTCTGGTGATGCTCGGCTGGCGTTGTTGTGGGGAGACTCGGCTGGCATTGTTGTGGGGAGACTCGGCTGGCATTCTTGTGGGGAGGCTCGGCTGGCATTGTTGTGGGGAGGCTCGGTTGGTATTGTTCTGGTGAGGCTCGGCTGGCATTGTTCTGGTGAGGCTCGGCTGGCATTGTTGTGGGGAGGCTCGGCTGGCATTGTTGTGGGGAGGCTCGCTGGCATTGTTGTGGGGAGGCTCGGTTGGTATTGTTCTGGTGAGGCTCGGCTGGCATTGTTCTGGTGAGGCTCGGCTGGCATTGTTCTGGTGAGGCTCGGCTGGCATTGTTCTGGTGAGGCTCGGCTGGCGTTGTGGGGAGGCTCGGCTGGCACTGTCCGGGGGAGGCTCGGCTGGCATTCTTGTGGGGAGACTCGGCTGGCATTGTTGTGGGGAGGCTCGGCTGGCATTGTTCTGGTGAGGCTCGGCTGCATTGTTGTGGGGAGGCTCGGCTGGCATTGTTCTGGTGAGGCTCGGCTGGCATTGTTGTGGGGAGGCTCGGCTGGCATTGTTCTGGTGAGGCTCGGCTGGCGTTTGTGGGGAGGCTCGGCTGGCACTGTCCGGGGGAGGCTCGGCTGGCATCTTGTGGGGAGACTCGGCTGGCATTGTTGTGGGGAGGCTCGGCTGGCATTGTTCTGGTGAGGCTCGGCTGGCTTTGTGGGGAGGCTCGGCTGGCGTTGTGGGGAGGCTCGGCTGTCACTGTTCGGGGGAGGCTCTGCTGGTATTGTTGTGGGGAGACTCGGCTGGCAATGTTGTGGGGAGGCTCGGCTGGCATTGTTCTGGTGAGGCACTTCTGGCATTGTTCTGGTGAGGCTCGGCTGGCGTTGTGGGGAGGCTCGGCTGGCACTGTTTGGGGAGGCTCGGCTGGCATTGTTGTGGGAGACTCGCTGGCAATGTTGTGAGAGGCTTGGCTGCATTGTTGTGGGGAGGCTCGGCTGGCATTATTGTGGGGAAGCTCAGCTAGCACTGTTTGGAGGAGACTCGGCTGGCACTGTTGTGGGGAGACTGCCGGCACTGTTGTGGGAGGCTCGGCTGGCACTGTTGTGGGGAGACTGCCGGCACTGTTGTGGGGAGGCTCGGCTGGCACTGTTTGGGGAGACTGCTGGCACCATTGTGGGGAGGCTCGGCTGACGCTGTTGTGGGGATGTTCGGCTGGCACTGTTGTGGGGAGGCTCGGCTAGTGCTGTTGTGGGGAGGCTCAGCTGGCGCTGTTGTGGGGAGGCTCGGCTGGCGCTGTTGTGGGGAGACTCGGCTGGCATTGTTGTGGGGAGGCTCAGCTGGCATTGTGGGGAGGCTCGGATGTCACTGTTGTGGGGAGGCTCAGCTGTCATTGTTGTGGGGAGGCTCGGCTGGCACTGTTGTGGGGAGGCTTGGCTGGCACTATTGTGGGGAGACTCGGCTGGCATTGTTGTGGGAGACTCGGCTGGCACTGTTGTGGGGAGGCTTGGCTGGCGCTGTTATGGGGAGACTCGGCTGGCATTGTTGTGGGGAGGTCGGCTGGCACTGTTGTGGGGAGGCTCGGCTGGCACTGTTGTGGGGAGACTCGGCTGTCACTGTTGTGGGGAGGCTCGGCTGGCGCTGTTGTGGGGAGACTCGGCTGTCACTGTTGTGGGGAGGCTCAGCTGTCACTGTTGTGGGGAGGCTCGGCTGGCATTGTTGTGTGGAGGTCGGCTGTCACTGTTGTGGGGAGGCTCGGCTGGCACTGTTGTGGGGAGGCTCGGCTGGCATTGTTACGAGGCCCCTATGCCTGCCATGGGGCCTGTAATGCGGGTGTTGTGTTGGCACTGTACCCGTCTTCTTTGGCTGGCACTGTTGTGGGGAGGCTCGGCTGGCACTGTACAGGTCTGCTTTGGCTGGCACTGTTGTGGGGAGGCTCGGCTGGCACTGTTGTGGGGAGGCTCGGCTGGCATTGTTGTGGGGAGGTCGGCTGGCACTGTTGTGGGGAGGCTCGGCTGGCATTGTTACGAGGCCCCTATGCCTGCCATGGGGCCTGTAATGCGGGTGTTGTGTTAGCACTGTACCCGTCTTCTTTGGCTGGCACTGTTGTGGGGAGTCTCGGCTGGCACTGTACAGGTCTTCTTTGGCTGGCACTGTTGTGGGGAGACTCGGCTGGCACTGTACAGGTCTTCTTTGGCTGGCACTGTTGTGAGGAGGCTCGGCTGGCACTGTTGTGGGGAGGCTTGGCTGGCATTGTTGTGGGGAGGCTCGGCTGGCACTGTTGTGGGGAGACTCGGCTGGCACTGTTGTGGGGAGGCTCGGCTGGCATTGTTGTGGGGAGGCTCGGCTGGCATTGTTCTGGTGAGGCTCGGCTGGCATTGTTCTGGTGAGGCTCAGCTGGCATTGTTGTGGGGAGGCTCGGCTGGCATTGTTCTGGTGAGGCTCGGCTGGCGTTGTGGGGAGGCTCGGCTGGCACTGTCCGGGGAGGCTCGGCTGGCATTCTTGTGGGGAGACTCGGCTGGCATTGTTGTGGGAGGCTCGGCTGGCATTGTTCTGGTGAGGCTCGGCTGGCATTGTTGTGGGGAGGCTCGGCTGGCATTGTTCTGGTGAGGCTCGGCTGGCATTGTTGTGGGAGGCTCGGCTGGCATTGTTCTGGTGAGGCTCGCTGGCGTTGTGGGAGGCTCGGCTGGCACTGTCCGGGGAGGCTCGGCTGGCATTCTTGTGGGGAGACTCGGCTGGCATTGTTGTGGGGAGGCTCGGCTGGCATTGTTCTGGTGAGGCTCGGCTGGCTTTGTGGGAGGCTCGGCTGGCATTGGGGAGGCTCGGCTGGCACTGTTCGGGGAGGCTCTGCTGGTATTGTTGTGGGGAGACTCGGCTGGCAATGTTGTGGGGAGGCTCGGCTGGCATTGTTCTGGTGAGGCTCTTCTGGCATTGTTCTGGTGAGGCTCGGCTGGCGTTTTGGGAGGCTCGGCTGGCACTGTTCGGGGAGGCTCGGCTGGCATTGTTGTGGGGAGACTCGGCTGGCAATGTTGTGAGGAGGCTTGGCTGGCATTGTTTGGGGAGGCTCGGCTGGCATTATTGTGGGGAAGCTCAGCTAGCACTGTTTGGAGGAGACTCGGCTGGCACTGTTGTGGGAGACTGCCAGCACTGTTGTGGGGAGGCTCGGCTGGCACTGTTGTGGAGAGACTGCCAGCACTGTTGTGGGGAGGCTCGGCTGGCACTGTTGTGGGAGACTGCCGGCACTGTTGTGGGGAGGCTCGGCTGGCACTGTTGTGGGGAGACTGCTGGCACTGTTGTGGGAGGCTCGGCTGGCACTGTTGTGGGAGGCTCAGCTAGCGCTTTGTGGGGAGTCGGCTGGCACTGTTGTGGGGAGGCTCGGCTAGTGCTGTTGTGGGGAGGCTCAGCTGCGCTGTTGTGGGGAGGCTCGGCTGCGCTGTTGTGGGGAGACTCGGCTGGCATTGTTGTGGGGAGGCTCAGCTGGCATTGTTGTGGGGAGGCTCGGATGTCACTGTTGTGGGGAGGCTCAGCTGTCATTGTTGTGGGGAGGCTCGGCTGGCACTGTTGTGGGGAGGCTTGGCTGGCACTATTGTGGGGAGACTCGGCTGGCATTGTTGTGGGGAGACTCGGCTGGCACTGTTGTGGGGAGGCTTGGCTGGCGCTGTTATGGGGAGACTCGGCTGCATTGTTGTGGGGAGGCTCGGCTGGCACTGTTGTGGGGAGACTCGGCTGTCACTGTTGTGGGGAGGCTCGCTGCGCTGTTGTGGGGAGACTCGCTGTCACTGTTGTGGGGAGGCTCAGCTGTCACTGTTGTGGGGAGGCTCAGCTGTCACTGTTGTGGGGAGGCTCAGCTGTCACTGTTGTGGGAGGCTCAGCTGTCACTGTTGGGGGCTCAGTTCACTGTTGTGGGGAGACTCGGCTGTTACTGTTGTGGGGAGGCTCAGCTGTCACTGTTGTGGGAGGCTCGGGCATTGTTGTGTGGAGGTCGGCTGTCACTGTTGTGGGGAGGCTCGGCTGGCACTGTTGTGGGAGGCTCGGCTGACATTGTTGTGGGGAGGTCGGCTGGCACTGTTGTGGGGAGGCTCGGCTGGCACTGTTGTGGGGAGGCTCGGCTGGCATTGTTACGAGGCCCCTATGCCTGCCATGGGGCCTGTAATGCGGGTGTTTGTTGGCACTGTACCCGTCTTCTTTGGCTGGCACTGTTGTGGGGAGGCTCGGCTGGCACTGTACAGGTCTGCTTTGGCTGGCACTGTTGTGGGGAGGCTCGGCTGGCACTGTTTGGGGAGGCTCGGCTGGCATTGTTGTGGGGAGGTCGGCTGGCACTGTTGTGGGGAGGCTCGGCTGGCATTGTTACGAGGCCCCTATGCCTGCCATGGGGCCTGTAATGCGGGTGTTGTGTTGGCACTGTACCCGTCTTCTTTGGCTGGCACTGTTGTGGGGAGTCTCGGCTGGCACTGTACAGGTCTTCTTTGGCTGGCACTGTTGTGAGGAGGCTCGGCTGGCACTGTTGTGGGTAGGCTTGGCTGGCATTGTTGTGGGGAGGCTCGGCTGGCACTGTTGTGGGAGACTCGGCTGGCACTGTACAGGTCTTCTTTGGCTGGCACTGTTGTGAGGAGGCTCGGCTGGCACTGTTGTGGGTAGGCTTGGCTGGCATTGTTGTGGGGAGGCTCGGCTGGCACTGTTGTGGGGAGACTCGGCTGGCACTGTTGTGGGGAGGCTCGGCTGGCACTGTACAGGTCTTCTTTGGCTGGCACTGTACTGGGCTCTTTTGCCTGGTATTATTCTGGGACTTGTCTGTAAAGTCTCATGTTTTGTCCTTTTATTTTCCTTGACCACTGTCACCTCCTCACTGTTGTCCTCGTCCGATCCATAGTAAGTGATGGTGTCCATGGGCGTACCCACCATGGGGCAGGGGGGGGCATTGGTGTCACTTAATCATGGTCGACCGTTCCCTCCAGACCGTGAACATCCTGCGCTGATACTAACAGTTTGACACCGGGAAGCTTTACAGACACCGGCTGTAGTCTGCGGTGGCTATACGGGGGGCACGTGACTCTATGAATGGACCCTGGAGAGGGGGAGCACTTAATTGCATCTCCTGATGTAGGAATTAATTATTTCAGTCAAAACTCTCAAAACTGTGATATCAGCTTTACATTACTCTTCCCTTTGGGATTAAAAAGTTAAAGCTGAGCCTCGAGCGCTGGAAGCGCAAGTGTTTATCTGGAGCAGTGAAATCTGAATAATATCAGCTGTGGGTCCAGAAAAAGGGCTGGAAATGAGTGATAAAACCACAGGCGAAGCCAAAGTGCTCCATAGCGTCCCCCCTTCCAAACCATGCCCCCCATTCAGCCATTTCTTACCAATATGGCACCATTACTGCTCCCATGGAACATTATATAGCCGGATGAAGAAGACAACTGTAGGATCCGTGTATACTGGTGTTCTCTGTTATTGTGAATGTGAAGGATTAATCATAAGTAGAGTTGAGCGATACTTTCCGATATCCAAAAGTATCGGAATCGGAATGGTATCGCCGATACCATTAAAATATCGGCGATACCCGATACTGATACCGGAAATCCAATGTAAGTCTATGGGAACAAAATATCGTAACTAAAAAAACCTCTTTCTTTCCTTGTAAACACTAAATATACACACATAGAATACATATATAATATATATACATGTCATTGTGACATATATATATACATATATTTATAGTTTATACACTTCTACATAGTAAAATAGCCTCTGATTCAATTGCCGGGTAAAGCCGGCTTTTGTGAAAAGACAGAAGCACCCGACATGAAATGACACTTGGTTTACATAGAGTTAACCATGTCTTTTCATGTAGTTTGATATCTGATTTGCAGAAACAATTACATGAGTGTAAGTGTGCAAAATTTCACACCTGTAAGGGTTAATTAAAGGTATAAATTCGTTGTAAAAAAAACGGACTTTTTTGCTACGAATTTACACCTTTAATTAACCCCTACAGGTGTGAAATTTTGCACACTTACACTCATGTAATTGTTTGTGCAAATCAGATATCAAACTACATGAAAAGACATGGTTAACTCTATGTAAACCAAGTGTCATTTCATGTCGGGTTCTGCATTTTCACAAAAGCCGGCAATTGAATTAGCGGCTATTATACTATGTAGAAGTGTATGAACTATAAATATATATATATATATGTGTCACAAACTCAATGACATGTATATATATATATATGAGGTGTAAAATTGCTGAAAAAAAATGCGTGGGCTCCCGCCCTATTTTCGCAACCAGACAGACAAAGCCAGTGAGTGGGGGCAGATAATAATAGCCCAGAGAGGGACCATTATTTTTGGCCCCCCCCGGCTACTAACATCTGCCCCCAGACACCCCAGAAAGGGCAAATCTCTAATTAGATTTGCCCTTTCTGGCACTTTGCCCGTCTATTCCCATTGCCCTGTAGCGGTGGCGAATGGGTTAATAAGGGGTTAAAATGACCTTGCAATTGAAAGGTCACTTTAAGCCAGGTTAATAATTGAGAGCTGTCAATTAGACAACTATCAATTATTAATCCTATTGTATGAAAGAAAAATCAAACACACACACTTTAATAAAAAAGAAGTTTAATGAAATAATCACACAGCTTTTGACCATATTTTATTTACCTGCTAAAACCATTTCCTGTAATAAAAATAAAATAATAAAGCAAAATTATTCTTACCAATCTGATGTACAGTCAGGTCCCACGGTGTAATCCATCAGAAAGGGTTAATGTTTACTGCAGGGACCGCAGCTAATGCTGCAGCCTCACAGTAAACCCCCAAATGAATGAGCTCCTCTCCTGGCTGACAGGAGAGGAAGTGGAAAGCTTAATTGATTGCTTTCCACTTTCACTTCAGGTCAGCCAGGGACTGTCATGTGTGCATCGCCACGAAGATCGTCGCGGTTGCACATTCTGACTTCTCACAGCTGAGTTGCTGTTTCTTTGTGTTTGGCAGTTAGGGAGTTAATTCTGTCTGTGCTCAGTTCTGGGACTGGGTGCAGTTTCTCCCGGCTGCAATTAATTATTTGTTGATTGGTTTCCTTTAAATCTCTGGTTGTCTGTGTTGGGAGTTGCCAGTGAAATTCTTCATGCAGACCACAGATAGGATTGTATCTGTATAGACTTAAGTTAAAGAGCTCCTTAGTTGTTTTAAGCTCACCTTGCTTAGAGTTTAATATCCCAGATCATTTATGTTCCTTCTGTGTTTGAGTGTGTATGCAAGTCTGTGTTTTCTCCAGTCTGTCTTATATGTCTAATCTGTGTATTTAGCAGAGATCAGCCCATATCCCTTTGGTGGTAATCAGTATCCTTCTTAGGACTGATTACAGGGTTCAGGGACTGATAGGAGACAGGGTTAGGCTGGAGACTTGGACCTCTGAACCATTATCAGTACCTCCAAGGTGAGGGATTAGTTAGGACCCCAGTTTAGGGTCAGGTTAGACCCCCGGTCCTCCTCTTTCCTGTGACAGTGTATCAAGTCCTCAAGATTAACCCTGAGTTCAACGGATATCGTGTCAGGTAAATCTATTCTATATTTACATGCTGATGTTGCTAATCTATATGTGGTATAGAGTGTTGTTCTTTTAAGAATAGTTTACTGACATCGTACACATATCATAAGACCGCGTGACATTTTCACTGGCCCATAAAATTATTCCCAGTTGCCATGGATCCAGTAGCCCAGCTGGCTCTGCAGTTGCAGGGATTATCCATGGAGCTGACGGACATTAAGTCCAAAGTTTTGTCTCCCGGAGCAAACCAGATTTGAACCTAAAGTAGCTCTCCCGGACAGGTTCACTGGTGGGCGAGACAAATTTTTTACCTTCAGGGAAGCATGTGAATTGTATTTTCGGCTTCGGCCTCGATCATCAGGGAGTGAAGAGCAGAGAGTGGGAATTGTTATCTCGCTCCTACAAGGGGACCCTCAATCCTGGGCCTTCTCCCTTCCTCCGGGATCCCCGGCTCTACAGTCAGTAGATCGATTTTTTACTGCCCTGGGTTTGGTATATGATGACCCAGATCGGGTCTCTCTTGCTGAGACAAAATTACGTAAGATACAGCAGGGAGATCGTCCGGCGGAGGAATTTGCTTCTGAGTTCCGTAGATGGGCCACAGATACTCAGTGGAATGACCCAGCTCTTAGAAGCCAGTTTTGTCATGGGCTTTCTGACAAATTAAAGGACGTTTTGGCTCAGTATGATTCTCCTCCATCACTGGAGGCTGCTATGGCCCTAGCTATCCGTACTGATAGACGGCTCCGGGAGAGGTGCAGGTAACTCCGCCCCCTGTTGTTACTCCACCTACTACTAAAGTCCCTTATGTTGAGGTTCCCCTTGTCTGTTCGGAGGAGCCTATGCAGTTGGGAGGGACATCATTTCGTAGGAGGGGATTGGCGGTACGCCGCAGGACTAGAAGGTGTTTCTTCTGCGGGAAAGAGGGACATTTTGTTGGGGGATGTCCATCCCGTGCCTTGTTGAGCAAAAAGTCGCCGGAAAACTGTTAATCCCAGGTTGTGTGGTGGACGACAACCTGGGAGTATGTATTTCGTCCGCTAGTTCTTCTCAGTTCCTTGTACCAGTGGAGGTGGTGGTTGGTACGAGAGTGGAGAGATTTTCTGTTCTTCTTGATAGTGGGTCCGGGGCTAATCTGGTTGACGCTCAGTTTGCTCAGGCTCAAGGTATGCATCTGAGTGTATTGGTCAAACCGATCCCTATATTCTCCATTGACGCCAGGCCTCTCGGCCAAGGTAGCTTTGTTCATGAGGTTCATAACATTGACCTTCGGGTAGGGGCAATACATAGGGAACTATTATCTTGTTATGTGTTGGAGGGTCTACCTACTCCTATTGTGTTGGGACTTCCTTGGTTGGTTAAACATAACCCTGTGATTAATTGGCAGTCCAGAGATATAAGCCAATGGGGGAGTTTTGCAAAAGTAACTGCATGAACACAGTCATCAGTGCGGTCGTGCCTAGTACTTTGCCTCCTTTTTTGGAGGACTTTGGGGATGTGTTCTCTGAGGAGGGGTGTCAGGAGTTGCCTCCTCATCGCGTGTATGACTGCTCTATTAATTTACTTCCTGATGCTAAGTTACCTAAAGCTAGGTTATATAACCTTTCTGGTCCTGAGAGGCAGGCTATGAAAGATTATATTTCGGAAAGTCTGGCCAAAGGGCATATTAGACCTTCATCTTCCCCAGTGGCCGCGGGGTTCTTCTTTGTGAAGAAAAAAGATGGAGGCCTACGCCCTTGCTTGGATTTCCGCGAACTTAATCGGATTACTGTTCGAGATCCGTATCCACTCCCTCTGATTCCTGATCTCTTCAATCAAATTGTTGGCGCCAAATGGTTCTCTAAATTGGATCTCAGGGGGGCGTATAATCTGATTAGGATAAAAGAGGGGGATGAGTGGAAAACGGCGTTTAACACGCCGGAGGGACATTATGAGAACCTTGTCATGCCTTTTGGTCTGACTACTGCACCAGCAGTATTCCAACATTTTGTTAATGACATTTTTCGTCATCTGGTGGGCTGTTTGTGGTCGTATATTTGGATGACATTTTAATTTACTCACCAGATCTTGTGTCTCACCAGGAGCATGTGAGACAGGTGTTGCAGATCTTGCGAGACAATAAACTATATGCCAAACTGGAAAAGTGTGTATTCGCCGTACAGGAACTTCAGTTTTTGGGTTTCTTGGTGTCAGCCTCCGGTTTCCGTATGGACCCTGAAAAGGTGAGAGCAGTGCTTGAATGGGATCAGCCAGAGGATCTTAAGGCTCTGCAGCGTTTTCTGGGGTTTGCTAACTACTACCGGAAATTTATTTGTAATTTCTCATCTGTTGTCAAACCTCTCACTGACATGACAAGAAAAGGGACGGATTTTTCTAAATGGTCGGACAAAGCTTGCCAAGCTTTTTCCTCTTTGAAAAAATGTTTTGCTTCGGCACCCGTTCTCATCCAACCAGATGCATCACAGCCGTTCGTTGTGGAGGTGGACGCGTCTGACGTAGGGGTGGGTGCAATATTGTCCCAGGGTCCGTCCCCTGGTAAATGGCATCCGTGCGCTTTCTTTTCTAAAAAATTGTCGTCCGCCGAAAGGAATTATGATATCGGCAATAGGGAACTTTTGGCCATTATGTTGGCTTTTGAAGAATGGCGTCACTTTTTGGAGGGGGCAGTCCACCCGGTCACCGTCATTACTGATCACAAGAACCTGCTGTATTTGGAATCTGCTAAGCGTCTGAATTCCAGACAAGCTCGATGGTCGTTGTTTTTTACCAGGTTTAATTTTGTTGTCACTTATCGCCCTGGATCTAAGAATGTTAAGGCGGATGCCTTGTCTCGCAGTTTCCCAGGAGCCAGGAAAATGGATGACCCGATTCCTATCCTTCAGGAGGGGGTGGTAGTGTCGGCTGTATGTTCTGAGCTTGAGGAGGAGGTGTTAGAGGATCAGGGGGACGCCCTGCAGGACCTCCAGGGAGACTGTTTGTCCCAAATCAGTTGAGACAAAAGGTTATTGAGGCACATCATAATTCTGCTTTAGCAGGACATCCAGGGAGTAAGGCTACTTTAGATCTCCTTTCTCGCCGGTTTTGGTGGCCTAACGTTAATAAAGATGTTTTAACTTTTGTCGCGTCCTGTGGGGTTTGTGCTCGCTCTAAGACCCCTCATACCCGTCCGTCTGGGACCCTCTTACCCTTGAAACTTCCGGAGCGTCCATGGACTCATTTGTCTATGGACTTCATCACGGACCTTCCTCAGTCGTCAGGGAAGACTGTCATACTGGTGGTTGTTGACAGGTTCAGTAAGATGGCACATTTCATTGCTCTTCCTGCCCTCCCTAATGCTAAAACTCTGGCGCAGGTGTTCATTGGGGAGATTGTGAGACTTCATGGGTTGCCTTCTGATGTGGTGTCAGATAGGGGGTCTCAGTTTGTGTCCAAGTTTTGGAGGGCATTTTGTTTACGTCGGGGGATGCAATTGTCATTTTCCTCGGCTTTTCATCCGCAGACCAATGGTCAGACAGAGCGTCTGAATCAAAGCCTAGAGACTTATCTTCGGTGTTTTGTCTCAGAGAACCAGGAGGACTGGTCTTCTTTCTTGCCTCTGGCAGAGTTCGCTCTTAACAACAGGCGGAGCGAGTCCACTGGTAAGTCCCCGTTTTTTGGGGCATATGGTTTTCATCCCCTGTTTTGTACATTCAATGGGGGGGGCCCTTCTGGGGTTCCTGAGGAGGAGCGTTTCTCGTCGTCACTTGCTTCAGTGTGGAGAGGTGTATTGAATAATCTGAGTGCTATGGGGAACCGTTATAAACGTATGGCTGATAGGAGGAGAGTTTCTGGTCCAGATCTTAATGTGAACGATCTGGTATGGTTGTCTACCAGGAATATAAAACTTAAAGTTCCCTCCTGGAAGCTGGGCCCCAGATTCATCGGGCCGTACAGGATCAGTTCCATAATTAATCCTGTGGCATTTCGTCTGGACCTCCCTCCTACGTTTAAAATCCACAATGTGTTCCACAAGTCATTACTTAAGAGGTACGTGGCACCAGTCATACCATCACCTCTACCTCCTCCTCCAGTGGTGGTGAATGGTAACTTGGAGTTTCAAGTGTCAAAGATCATTGACTCACGTCTGAATCGCCGGTCCCTTCAGTACTTGGTGCATTGGAAGGGGTATGGTCCAGAGGAGAGGACGTGGGTTCCTGCGTCTGACATTAACGCAGATCGTTTGGTGCGGACCTTCCACAGAACTCACCCGGGCAAACCTGGCCCTGAGGGTCCGGAGGCCCCTCGTAGAAGGGGGGGTACTGTCATGTGTGCATCGCCACGAAGATCGTCGCGGTTGCACATTCTGACTTCTCACAGCTGAGTTGCTGTTTCTTTGTGTTTGGCAGTTAGGGAGTTAATTCTGTCTGTGCTCAGTTCTGGGACTGGGTGCAGTTTCTCCCGGCTGCAAATAATTATTTGTTGATTGGTTTCCTTTAAATCTCTGGTTGTCTGTGTTGGGAGTTGCCAGTGAAATTCTTCATGCAGACCACAGATAGGATTGTATCTGTATAGACTTAAGTTAAAGAGCTCCTTAGTTGTTTTAAGCTCACCTTGCTTAGAGTTTAATATCCCAGATCATTTATGTTCCTTCTGTGTTTGAGTGTGTATGCAAGTCTGTGTTTTCTCCAGTCTGTCTTATATGTCTAATCTGTGTATTTAGCAGAGATCAGCCCATATCCCTTTGGTGGTAATCAGTATCCTTCTTAGGACTGATTACAGGGTTCAGGGACTGATAGGAGACAGGGTTAGGCTGGAGACTTGGACCTCTGAACCATTATCAGTACCTCCAAGGTGAGGGATTAGTTAGGACCCCAGTTTAGGGTCAGGTTAGACCCCCGGTCCTCCTCTTTCCTGTGACAGTGTATCAAGTCCTCAAGATTAACCCTGAGTTCAACGGATATCGTGTCAGGTAAATCTATTCTATATTTACATGCTGATGTTGCTAATCTATATGTTGTATAGAGTGTTGTTCTTTTAAGAATAGTTTACTGACATCGTACACATATCATAAGACCGCGTGACAGGGACACCATCAGTGACGTCAGAGGGAACTGATTAACAAAAATTGGGGTTCCCTTCGAAAAAAAAATGGCGTGGGGTCCCCCCTACTTTTGTTAACCAGCCAGATGAAGCAGACCGCTGAGGCCTGGATTTTCAGGCTGTTAAGGAGCCAAGATCCATGGACCTTGCCAGCCTGATAATACCAGGCCACAGCAGTCTGCATATCTTGGCTGATTAACAAAAATAGGGGATCCCCTCGAAAAAAATTGGCGTGGGGTCCCCCTATTTTTGTTAACCAGCTGTCATGTGTGCATTGCCACGAAGATCGTCGCGGTTGCACATTTTGACTTCTCACAGCTGAGTTGCTGTTTCTTTGTGTTTGGCAGCTAGGAAGTTAATTCTGTCTGTGCTCGGTGCTGGGACTGGGTGCAGTTTCTCCCGGCTGCAATTGATTATTTGTTGATTGGTTTCCTTTAAATTCCTGGTTGTCTGCTTGGGGAGTTGCCAGTGAAACCTTCATGCAGACCACAGATAGGAATGAATCTGTATAGACTTTAGTTGTGAGCTCCTTAGTTGTTCTAAGCTCAACTTGGTTAGAGTTTATTTCCCAGACCATTTATGTTCCTTTGGTGTTTGAGTGTGTATGCAAGCGAGTGTTATCCTGTCTGTCTTATATGTCTAATCTGTGTATTTAGCTGAGATCAACCCATATCCCTTTGGTGGTAGTCAGGATCCTTCTTAGGACTGATTACAGGGTTCAGGGTCTGATAGGAGACAGGGTTAGGTTGGTGACTTGGACCTCTGAACCATTATCAGTACCTCCAAGGTGAGGGATTAGTTAGGACCCCAGTTTAGGGTCAGGTTAGATCCCGGTCCACCTCTTTCCTGTTTCAGCTCATCAAGTCCTCAAGATTAACCCTGAGTTCAGCAGATATCGTGTCAGGTAAATCTATTCTATACTTACATGCTGATGTTGCTATACTAGTTGTTGTATAGAGTGTTGTTCCTGTATTAATAGTTTACTGACATTGTATACATATCATTAGACAGCGTGATACCAGCCAGATGAAGCAGACCGCTGAGGCCTGGATTTTCAGGCTGTTAAGGAGCCAAGATCCATGGACCTTGCCAGCCTGATAATACCAGGCCACAGCAGTCTGCATATCTTGGCTGATTAACAAAAATAGGGGATCCCCTCGAAAAAAATTAGCGTGGGGTCCCCCCTATTTTTGTTAACCAGCCAGATGAAGCAGACTGCTGAGGCCTGGTTTTTCAGGCTGGTAAGGATCCAATATCCATGGACCTTGCAAGCCTGATAATACCAGGCCACAACAGTCTGCTTAGCTTGGCTGGTTAACAAAAATAGGGGATCCCCTCGAAAAAAAAACGGCGTGGGGATCCCCCCTATTTTTGTTAACCAGCCAAGTAAAATGCAGACTGCTGCGGCCTGGTATTAAAAGACTGTCAAGGCCCATGGATTTTGGCCCTCAACAGCCTGATAATACCAGGCTACAGCAGCCCCACATTTGGCGCATCAAAAGATGTGCCAATTGTGGCACTTTACCCGGCTCTTCCCACTTGCCCTGTAGCGGTGGCAAGCGGGGTAATAAGGGGTTAATGTCACCGTTGATTGCACGGTGACAATAAGCCTGGTTAATAATGGAGAGCCGTCAATAAGACACCGATCCATTATTAATCACAAAGTTTTTAAATGTTTAAAAAAAAGACACAGCAAGAAAAAAGTCTTTTAATGAAATAAAAGAGACAACACAGTTTTCATTTCTTTTATTACTCTCTCATTCCTGCGACGCCATCGATCTCCTGTAAAAAAAGAAAAAAAGCAAACCAACAGTATACCACCTGTCCGACGCAGTCCATAGTAACGACAGTCCCACGACGATCCAGCTCTGCTACATCGGAATGACAGGCAGAGCCTGACATCCCGGCGCAGCACAGCTGATTACCTGCTTCTCCGGCGGTGACGTCATCGGACTGCTTTACGGCCGCGATTACCCAGCAGTCACTGCAGTTCTCGCGAGAAACTGCATGTGACCGCCAGGGAGAAGAGGATGGCGGCCATCAAGCAGTCCGGGATGTGACCGCCGGAGATCTTCTGCCGGGTAAGTGCCGCTGACTCCTGACAGACCCGACCGACGGACACTGACAGTGACAGTGACATTCCGATTCCGGTATCCGATATGACGAAAATATCGGTACTCGGAATCGGAATTCCGATAGAGCTAATATCGGCCGATACCCGATATTTGCAGTATCGGAATGCTCAACCCTAATCATAAGTGCTCTCATCATGGCTCATTTTTAAAGGGGACCTGGATTATTCCAAGAAAATGGCTTCAGAGGATCCAGACTATCAGTGATAGACTCACACTGGGAAGAAGTGTGTCTGAAACATCCAGCAGACACTTGACTTTCTTGGTGACGTGACTTGTGAGCAAACAAGTATTTTTTTTCACTGCTCCAGGAGCCCCAGTACTGTTATACTTAACTATCTGCCTTGGAATTTACTGGGGACTAAAATTATGATTTCCAGAGGGGGAAGGAGACTGATTGGTGAAATTACTGGGGACTATATATGACTTCCACAGAGGGAAGGAGACTGATTCAAACTGATTGGCAACTATATTTACAGTTACTTGAAAGAAAAAGAGACTGAGTTGGATCTACGGCTACCAGAGGACAAAGGAGTCTGGTTTGGCACTATATGCACAGGTGACAGAGGTGGATGGTTACTGACTGGGAACTTACTGGGGGCCATTATCTACAGATGCCAAAGGTGGAAGGAGGCAGTGGCGTTCCGTGAATAGAGCAGACTAAGCAGCTGCTATGGGGCCCAGACAGGTGAGGGGGCCCACGACGGCCGCTGTCGTTTGGCAGCTGTGCTGTGCTGACACAGTACTATCTCCTTTAATTAAATATAAGCGACGGCCGGACACTGTAAACCCCCTTGAAGGTCCCCTTTCCTTGTTGTCTCCTGGTCAGCAGTTGGCTTAAGTCTCTGGCTGCATTTGCATAAGAAAGCCAGCCTGCAGCCAGAGATACGTGCATCACAGGAAGCAGAAAACATTCATAAGTTTCACTCAGGGAGAGATACACTACACAAGAAGGTGAGCCCTGCTGGCTGGGGTATGGGGTGGATTTTTTTGTTGAATGTGTCCCCTCACTGTGCTGGCACTTTATATTTACAATGGCTAGCCTCTGGCTGCACTTTGCACCTTAGGGAGTGAGGGGGTCCTGATTGCAGGCACTGTGGAGGGTGGAGGAGGGGGGCTCTGCATGCACTGTGGAGGAGGAGGATTGCCCTGCATGCACTCCACCCTTCTGTACTCCTCACAATGCTTCTCCATTAGAGCTGGTTTCATGTGATTTAACCCCTGTACCACCACCAGGCAGGATGATGCTTCCTAGCTGTAGGTAAGACCATGCCCAGTCTATGTCCCACCACCAACTTCACTGTCAAGGTGTGCAACAATGCATGTTCATGCAATACTAAAAATGTGCAATGCCCTGGAAATCATGGTGCAGCCAATAAATGTTACTAATTTATTCTGCTCCTTCACCCCAGAGGCATGCACCTGGGAGACAGCAATTACATGGGGCGTGCTGAGCTCATGAGGTGCCTGAGAGTGGAAGTTCTGCAGATGTTATGGAAGATATTGTGTGCGGCATTTCTGTGTCCCCTTACCTGTGATAAAATGTGTCTTGTAGTTTGTACACATGTTGGAACTTTGCATAGCTTACATATTCCAATCATTTCATATACAAAGATATGACATCCGTCTACCTGTCTTATATGATGCCATGAATGATGGGCATTGCTTGTACCTGCTGTCAGATTAGGCACCACACTTCTTACATCGGAGCACACTATGCAGCATGTTCCCTGTCAGGCTAGGTTCACATTTATACGCCTGCAGACTTAATGCGTTGGACGTATACATTAAAACGTATGCCATGCATCAACCTACGAATTTAAACAAGTACATTTGATACATATCGTACTTCCATCTTTGTCTCTATATGTTTTTTACTTAAAAAAATCATTTTTTTTCCATCCAGTTTTACTGGTGTCAACAGTCCCATCCCACTCCATTTTGGCATCAGTTCTGTGAGGAGGTGTCCAGAGGAATAAACTTTTTTTCACCCCACATTAAAAACACGTACCTTTGGTCAATTATGTTTTTTTCCCACAATACAACGTGATCAGGGCAAAACATAGTCAGAAGAACATTTTTTTTACACTACGTGTTGCCCATTATGGTTTGTGTATGCCTCCATATACGTCTGAATACCATTTTTTTTTGCAATTCAGACATATTTGTCCAGCAGACTGCACTGTATAAATGTGAGCCAAGCCTAAAGAAGTCCTTTTTGTCCAAGGAGGATAAAGCACATCATAAACACAAGTCCATACTGTGTGTTGCTGCTTTGCAGTGTGTATTTTTGCCATGCTGATTTTACAGGTGAAAGGTATTTACTTTGAGCCTTTTTTTGGTTGTAATGGTGAATGCTTCAGGATTATCAATGACCAAAGGGGCGGCAAATTTTTCAGCCGCCCCGGGCCCCACAAACAGTTGCTACGCCACTGCACACACAAGATGGTGAGCCTGGCTGGGGGTCGATTTTTTTTGTTAAATGTGTCCCCTCACTGTGCTGGCACTTTACATTTACAATGGCTCTGGCTGCACTTTGCACCTTAGGGAGGGGGGCCCGGCTGCACGCACTGTGGAGGGTGTAGGGGGCCCTGCATGCACTGCAGGTGTGTGTGTGTGTGGAGTTAAGAGCACCTGTTTTTTTTTTGGGGGGGGCCCCATTCAGACTTTTGCTATGGGGCCCCATGATTTCTATGTACGCCCCTGGAAGGAGGAACTAACTGAGGAATGTACATATTTGTATGTGCAAGAGGGGAAAGGTGACTGTGTACTACATTTACAGCTGGCAGTAGGATGAACACTCAGTGGGGACTGACTGGGGGATACATTTATAGCTGCTAGAGGGTGAAGGAGACTGATTTTCACTTGCCAGATCAGAATCTACACAGACTGAGACATTAATGGGCACTGGTATTTACAGCTGCATGAGGAAAAAGGAGATCTACTGGGACTGTATATAGACAGACTGATGATGATGTGAAGGCAGGAGGTAATGCATGCAACATGAATGATGTTTTATGAGCTATAGATAGAAAATAGAGTAATGGGTCTCTTGATCCTTCCCAGAAACCCACCCATACCCACACAGATTAGCAGTGGGGCTAAACGGGACACGGTGAGGAGGAAAATTAAGATGAACAGTGCACTTTTTTGGTGGAAATATTGTAAAGTAGATTAACTAATAGCCATTTGGGACTATTTACAGAGACTAATTTGTGGACTAACCTCTCTAAAGCACATATAGAAGAAGCTGGCTACTTCCTCCAGCATCACACTGAGCCGCTCCCCCTGTAGAGACCTAGAAGGACCTTCCTGGTGGCCAGGTGACAATAGTAGAAGTCAGACAGCTGCTTCCTGCCACTGAAGATGAAGGCAGGAGAAATCTGCAGAGTAAGAGTTGAGGCTACAAGAGAAACAGACTGCACTTAAGGAGTCAAAAGCACAGGAACGGTTTTTATTTTAGCTGAAAATATTAATCCTATCACTTGATTAACTTTTTACGTTCTCTCGGCTACAGGATTATATATATACAGTATATATATATATATATACACAAAGAGGGATACGCCATTGTTGTGAAAAGCAGCAGGTCGTCTGCCCGCGCCCTCCCCACTATTTCTGGATTTGGAGGTCAGGATGAGAGAGAAGATGATGCGTCTTTCTGAGCGTAGAAGGCTGTGAGACATCAGATAAGTGAGGAAATGGAGGATTATCAGCTTGCGGTGACTTCAAAAGAATTAATCATATACCAGAAAGTTTGGCATTTCTGAAAGGGACGTCATCATTTAAAAGAAAGTTCTCAGCTTCTTAAAAGTCAAGACGCTGGTACTGAAACCAGATAGTTCCTTAAAGAACCTGAAACCCTAAAATAAAAACAAATCCTGCAAGTATAAGTCCATGATATCCTCCTATTTTGCCCGTCTGTTTTTGACTGACCAGGACTGGCTGACCACCTCATGTGTATGGAAACTTCCATCTTTCTTCTAGTCCTCACATCATCTTTTGTTCTGGTAAATGAGCTACCACCAGAGGAGTCTGGAAGGTCACAGAGGGGAAAGAGGAGTCAGAAGGGAAAGAGTAGTCTGGAGTAGAACGAGGGAAAAGGAGGGGAAAAAGAAGTCTAGAGAGGGAGACAATCCTAGCAGAGACATAGGAGCCTAGAGGGAGCAAAAGGTTGTGGAGGGGACTGGAGAGGAAAGAGGAGGACGGAGATGGAGTAGACAGAGATGTCTGGAGGAAACAGAAGAGTCTGGAGGAAACAGAAAGAGGAGTTTGGAGGAGGGAAGCGGAATCTACAGGTGGACAGTGGGGTCTAGAGGGGACTGAAGGGTTTGGAAGATAAAATGGGTCTGGAAGCTGCAGAGAGGTCTGAATGGGACAGTGAAGTCTGGAGAGGGCTGAGGAGCCTGAATGTGACAGATGGGTCTTAGGGCTACTAGAGGGCCTGAAAGGGACATGGATGCTTGGAGGGGACCTAGATGTTTTGAAGAGACAAAGGAGACTGACAGCAGCGTTTTCCTCTCTCCCCATTAAAACACATGGATGCTTCGGCCTAACAGAGTAGTCTAACATTTTATGAAGGATTAGCATGTAGCATGCCCAGATATACAATAATATCAGTTCTATATTATGCCTTTGGTCTAAGAGGTAATTTATCTCCATCACCTTGTGGAGAGTGACAAGCCTGGCATGCCAGTGTAAGGAGACTTATAGGCCATGCAATGCTACTCTGGGAAATTAAATATGCAAATTGCCTCTTCAGAGAGGAAAAGACAATAACTCTAGCGCCACCTATTGAAAGTCGCAATCCTAAAAGTCAATATTGAGATTGTGATTATTGGGAGCCAATGAGATGGCAGCAGCAGTTTGTAGGGGACTCTTGCCTAGAGGGTCCATGTTTACTTATTGATTGTGTGTTCACACCTTTCAGGCCATGGGAGGTTTTCCTAGCACATTGGTCATGGGCTGTTCACTCTGATGAATGTCCATAGGACCACCTGTCGCCGCCATAGACCGTATGCTTTAGTAATGACTATAGTTGTTTCATAATGATTGATATTACATCAGCAGAATCGTCCTCCCTTTCAGCACTTGCAGTTTCTCTTCTTTTTGCCCAGTTCTTCTATCAGTTCCGGGCTTCTCCGAGCTGATTCATCCATTTGTTTGAAGTTTCGAACCTTCCGCTAATTAGATCATCTGGAGGATTAATGGAGCACCGAGGGTATATCTACATAACGATGACACGTACTGAAGAGTATATATATCATGTACCAATATTTACTGGCATCACAACACACATCGGCTGAATGTTCACAGAGACGGACGGCCAGATAGATAAAGAAATATAGATAGCTTTAGATAACGAGATAGATACATTGATAGATACTTAGAAATGTACATAGATGTAGAGATATGAGATAAAGATAGATAGTTAAATAGATAATAGATAGATAATAGATGATTGATAGATAATAGATAGATAGAAGATAAATAATAGATAGATAATAGATTATTGATAGATATATAGATAATAATAGATTATTGATAGATAATAGATAGATAGAAGATAGATAATAGATAGATAATAGATTATTGATAGATAATAGATAAATGATTGATAGATAATAGATAGATAAGATTCTATAATATATAGTCAGATGTGATTAGATGATTCGCTCCCTCCACTGCAGAAGAGCTGACACTTGGATCCTCGGCTCTTTCTCTCTTCTCGCTGCACCTTCCCATCTCCTCGTCTGTCCCTTTCTATCAATTTAGCTCAGAGGAAGCCGCCGCTGTGGTTTATTGCTGTGTGAACATTAACGGCGCGATGTATTTGTTCCACGTGTCGCCCCGCAGTCCCCTCTGACAGTATGTGAGCTCCGAACCGGGTAGTGCACTGCTCAGCCTGCGGAGAGCGAGCCATCCACCCAACCATCAGACATCCGAGAGGGGAAAAGGAAGAAAGAAGAAGGAAGGAGAGGAAGAAGGAAAGAAAGAGAAAGGAAAGGAAAAAAAGAAGGTTGGAAGGAAAAGAAGGAAAGACAAGAAAGGAAAGAAAGGGAAGGAGAAAGAAGGAAAGCCCTTGCTGCACACTTGCTACCTGCCTTATATAGAGAGGAGGGAGAGGAGGATACCCTGAATCTGGTCACACTGTCCGTGGAGACTCCACACTGCTCCTTTCCTCTGCACAGACCTTAGATCGGGGAGCAGAACCCGACAGAGCCGAGCTCTCTTCCTCCAGGACCCCACAACCAAGCAGCCCATGAATAGGGTCAACAAGGTCCTGCGGAGCGTCAGGAGACCCTCCCGGAGGAAGAGAAGGGAGAACAACAGAGCATCAGAGGGTGAGGATGGGGAAGGAGACCAGGAAAGCCCCGAGGACACCTGTGAGGAAAGCCTGTGAGCCTCAGTCTCTGCGTGAGCGGTAAGTGATGCGACATTTATACACAGGGTCAACACTGCTGACCTCAGTGGCTTATGATAGTGGGTTGATATCAATGACAAGATATAATTGTCTATGGAGGTTATATCATTACTAGAGCATTATAAGA
Source organism: Oophaga sylvatica (assembly GCA_033576555.1). Taxonomy (NCBI): domain Eukaryota; kingdom Metazoa; phylum Chordata; class Amphibia; order Anura; family Dendrobatidae; genus Oophaga; species Oophaga sylvatica. Next base: position 63,375,140 of record JARQOD010000009.1, on the reverse strand, counting down.
GAAGCTAAATTCAGTCACATATGATGTAATAACTGGAAAAAGAACACATTGCAGTAACATACAATCACCCATCAGATTATAAAATATAATATTTCAGTGGAAAATAGTTAAAAAAAAGTACAAACATTAAAATAACAGAGGTCAGCAGGAGAAATGAAGAAATTCCAAAACAATTATCAGTTTTGGACTAATGATACAAAGAATAATATGATAATTGGAGCACAAATATTTGACAATATGGCCTTTATAGAGTAGATTTGTTTTACATGATCACAACAGTCAATGCCAGCATGATAGTGGACTATAATAGTACAGTGCTGTGAATTATATCTAGGAGAATGTGAAAGGCAAAAGTGCGATTCGCATAGGAAGGAATAGCAGCAACAAATGGCCATGAATTAACAGTATATACAGTTAGGTCCAGAAATATTTAGCCAGTGACACAAGTTTTAGCATTTTAGATTTTTAGCAAAATGTATTCAAGATCTGGTTATTTAATCAATATGTGCCAACTCTCAGCTTTCATTTGAGGGTATTTCCATCCTAATTGGAGTAAGGGTTTCAGGATTACAGCTCTTCAATAAGTAAATGCCTTTTTTAAAGGAACCAAAAGTAATTGAAAAATTATCTCAAAAGTTCTCTAATGAGCCGCATGGTCTTTTCCCTCTTTAATCCAACATCTATTAAGCAGTTTAAAGGTCTGGAGCTGATTCCAGATGTGGCATTAGCATTTGGAGGATGTGTTGTGTGAACCCACAACATGCCGTCAAAAGAGCTCTCATTGGAAGAGAAACAGACCATCATTAGACTGAAAAAAAGAGGTCCAAGAGGGAGAGAGCAGATATTTTAGGAGTGGTCTAGTCAACAGTTTGGTACATTCTGAAAAAAAAGAGTGGACTGGTGAACTTGGGTACTCAAAAAGGTGTGAATGTCCATGGAAGACAACACTGGTGGATGATCGCAGAATCCTTCCCATGGTGAAGAAAAACAAAACTTCCACACAAGTGAAGAACACTCTCCAGGAAGTAGGTGTTTCAGTATCTAAGTCTGCCATAAAGCGAAGACTTTATGAGAGCAAATACAGAGGGTTCACCACAAGGTGCAAACCATTAATCAGCCTTAAAAATAGAAAGATGAGACTTTGCAAAAAAACATCTAAAGGAGCCACCCAGTTCTGGAAAAGCAAAACTAAGATGATCCTGTACCAGAATTATGAGAAGAAGAAAGTATGGAGAAGGTTTGGAGCGGCTCCTGATCCTCAGCACCGCACATCCTGTGTAACACAAGGTGAAGGCAGTGTGATGGCGCAAGCAAGCATGGCTTCCAGTGGCACCGGGTCACTAGTGGTTATTGATGATGCCATTGAAGACAGAAGAAGCAGGATGAATCCTGTGTGTACAGGGCGATACTTTCTGCTCCAATTCAACCTCATGCTCAAGGTTGATTGGACGACGCTTCACAGCACAGATGGAAAATTGACCCAAAACATACTGCGAAAGCAAAGAAGTGGAATATTCTGCAATGGCCGAGTCAATCACCAGAGCTCATCCCATCGAGCCGCATTTCACAGGCTGAAGACCAAACTTAAAGGGGTTGTCCTATGAACAAAGTTAATTTTAATCAATAGATCTTGGAATAATAATAATTTCCACAATTGGACGTGTTTAAAAAAAATGTTCCTGTGCTGAGATAATCTCATAAATGTGCTCTGCTGTATACTTGTGTAATGGCCGTGTCTGATCGTGCAGGTCTGATCATACCACAGTCCCTGGGCAGGGGGGGAAGCAAACAAGTATACAGACATTATAGCAGTGGATCGCAAATAATTCTGTCTTTGAGGTAAAACATGGCAGGGAAAAACTTTTTTGCAAAAAAATCAGCTGTGATCCCACGCTGTGCTATCTTTATACTCTCTTTTGTGTCCTCCCCTGCCCTGGGAATGTGGTATGATCACACGATGTCCCTGCACGGTCAGACACAGACATTGCACAGTACACAGCAGGGGTCATTTATAAGATTATTCAGCACAGGAACATTTTTTTTAAACACATCCGAAATTGTGGATATTATTATAATTCTAAGATCTATTGAATAAAATCAACTTTAAAATTAACTTTGTTAGTGGGGAAAATGCTATTAAGGCAGAATGAGCGAAAAACAAGTGAGAACTGAAATCACTGCAGTAAACGCGCAAAGTATCACAGAGGAGGAACCAGCGATGGTGCCGGCCATGGCCTCCAGACTTCAGGCCGTCATTGCCGCAAAGGATTCTCTACAAATTATTAAACATGAGCATTTTATTTATTGTAAAGTTAATTTGTCCAATTAGTTTTGTGCCCCTGAAATGAGGAGGCTTCATAGAAAAATGGCTGCAATTCTTAAACGTTTCACGGGTTATTTTTCTTCAACCCCTTTAATTAAATTGTTTCTCAATTGTTTAATTTTACATCCAAAATAGCAAAATCGCGTCCTGAAGAGCTGAAATCACAGAAATTCGGTCACTGGCCAAACATTTCTGGACCTAACTGTATATAGCGAGCGCTTACCCATAGCAGAGTATCACCTCTGTCATCCCCGACACACGTTTTGCCTTTTCGAGGAGTAGTCTAATGCTTTTTATATCCCAAATACCGGGTGTAACGCTGTGTAATTGGCACATGAGGCATCTGGAGGTTAGATCAGTACTGGGGCGTTATAAGAGGGGCTGTTATATCAGTATCATTACATCATATGTGCACTCATACTGCTTATAGGCATCATGAAATGGCTGATAACAGGGAACAATAGATTTTGTTCAATCGCACTGATACGTTTACAATGTAACATTTCTGTACACGTTTCCTTCCGTGTCCTGACTGATGGGTGACACGTGTGCCTAGTCTGTGTGCAGCTTTCAGACTGACAATTTTGTTTTTCACATTTTGCCTCTTCAGTGTTTTTTGCTCTTTTTGTCAGATGTTTCTCTGGTTACTGATGGACAATTATAAACTATTCACAAGATTTTACACTTTTATTGACCAAAACATGAAGTTTCTGTGACGCCTCAACATTCCCAGCGCTGCCCCTTATTCTCCAGACTTCTGCCCTTCGCCCGGGCAGCTGGATATCGGCTTCTGGGCAGATGCTGACTGATGGCCGCCCGTTCTTTTCTCTTCATTGCTCAGAGTTTATCACAATTTCTGGATTCTTCTTTGTTGCTTTTTGAGGATTGACCGCAGGTTCTCAATGGGACTGAGATCTGGGGAGTTATCAGTCGTGGTCCCAAAATGTCAATGTTTTGTATCCTGAGCGACTTGGTTCTCACTTTTTCCTTATGAACTGGTTTCCATCATGCTGGAAAAAGCATCTTCACCACATTATCCTGAATGATGGAGAAATTGCTCTTGAAGGAGGTTTAAATCATGCTCTTTATTCATGGCCCTGTTCTTAGGCAAAATTGTGAGTGAGCCCCTCCATGGATGAGAAGCCCCCGCACATTGTGAGTGAGCGCCCATGGGTGAGAAGCCCCCGACATTGTGAGTGAGCCGCTCCATGGATGAGAAGCCCCCCGCACATTGTGAGTGATCCTCCATGGATGAGAAGCCCCCGCACATTGTGAGTGATCCTCCATGGATGAGAAGCCCCGCACATTGTGAGTGAGCCGCTCCATGGATGAGAAGCCCCCCGCACATTGTGAGTGATCCTCCCATGGATGAGAAGCCCCGCACATTGTGAGTGATCCTCCATGGATGGAAGCCCCGCACATTGTGAGTGATCCTCCCATGGATGAGAAGCCCCCGCACATTGTGAGTGATCCTCCCATGGATGAGAAGCCCCCACACATTGTGAGTGAGCCCCTCCATGGATGAGAAGCCCCCGCACATTGTGAGTGATGCCCTCCATGGATGAGAAGCCCCCCGCACATTGTGAGTGATCCTCCCATGATGAGAAGCCCCGCACATTGTGAGTGATCCTCCCATGGATGAGAAGCCCCCGCACATTGTGAGTGATCCTCCCATGGATGAGAAGCCCCCGCACATTGTGAGTGATCCTCCCATGGATGAGAAGCCCCCACACATTGTGAGTGAGCCCTCCATGGATGAGAAGCCTCCACACATTGTGAGTGATCCCCTCCATGGATGAGAAGTCCCCGCACATTGTGAGTGATCCCCTCCATGGATGAGAAGCCCCCGCACATTGTGAGTGATCCCTCCATGGATGAGAAGCCCGCACATTGTGAGTGATCCTCCATGGATGAGAAGCCCCGTACATTGTGAGTGACCCCCTCCATGGATGAGAAGCCCCGCACATTGTGAGTGAGCCCTCCATGATGAAGCCTCCGCACATTGTGAGTGATCCTCCCATGGATGAGAAACTTCTGCATATTGTGAGTGAGCCCTCCATGGATGAGAAGCCCCCGCACATTGTGAGTGAGCCCTCCATGGATGAGAAGCCTCCGCACATTGTGAGTGATCCTCCCATGGATGAGAAACTTCTGCATATTGTGAGTGATCCCCTCCATGGATGAGAAGCCCCCGCACATTGTGAGTGAGCCCCTCCATGGATGAGAAGCCTCCGCACATTGTGAGTGATCCTCCCATGGATGAGAAACTTCTGCACATTGTGAGTGAGCCCCTCCATGGATGAGAAGCCTCCGCACATTGTGAGTGATCCTCCCATGGATGAGAAACTTCTGCATATTGTGAGTGAGCCCCTCCATGATGAGAAGCCCGCACATTGTGATGAGCCCCTCCATGGATGAGAAGCCTCCGCACATTGTGAGTGATCCTCCCATGGATGATAAACTTCTGCACATTTTGAGTGAGCCCCTCCATGGATGAGAAGCCTCCGCACATTGTGAGTGATCCTCCCATGGATGAGAAACTTCTGCATATTGTGAGTGAGCCCCTCCATGGATGAGAAGCCCCCGCACATTGTGAGTGAGCCCCTCCATGGATGAGAAGTCCCCGCTAGGGTTGAGCATTCCGATACCGAAACCCGGTTCCGATACCTGAAATCCAATGTAAGTCTATGGGAACAAAATATCGGAATATTTTTAATTCCGATATTTTGTTCCCATAGACTTACATTGGATTTCAGGTATCGGAACCGGGTTTCGGTATTGGAATGCTCAACCCTAGTCCCCGCACATTGTGAGTGATCCTCCCATGGATGAGAAGTCCTCGCACATTGTGAGTGACCTTCTCCATGGATGAGAAGTCCCCGCACATTGTGAGTGACCTTCTCCATGGATGAGAAGCCTCCACACATTGTGAGTGACCTTCTCCTTGCATAAGAAGCCCCCACAAATGAGTGGTCTCAGGAGGCTTTACTGTTGGCAGACATAGGACTCATGGCAGCATCACGTTTTTTTCTCCAGACAATCATTCTTCTGGATGTTCCTACAGTCTGACAAGATTTCATCAGAAAAATATTTTGGAAAACAAAATGTGTCAGTCTCAACACGTTTGTTTATGGCTATAGTGTGTACCGGTGTTTGTAATATGTGTTTATGTCACGTGTGTACTGTGTCCATGTAACATGTGTACTGTGTGTATGTAATATGTATGTGTATGTAATATTTGGGCAGTAGACGCTGTACTATAACAGCGGGCAGCATCAATATCACATACTGCACAGGGCACCATACAAACCGAGGCCAGGGCCTGTGACGACATAGAATATGGTCGAGAGGTCACAGTCCCATAAATTCTGCAGTTGGATAGGACAGTGCAGAACTAATTCTCACTGCCCCACAATCTGCAGCTTACGTGTTACAGACAGGGTAGATGTATCTGCCGCTCAGGATCTGCGTAAAGCAGAATAAAGCAGATTATTTTCAGGATAGTTATTAGTAATTCAGAGTCACCATCCAGCTTCTATTCTGCACAGCTGCATGAACACCAAGCCTGGAATGATCCTTTTTCCCAAAAATTGAAGCGAAAGGTGGCTTCAGCATCCAGTAAGGTTCAACAAAAACAGCCGTAATGTTTTGACCCCTGGTATAAATCTGAATCTTCACTAAAAGCTAACTAGGAGTGGAAGCATTGCTGCTGCTTCTGTAATTGTGATAACATAATAGCGCAAGTCGCTACGGACGCTACGAGTACAGTACAGTCACAGTTGTGTCAGGTAGTTTTTCCTGCCTGTTGAGAATTTGCAGGAAAGAGTCACGATGTGAGATAATGAGGGGTTTCTGAGCTGCTTCAGTTCATGAGACCTACAAGGAACGGTGCGAAATGTATCAAGGCTGCAATCACGGGGGGAAAATCATCAGCCCTGAGTTTCACAGATGGGAATATCCCCAGCGACTTCACAGCCGTCCCTCCTGTCAGATCCGCAGCTTTCATATCAATCCAGTAAAGAGTTCTGGGCTTCACGAGAACTAAATGTGCACAATATGGCGGTGGACTGCCATCTGATATGTGGCACTCTTATTAGTAGCTCTATTATTCCACTCTTCTTTCTATATCGCCTCCTCCCATTGTATAGAAAATGAAGCCCTTGGCAAAAATCAAAGTAAATATTCCTTAGTATTCTATCACTATAATATCGCCACATATAGCCCACATGATATTGCCATATAATTCCAAGGTGACACTGCTAAGCTAATACTAGCATACGCAATCCACATAATACTGCTATATAACGCCAAGGTGATACTACTATATCAAGCTCACCTACCACTGTTACATAGTGCCAAAGTAACACTGCTGTATACTGCCCACCTAACACTATCATACAATGCCAAGGTAATAATACCGTATACTGGCCACCTAATACTATCATACAATGCCAAGGTAATACTGCTGTATACTGCCCACCTAACACTATCATACAATGCCAAGGTAATAATACCGTATACTGGCCACCTAACACTATCATACAATGTCAAGGTAATACTGCTGTATACTGCCCACCTAACAATATCATACAATGCCAAGGTAATAATACCGTATACTGGCCACCTAATACTATCATACAATGCCAAGGTAATACTGCTGTATACTGCCCACCTAACACTATCATACAATGCCAAGGTAATAATACTGTATACTGCCCACCTAACACTATCATACAATGCCAAGGTAATAATACCGTATACTGCCCACCTAACACTATCATACAATGCCAAGGTAATACTGCTGTATACTGCCCACCTAACACTATCATACAATGCCAAGGTAATATTACCACATACTGCCCACCTAACACTATCATACAATGCCAAGGTAATAATACCGTATACTGGCCACCTAATACTATCATATACTGCCAAGGTAATAATACTATATACTGGCCACTTAACACTATCATACAATGCCAAGGTAATACTGCTGTATACTGGCCACCTAACACTATCATACAATGGCAAGGTAATATTACCACATACTGCCCACCTAATACTATCATATAGTGCCAAGGTAATATTACCACATACTACCCACCTAATACTATCATATAGTGCCAAGGTAATATTACCACATACTGCCCACCTACTACTATCATACAATGCCAAGGTAATAATACCGTATACTGGCCTCCTAATTCAATCATATACTGCAAAGGTAATATTACCGCATACTGCCCACCGAATACTATCATACAGTGCCAAGGTAATAATACCGTATACTGGCCTCCTAATTCAATCATATACTGCAAAGGTAATATTACCACATACTGCCCACCTAATACTATCATACAGTGCCAAGGTAATAATACCGTATACTGGCCTCCTAATTCAATCATATACTGCAAAGGTAATATTACCACATACTACCCACCTAATACTATCATACAGTGCCAAGGTAATATCACCACATACTACCCACCTAATACTATCATACAATGCCAAGGTAATATTACCACTTAATGCCCACCTAATACTATCATACAGTGCCAAGGTAATAATACTGTATACTGCCCACCTAATACTATCATACAATGCCAAGGTAATATCACCACTTAATGCCCACCTTATACTATCATATAGTGCCAAGGTAATAATACCGTATACTGGCCTCCTAATTCAATCATATACTGCAAAGGTAATATTACCACATACTGCCCACCTAATACTATCATACAGTGCCAAGGTAATAATACCGTATACTGGCCTCCTAATTCAATCATATACTGCCAAGGTAAGACTACTATGTACTGCCTACATAATAATATCATAAAGTACGAAGGTAATACTACCGCATACCGCCCACATAATACTGACATATTACTACCTTATGCTGCCTGCGTATCAGTTCCTTAAAAATCCCAAGAAATACTGCAATGTAATCTCCAAATAATAGCACCATACATCACCAGATGGAGTCAGTTTGCTCTTGAAGTTCCCGGGGACCCTGAGACAGTTCCCCCGCTCTGTAGGTTATGTGCAGCATCACGTGACTGCAGGAATCACAGCGCACGAGTGGGGAAAATGTATCAGGACTGCAGTATTCTCAGCCTGCATGAAGAATCAGACAGTAGATTCATCAATCAGCATCCACCACTTTGATAAATTAATTGTACGACTGTTTAGTCGCAGCTCACACCTCCTATTATTTCACTTACTTTGTGCCAGAAATGTGCGCCAGAATTCTTCCACATTTTTTGGCGCATGCTGTTGCAATTAAGCCACACCCTTTTCCTGATAAACCACACCTCTTTTCCATAAGACCACACCCCCTGGTCGGCGACGTTGTCAAAAACACATAATGAATATGGTGTCAGTCATTAATGTTTTTTTGCAAATTACACCACAATTCCGCCGCATTTAGAGTTGATATATGTGCTCCAAGGTGTCAGCAGTCTGTAACCATGGAAACAGATAGGTCTGAACAGGAGCTGTATACAAGGAACAGAATTTGCAATCTTGCTTCATTTATTTTGGATGCATCGGCTGCAAAAAGTTTACACACCCCAATGCTATGTGTAAATTGATTCAGCTACCACGGGCCGACGTGTTAGGAGCGACGTGGGTCGGTTTCCACATCAGGAGGAGGGGAGCGTGGAGCTGCTACCATGAGCTCCCTCCATTGGTGGGCTAGGGGGCTTCACAAGCTACTCTTTACCAGCTGCAGTGGATGTCAGTCGGAGGCGGGGGATCGGGTTTACAGGCCATTTATCGTAAACTGAGCAGTTTTGCAGCGAGTTCCGGTAAAGCACCTAAAAAGGTTGTGTATCGTTTGTACTGGCGGCATTGGATGCGCCAATATCGACCTATACGCCTCCGGCCCGCGTCCCGCACTGGGAAAACCACCCTCGTGTCCCTACTTCCCTGCTAATAGCAAAAAATGTGAAAACTGAAGGCTCAGTGATCCTTCAAAGCCGAGCAATAATTTCACCCAGAATTTGGGGCAAGACGTCTTTTTATCTCTATTATTTTAACCCAGCGTTTCCTGCCTCTGCTGCGTCTTAATAAGGGTCTTTTTTTCTCTTTATTCCGTCTCCGATTCTCCCTTTCCTCTGTCTCTCCCCTCCTGCGGCCTTAAAATGAAGACAGTAATTACTCCGCTGTGTTCCGGCATCTGAGCGCTGAAAGAGCAAAATGTATGAAAGGAAACTTGGTCGGCGGAGACAGAAGGAAAGTACAGACCTGGAGCACCTGTCAAAGCGCAGAGTCAGGATTAAAGAGCACGCTCACGGTGCATTGAACGGTGCTGGCGGCAGAATTACTGTCATAGTGCCAGTGTGAACGTACTTCAGACTGGCTGCATTTCTCACCCTGATAATAGGGAGCAATAGATAGATATCTACGTAGAGCCTAAAATGCTGTGCTACCAGCCCAAATTCCAGAGAATGAATCAAATGATGCAATTCTCGCTTCCTTTAGCCACCACTAGGAGGAGCTCACAGCACAGCAATGGATACAGCTATTTATTTTAAAGGGAGCTGTATGCAGTTGTCTGCAGTGATCTCCCCCTAGTGGTGGATGCAAGTAAACGGAATTTTATCATGCGTACTTCAGTTGCCATCAGCGTGGTGCAGGCAGTGGTGGGCTATAGTGGGTGCTGGGGTCGTGGTTGCATCCTGGTGTTGGAGCATGACGTCCTGTAATGTGCCTGGCACATGATATTTGAAAGATATCTTGCATATTTTGCATTGGGATTTAGGAACGTCAGATTATTCTGAGTGCACATAGTGGGCGCCTTGTAATTACCCCGCTGTGCCGTCACACCCCATTAGTGGGACCAGGTCTTGTTGGGCTTCCTATACAAGACACTGCCCTCTGGTCATTTGCCCCTTGCTTGGTTGTGATATAGTTTACGTAGTAGCTCCATGTGATGCTTGGTGTGTACGCCCTTTCTTTGTACGGTTCCACTGATAATACTTTATATACTTATAAGCCATTTTTCCTTTTATCTATAAGAGCAAATCAACTAACTTTCAAAATCTTGTTATTTAGAGAATACCCAGCGGGTGGCATCCATGCGTTTTATTACCCATACAGTGAAAATAATCACTTCTTATAAATCATACACAACCTCATTTTATAATGGACCATAATTATCGCTATTGAGTTAAGAGAAATTTGGCGCTGAGCGGTTGTGTGAGGCCGCCGTGCTGGATCCTGTGCTGCATGGAGGCAGCAGAAATTCAGTACAGACACAGGCGATGAAGGATTGCAGGCAGTTACACCAACCATAACAATAATAAAAGCAGAGCACTTCTCAGGCGGTATGTTCCTCCAGGGACGGCACAGTTATACTGTTATATTTATTGGAGGAAATGCTGGACATGGAGCTGAAGTGATTATGTGAGACTTATTAACATGAAATTAAAGTAATCAGATTCCATTTGCAATCACAGATATCATGGTATTTACTGGCTGGACAAATATAGCAATGGAGCAGTCTACAGGTGGCAGCACTATAGAAGAAATATTCCCTACAAGTTATTATTCTTATAAAAAGGGAAAGTATTCTAATATAAAATAATCTTGTACATAGGGGCAGTATTATAGTAGTTATATTCTTGTACATAGGGAGCAGTATTATAGTAGTTATATTCTTGTACATAGGAGCAGTATTATAGTAGTTATATTCTTGTACATAGGGAGCAGTATTATAGTAGTTATATTCCTGTACATAAGGGCAGTATTATAGTAGTTATATTCTTGTACATAGGAGCAGTATTAAAGTAGTTATATTCTTGTACATATGGGCAGTATTATAGTAGTAATATTCTTGTACATATGGGCAGTATTATAGTAGTTATATTCTTGTACATAGGAGCAGTATTATAGTAGTTATATTCTTCTACATAGGAGCAGTATTAAAGTAGTTATATTCTTGTACATAGGGAGCAGTATTATAGTAGTTATATTCTCGTACATAGGGGCAGTATTATAGTAGTTATATTCTTGTACATAGGAGCAGTATTAAAGTAGTTATATTCTTGTACATAGGGAGCAGTATTATAGTAGTTATATTCTTGTACATATGGGCAGTATTATAGTAGTAATATTCTTGTACATATGGGCAGTATTATAGTAGTTATATTCTTGTACATAGGAGCAGTATTATAGTAGTTATATTCTTCTACATAGGAGCAGTATTATAGTAGTTATATTCTTGTACATAGGGAGCAGTATTATAGTAGTTATATTCTTGTACATAGGAGCAGTATTATAGTAGTTATATTCTTGTACATAGGTGCAGTATTATAGTAGTTATATTCTTGTACATAGGAGCAGTATTATAGTAGTTATATTCTTGTACATACGGGCAATTTTTATTGTAAAAACCAAACAAATACAAATATATTGACATTCCTCCAGTAATACAAAACTAAATTCTCTTGGATTGTACATACATTCATTACATATCCGGATTATACATATAAATTAACTTAAAGAGTCCATACACCTGGTTGTGAAAAAAAAACAAAAAAAAAAAAACATCATATTTCAACCCAGTGACACATCCTTCCATAACTTAACATTTCCTAATTTTGCTAATGATTTTATCTATCTGGGCTCAGACATTATCTGGTTGACAGCGTCACAGATCTGAGTCGGAGTTATTCTGGTCACCACCGGTCTCCATTTCAGACTCTACCCGAGAGCCCTCAGGTAATGGCTTCCGCTTTGGCGGAGGACAGTCCTCTACGTCCCTATCAAACTCTGCGTCAATTCTTCTAAGGTCATCCTCAAAATCACCGTCAGACTCAGACAGAACGTCAAACCTATTAGATAAGTCCATTACACCTGCAGAACTCTGGACCTTCTTCCTGGCTCCTTGGCCAGTGTCATACTCCTTCTCAGGTTTGCGGGAGGTCTTGTCCTTCTTCTTCCTTTTAGTCTGATTTTTGCTATTCTCTTCAGACACAGATGGTAGTACTGAAGTAATGCCTCCCTGTGACTGCTGCCCCTGAGGGACAACCTCCATACTCCCCTGTGCACCCTCTGAACCCTGCTGCTCTGGTGTCACCTGAGTAGACCCTGGTGGGCCTCCGGTCTGGCCAGTATTTCCCCTGACAGTAAAGCTGCCTCCTCCAGAATCTCTGCCCCTGCCACCAAATCCTCATCAGGATAGTCCTTACAGATATTGTGCCAGGCGTCAGGACAGTCCCTGTGAGGGTGACCGATCTTCCCACAGAGGTTGCACCTGATGTTCTGGCAGTCTGCAGCCACATGGCCGACCTCCCCACACAGGTTGCACTTCACCACAGTACACGTATTTGCCAGGTGACCTGCCTTGCCACATTTGAAGCACTTACGAGGCTGCCCAGGATAGAAACACACACCCCTCTCCCTCCCAATAAAGAAGGAGTTGGGTAAGTGGGCAGTGATATTATTGCATTGGCGCAGTTTCACCAAAACCCTCCACCCTCCCGTCCAGATACCATCATTGTCTCTGCTTTTGGTGAGGTCATAGACCAGGTCACAATGCCTCCGGAGCCACACCACAATGTCCTGCGGGGAACAGACTCATTCCAGAAGATGAGATTAACCGTAACAGTATCTGGCTTAGAGATAGGAATAAAGCTGAACTTACTCCAGCCCTCAGAGTCTCTAAACTTGGGGAAATTAGACCAGAACCTGTCCAGGTCAGTCATGAGCTTAAAACTGACGTCATAGCCCTGCCTGTCTGGAAGATTAATCACCGCCAAGATGCTAACTGGCGCAAACCCCATCTGGCGACACAAGAGCTCCCTGACCACAAACCTCCTATCTGGCAGATCCTCCTTGGCACCTCTGTGCCGAAAACGCACGACGTTTCTCCGTTTAAACGCCTGGCCGGTATAATTGGCACCAGAGGTGAAGGACGGAGCACCACGACTCCAGGCATTACTGGGGGGAACCTGCGGGGTCACACTAGGCTGACTGACGGGGTGAGGGTCAGCAGCAGGGGGGGCAGCTACACCTTGTGTGCTCGGAATTAAAGGGGGGAAATCACAGACATTATCATGTACATTATCATCAACATCAATGTCACTATCAGACTGCGCAGCGTCCAGCAAAGATACTGTGCTCCCCAAACCCCCGACCCCTCAGATACAGCGCGGTTATCCCAGCATCAGAGCCCTGCTGGGCACCATCAGGAACTACCGGCACATGTCCACTGCCCAACTGTGGTGCTTGGCATTCTGAGACTTGTAGTCCCTCTGCTGAAATATGTCCATGCTGCTGCTTGGAAACTGCTGCAGGCTGTTGTGCTGGGCATTCTGCGACTTGTTGTACCTCTGCTGGAATCTGCACTACATGCATCTGCTTTGGATCTGCCGCAGGCTGTTGTGCTGGGCATTCTGTGACTTGTTGTACCTCTGCTGGAATCTGCACTACAGGCTGCTGCTGGTGTTGCATTTGCCCCTTTTGGAAGCAGAAACTTGCAGGCTGCAGCACTGGCCGCACCTGCTTCTGGGGTCCACCTGGGACAATGTCTGACCTGGAACCTGCAGAGTTCTGCTTCTGTGACTTAAACAGTTCCTGGTTCCTATAAGTCTCTGCCAGGGGCCCCATCCTCTCTAGAATGCAGTCCATGTCCCTCACCACTTTTGCCAGCAATACACCCAGTGTGTTCAGAGCCTCGTCATAAAAGTCGTGACTCCCGGGATTAACAGCCTTTAGCTTATATTCAGTGTCTATCTGCATCTGCAGCGAGTCTTTCTGCTGCGGTAACTCACCGAACTTCTTGACTAGTCCCGGGATCTCCTCTGCAAGCTGAAGCTCAGGTGCACGCGGCGTCTCCTCCTGGGATCCTGCATTCAGCGATGTCCCCGGCTGCTTGAACCCAGACGTCCCCTTAATTTTCACCTCCGCTGGTTTCGTGGCTCCAGGCTCCACAGCACTTTTACTGCTGCCACCTGACTGCGACCTTGTGCGTCCAGAGCTCGCCATGCTGGTCACCACATATTTCTGCTGCAAGTTTTCCTGGAGCGTCTGTCTCTCCAGTGAGGTTCTCCTCTGCCTGCTGGAAGTCAGCTGCACACCTGAAGCCGCTGATGGCCTCTCCTGAGCTGCAGGCTGCTTTCCTCCATTCAGCTTCTCACCAGATTTCTTCTGGATTTCTCCTAATTGCACTTCACTCTGTTTGCCTTGGCTGGCCGACTGCTTAACTGCAACTTTCTTACATACAATGGCTTTTCCTTGTTCTGTCACTTTACTCACTTTCACAGCTTCATCCTTCTTGTTGCTGCTGCTTCTTCCATTCGGAGCTTTCTTCCCATCAGAAATCACTTTAGGATTTGCATCTGCATTACAAACAGCTTGGGCGCTTCTTCTCAGTGTAGGCCTGGAAGCCTGGGCCTTGCTTGGGGAGTTTCCCCGCCCAGGGTGGCCCCTCCCTGGGCTTGCTCCAGACATCAGGAGAGCTACAAACACACAACCTCTCAGCTAGGAGGCAGTATTATAGTAGTTATATTCTTGTACATAGGGGCAGTATTATAGTAGTTATATTCTTGTACATAGGGGCAGTATTATAGTAGTTATATTCCTGTACATAAGGGCAGTATTATAGTAGTTATATTCTCGTACATAGGGGCAGTATTATACTAGTTATATTCTTGTATATAGGGGGCAGTATTATAGTAGTTATATTCCTGTACATAAGGGCAGTATTATAGTAGTTATATTCTCGTACATAGGGGCAGTATTATACTAGTTATATTCTTGTACATAGGAGC
Source organism: Oophaga sylvatica (assembly GCA_033576555.1). Classification (NCBI taxonomy): domain Eukaryota; kingdom Metazoa; phylum Chordata; class Amphibia; order Anura; family Dendrobatidae; genus Oophaga; species Oophaga sylvatica. The sequence goes on along the minus strand of JARQOD010000009.1, from coordinate 63,360,038 downwards.
AGTATTATAGTAGTTATATTCTTGTACATAGGGGCAGTATTATAGTAGTTATATTCCTGTACATAAGGGCAGTATTATAGTAGTTATATTCTCGTACATAGGGGCAGTATTATAGTAGTTATATTCTTGTAATTCTTGTACATAGGAGCAGTATTATAGTAGTTATATTCTTGTACATAGGGAGCAGTATTATAGTAGTTATATTCTTGTACATAGGAGCAGTATTATAGTAGTTATATTCTCGTACATAGGGGCAGTATTATAGTAGTTATATTCTTGTACATAGGGGCAGTATTATAGTAGTTATATTGTTGTACATAGGGGGCAGTATTATAGTAGTTATATTCTTGTACATAGGGAGCAGTATTATAGTGGTTATATTCTTGTACATAGGGAGCAGTATTATAGTGGTTATATTCTCGTACATAGGGGCAGTATTATAGTAGTTATATTCTTGTACATAGGGGCAGTATTATAGTAGTTATATTCTTGTACATAGGGGCAGTATTATAGTAGTTATATTGTTGTACATAGGGGGCAGTATTATAGTAGTTATATTCTTGTACATAGGGAGCAGTATTATAGTAGTTATATTCTTGTACATAGGGAGCAGTATTATAGTGGTTATATTCTCGTACATAGGGGCAGTATTATAGTAGTTATATTCTTGTACATAGGGGCAGTATTATAGTAGTTATATTCTTGTATATAGGAGCAGTATTATAGTAGTTATATTCTTGTACATAGGGGCAGTATTATAGTAGTTATATTCTTGTACATAGGGAGCAGTATTATAGTGGTTATATTCTCGTACATAGGGGCAGTATTATAGTAGTTATATTCTTGTACATAGGGAGCAGTATTATAGTAGTTATATTCTTGTACATAGGGGCAGTATTATAGTAGTTATATTCTTGTACATAGGGGCAGTATTATAGTAGTTATATTCTTGTACATAGGGAGCAGTATTATAGTGGTTATATTCTTGTACATAGGGGCAGTATTATAGTAGTTATATTCTTGTACATAGGGGCAGTATTATAGTAGTTATATTCTTGTACATAGGGAGCAGTATTATAGTAGTTATATTCTTGTACATAGGGGCAGTATTATAGTAGTTATATTCTTGTACATAGGAGCAGTATTATAGTAGTTATATTCTTGTACATATATAATATGTGCACAGTGTGATTATAATTATTTTATAAGATCAGGAATATCTCATACATTTCCTTAGATCGGGGGGGGTGGGGGTCCTTTAATGACTTGTCGTTGACTTGAGTGTAATAAGTGGTAATAGGTTCTTGTTATTGGAGTTTACATGTCAGTTCTGCTGGCAGGACAGATTTCCTCTGGTGATACACAACCTCACATTTCTACTTTATTCTTTTCTCTTTTCTCATCTCCTTTTATGTTCTCCAGGATCAATGACGAATTTCATCCCTAACGGATATACAACTTGTGCTTATGTATTCCTAACGGTAAAATCAATGCCGTAAAGAAGCAGCTGCCCAAAAAAGGGGAAAGCAAATTTGTAATCTGTTCTCTGGCTGCAAAAATGTCTTCTCACATATATCTAGGGAAAGGCGGGATAAGTTATGGTGGGCATCAAAATTATTAGCTCTTCGCTTCAATCTTTTTTTCTGTTTCTTGGAAATCTGGGTGTCGGTAGCGATCCTGCAGACGAGTGTGAAATCTCATGTATACTCTGCAAGGATGAGAGAGAGAGAGCCCCGGACAGTTTTTTGTCAGCATTTTTCAATGCTTTTCTATGGAGGCGACGGATCCGCTGGCGGATTCCGTCAAAGACGGTTACCAGTGGATCCGCCGCCCATAGGCGGCCATTATACAAAATGGTGGATCCGCCGTAGTCCACCATTTTTGCGGACCGAAAAAACGTTGCATTGGACGTTTTTCTGACATGACGGACGCCAATTTTTTGGCAGATCCGTCAAAAAACGGACCTAACGGACGACCATCCGTCAAAATCCGTCACTAATGCAAGTCAATGGGAAAAAAACGGATCCGCCAAAAAAAAAAAATGGCGGATCTGTTTTTTTCACATTTTGACGGATTTTGACTGACGTCGCACGACTGAAGTGTGAAAGAGGCCTTATCCGACACTGGATTTTAAGTACATAAGTCAGACACCAGGTAATGAGTGTGGCTGCCCTGGATATTAACACATGCCATAATACGATATGACAACAACTTGCTGATGGTTTCCACATAACGTATATTTATTTATTTATTATGCTTTGCGTATATAGCGCTATCTTATTCCACAGCGCTTTACAGACATTATCATCGCTGTTCCCAACGGGGCTCACAATCTACATTCCCTATCAGTCTTTGGAGTGTGGGAGGAAACCGGAGAACCCGGAGGAAACCCACAGAAACACGGGGAGAACATACAAACTCCTTGCAGATGTTGTTCTTGGTGGGATTTGAACCCAGGACCCCAGCGCTGCCAGGCTGCAGTGCTAACCTCTGAGCCATATATTGCTCCCTACATGGCACAAAATACAAATGTTCATTTTTAGGAGTTGTTTCACCAGAAATATTGATGTTCTGTTCTGTTTAGCAGGGGTCTGTCTGCTGTGCCCCTCTCTTCTCACACCACTCTTCCCATTATTTGGTTGTAGATGTTGTGCACTCATCCTGAGCCTCCTGCTTCATGAGTACAATGCTGCAGCCTGTTTATAGGTCTGCAGGTTGAGCACTGATCTCCCCATATCTTACAGTAATGTGATGATGCTCATAGAAGCGGTTCTGGCAGATACTCATCTGGTTTGCAGAATCTGAAGATTGCATTCGCTTTGCGATGTGAGTGGGAGGATTTCTGCGTCGTTCATGTGGGAGATAATTCTGAGACTATCTATTGTCGAGAAAGGAAGACGGGCACCTGTCAGCAGATGACGGCTTAATAACACCTAAGGATGGCATTTTCCTGAGCCTGTAAGTAAAAGGGTGAACACCAGCACCCATGACATCGGCATCTGAGACAATGAATGCCAGGGTGCCCTCCGCTGTCAAAGGAAAGTGATTATGTAATGTTATCATATTGCCCTATTATTCCGATAATTGCCAATTTTCCCAGGGCAGGGGAGACCTTGCAGGAGTCCCTGAAGAGTCGGCAAACCTCCCGAGTCCCAGGGCAGGAGGGGGACTCCCTGGATGTTTCCTGTGCATGGTGCCAGGATGCTATGTCCTTTAGATACAAGTACAGGGGGTCTTTCTGCCCACCACCCGGTCACTAATGTGCCCCTACTACATGTTGTTTCCTCTGCTGCAGCTATTTTTGGCCATGTGAAGGGTTTGACTGATGAAGACATATAGCAGACGATACATTGTAGTTTATACATGTTGAGCCCAATTCATCATTTCTTTTTTTCTTTTTTTGTCTTGTGGTATTCCTTGATCTTTTTTGTGCCTAATTCGTCAAAAGTGGAACACAGAGAATGTTAATTTTGTGCCAAATCACAAGCGCTTTCTTTGTCTTTTACCTTTTGTGTGAATTTTTAGGTCACAAACTCACATGTTCCACTAAAATGTTGCAAAAAAATTCCAAGGGAAACTGCAGCAGATTGGCATAAAAATGATAAAAGTCGCATTTTATGAATCGGCCATAAACATCTGGAACCCAAAAACAACGGCTGCAATAGTGAATATAAAGCGTAAAGGCGGACACATATAAAATAGACCTAAAATAACGAATGCACAAATACAGTAATTAATCAGTCCCATTACGCCCACACCTGCCACTCTAAGATGCACATCCATGTCTTAAAGGCTGTGGACAAAGGCCTTCAAAGGAGCTGGACTGAATAACAAACACATGGCATTTTTCAAGAATAAAAATGCAATTTTTGCCACTTCAAACTACAAATCTTCTACCATAAGGCCAGTGTGTCCAGCGACCTAACTGGTTCTTCTGCCGCTGCTTATTCCCGGATCAGCAGGTGAGTGGTGCAAATAACAACCAGTCATCAGGTGCCGGGCAGCTGCCGCCGTCGCCCGTGTTTGCTTTCTGGCAAGCACCTGTCGATAGGACGTCGTCATCGCTGATGTAAGTGAGCAGCATCGGATTAATCCTTTAGGGCTACACGGCAACATCTGTCGTGCTACACTGAACTCGCTGCAACACATTGCAACATTTGATGTAGTGATTCCCTACAGAGTCAAGTTGTGACCTGCGTTAAGAAGTCACTAATGTTTCCAAATGTGTCACATTTTCTATTGCCGGTGTAAGTCGCACGCGACCACTCGTCGCAGGCTTCATTGCAAGTTACACAAGTGTTTTTGTTGCGCAACTTTTAGAGAATGGCACGTGTCATCGGCCTTAATAAAGCAACTGATTGTGCTTTTGGAAGAATCCCAAATTTGGACCTTATGATGTGAACAGCTCCTTTTCATCCTACAGACCCCGCAGCGGGAATCTAGCCCTGCAGATAGCAGCCACTTTTCTTATTGACCACATCATTGACTTTCTGTATGATTGAGCTGGAGCAGAGCGTTCACTGCTGTAATAGCAACAGCGAAGTGTTCATTGCTGGATTTACAGCGCTGCCCCCGCAGACGAGCGCACAAGATAAATATGGATGCAAAACCACTGCACAAATCCTCTTAATTTACAGCAAGTATTAGACTTTGGATACTGTACGATGTAATGCACTGTGTGTTTTTGCTAAGAAGTGCAGAGATAATTGAGGTGTCTACATATTTATGGGCTATTTGGGGCTGATTTTAAAAGGGAAACGTCATCAGCTTTTAAGGGGCTTTAAATTGTATTAAATATTGCTGATGTGTGCAGAACGCGGAGAAGTGTTGGGAGAAACTGCAGAATATAAAGTCACAGATCGTTCGGTAAAGTACATGTTTATAGGCAGGCTGTATGCAAAATAATAGCAGGTGTCCAGATGTGAAAGCCATTCATACTGTCAGTTTTTATTGGAAACAAATTGTCTGGTGCAGACAATACCAGAGTACAGCTCAGGGGTATAATACAGGATGTAACTCAGGATCACTAATGTAATGTATATACACAGTGACTGCACCAGCAGAATAGTGAGTGCAGCTCAGGGTATAATACAGGATGTAACTCAGGATCACTAATGTAATGTATGTACACAGTGACTGCACCAGCAGAATAGTGAGTGCAGCTCTGGAGTATAATACAGGATGTAACTCAGGATCAGTAATGTAATGTATGTACACAGTGACTGCACCAGCAGAATAGTGTGTGCAGCTCTGGAGTATAATACAGGATGTAACTCAGGATCAGTAATGTATGTACACAGTGACTACACCAGCAGAATAGTGAGTGCAGCTCTGGAGTATAATACAGGATGTAACTCAGGATCAGTAATGTATGTATGTACACAGTGACTGCACCAGCAGAATAGTGAGTGCAGCTCTGGAGTGTAATACAGGATGTAACTCAGGATCAGTAATGTAATGTATGTACACAGTGACTGCACCAGCAGAATAGTGAGTGCAGCTCTGAAGTATAATACAGGAGTGTAACTCAGGATCATAATGTAATGTATGTACACAGTGACTGCACCAGCAGAAAGTGAGTGCAGCTCTGAGTATAATACAGGATGTAACTCAGGATCAGTAATGTAATGTATGTACACAGTGACTGCACCAGCAGAATAGTGAGTGCAGCTCTGAAGTATAATACAGGATGTAACTCAGGATCAGTAATGTAATGTATGTACACAGTGACTGCACCAGCAGAATAGTGAGTGCAGCTCTGAGTAAATACAGGAGGTAACTCAGGATCAGTAATGTAATGTATGTACACAGTGACTGCACCAGCAGAAAAGTGAGTGCAGCTCTGGAGTATAATACAGGATGTAACTCAGGATCAGTAATGTAATGTATGTACACAGTGACTGCACCAGCAGAATAGTGAGTGCAGCTCTGGAGTAAATACAGGATGTAACTCAGGATCAGTAATGTAATGTATGTACACAGTGACTGCACCAGCAGAATAGTGAGTGCACTCTGGAGTATAATACAGGATGTAACTCAGGATCAGTAATGTAATGTATGTACACAGTGACTGCACCAGCAGAATAGTGAGTGCAGCTCTGGAGTATAATACAGGATGTAACTCAGGATCAGTAATGTAATGTATGTACACAGTGACTGCACCAGCAGAAAGTGAGTGCAGCTCTGGTGTATAATACAGGATGTAACTCAGGTCAGTAATGTATGTATGTACACAGTGACTGCACCAGCAGAATAGTGAGTGCAGCTCTGGGTATAATACAGGATGTAACTCAGGATCAGTAATGTAATGTATGTACACAGTGACTGCACCAGCAGAATAGTGAGTGCAGCTCTGGGTATAATACAGGATGTAACTCAGGTCAGTAATGTATGTACACAGTGACTGCACCAGCAGAATAGTGAGTGCAGCTCTGGAGTATAATACAGGAGTAACTCAGGATCAGTAATGTAATGTATGTACACAGTGACTGCACCAGCAAATAGTGAGTGCAGCTCTGGAGTATAATACAGGATGTAACTCAGGATCAGTAATAGTATGTACACAGTGACTGCACCAGCAGAATAGTGAGTGCAGCTCTGGAGTATAATACAGGGTGTAACTCAGGATCATAATGTAATGTATGTACACAGTGACTGCACCAGCAAATAGTGAGTGCAGCTCTGGAGTATAATACAGGAGTAACTCAGGATCAGTAATGTAATGTATGTACACAGTGACTGCACCAGCAGAATATGAGTGCAGCTCTGGAGTATAATACAGGATGTAACTCAGGATCAGTAATGTAATGTATGTACACAGTGACTGCACCAGCAGAATAATGAGTGCAGCTCTGGAGTATAATACAGGAGGTAACTCAGATCAGTAATGTAATGTATGTACACAGTGACTGCACCAGCAGAATAGTGAGTGCAGCTCTGGAGTATAATACAGGATGTAACTCAGGATCAGTAATGTGTATGTACACAGTGACTGCACCAGCAGAATAGGAGTGCAGCTCTGGAGTATAATACAGGAGGGAACTCAGGATCAGTAATGTAATGTATGTACACAGTGACTGCACCAGCAAAATAGTGAGTGCAGCTCTGGAGTATAATACAGGATGTAACTCAGGATCAGTAATGTATGTACACAGTGACTGCTCCAGCAGAATAGTGAGTGCAGCTCTGGCGTATAATACAGGATGTAACTCAGGATCTATGTAATGTATGTACACAGTGACTGCACCAGCAGAATAGTGAGTGCAGCTCTGGGTATAATACAGGATGTAACTCAGGATCAGTAATGTAATGTATGTACACAGTGACTGCACCAGCAGAATAGTGAGTGCAGCTCTGGAGTATAATACAGGAGGTAACTCAGGATCAGTAATGTAATGCATGTACACAGTGACTGCACCAGCAGAATAGTGAGTGCAGCTCTGGAGTATAATACAGGATGTAACTCAGGATCATAATGTAATTTATGTACACTGTGACTGCACCAGCAGAATAGTGAGTGCAGCTCTGGAGTATAATACAGGAGGTAACTCAGGATCAGTAATGTAATGTATGTACACAGTGACTGCACCAGCAGAATAATGAGTGCAGCTCTGGAGTATAATACAGGATGTAACTCAGGATCATAATGTAATGTATGTACACAGTGACTGCACCAGCAGAATATGAGTGCAGCTCTGGAGTATAATACAGGAGGTAACTCAGGATCAGTAATGTAATGCATGTACACAGTGACTGCACCAGCAGAATATGAGTGCAGCTCTGGAGTATAATACAGGATGTAACTCAGGATCATAATGTAATGTATGTACACAGTGACTGCACAAGCAGAATAGTGAGTGCAGCTCTGAGATAATACAGGAGGTAACTCAGGATCAGTAATGTAATGTATGTACACAGTGACTGCACCAGCAGAATAGTGAGTGCAGCTCTGGAGTATAATACAGGATGTAACTCAGGATCAGTAATGTAATGTATGTACACAGTGACTGCACCAGCAGAATAGTGAGTGCAGCTCTGGGGTATAATACAGGAGGTAACTCAGGATCAGTAATGTAATGTATGTACACAGTGACTGCACCAGCAGAATAGTGAGTGCAGCTCTGGGTATAATACAGGAGTAACTCAGGATCAAGTAATGTATGTACACAGTGACTGCACAAGCAGAAAAAGTGAGTGCAGCTCTGCAGGATAATACAGGAGGTAACTCAGGATCAGTAATGTAATGTATGTACACAGTGACTGCACCAGCAGAATAGTGAGTGCAGCTCTGGAGGATAATACAGGATGTAACTCAGGATCAGTAATGTAATGTATGTACACAGTGACTGCACCAGCAGAATAGTGAGTGCAGCTCTGGGGTATAATACAGGAGGTAACTCAGGATCAGTAATGTAATGTATGTACACAGTGACTGCACCAGCAGAATAGTGAGTGCAGCTCTGGGGTATAATACAGGAGGTAACTCAGGATCAGTAATGTATGTATGTACACAGTGACTGCACCTGCAGAATAGTGAGTGCAGCTCTGGAGTATAATACAGGATGTAACTCAGGACATGTTTTGAATGTATACTGTGGGTAGTTTATGTGGATTATGTAGCTATTTTGTCTGATTCTGTGATGTAAATTCATTAGTTTAGCAATATCTTCGGGACAGGCGGGTTTGTAGGTGCAGTTGTTTGCTGCTGACAGGGAATTGCATCACTTGCAGTACTACAGTCTTTATCTGTATGCTTCTCTGTAAGCTCCCTTATGTTTTTGCTTTGCAGCATTGTCATAGTATGAAGGCATTGGAAGGGTTAATGACCCATTGCTATTATTAGGATGAATTCCAATAAGGAGGCAAGAACCAAATAAACATCTTATTAATATTAATGGGGAACTTCATTATCTGCCGGACAGGGAAGCCAGACTCAGACAGACGCTGCGAGGCGAGGATTTCATCCCGAGCTGTCTCTCCCACATCCCTGTCCTCTCTTCTCTCATCCGTGCTGTCTTTTTTTTTACCATAATATCCCTCTCTTTCTATCTTTTGTTGAGTGTCTCTTCTCTGTCTTTTTCTTTCTGTAACCATTGTAAACCATTTCTCTGTTTTATTGACTCTCCCCACCTCTCACTTTCCTCCCTTGTTTCTCACCTCTCGTCCCTCATGTTTCTTCCTCCTCGTTCTCCCCAATCTCTTTCCTCCATTCTTTCTTTCCTCTCTCTTCTTTTAATCTTCACTTTTCTTACTCTTCCCATTTACCGTAATTTCCTTTTTTCCAGTGAACCTTCCTTTCCCTTTTCCTCAGCCCGCTCTCCAGCATTTCCTCCTAATCTTTCCTTATCTCTTCCTTGCACTTCTTCCCCTTCTCCTTTCACTCTTCATCATTCTCTCTTCCATTCTGTTTTCCTCCTGTTCTCTATATCTCTTCCTATCTCTGTAGCTTTTTCTCTCTCTATTCCTTCTCTTGTTTTTTTTCTCTTGCAACAAACCATCACTATTGCTTCTCCTTTCTATTTTTTTTCTGTTTCTTCCCATCCTTTTCTCCCTTTCTACCCATCTTCTTATCTCCCTCTCATTCCCTCTACTTTTCCCTCTGTCTTTTGTGTTTCTGTGTTTCTCTGTTCCTTCCTCTTCCTTGTTCTTCTTCCTTTCTTTCTTCCCCCACCACTTTCATTTCCTTTCTTTCTCCCTGTCTCTCCTCCATTTTTCATCCTTTTTTTTTTTAAATTTTCTTCTCTATATCTTTCTCTCACCTTTCAATTTCTTTCTCATCTCTTCCTTTCTCTCTCCTCTTTGTCTTCCTCTCCCTTTCATGTTGTTCATACTCTCTTCATCTTATTCCTCCTCCCTGCCTTTCTTTGCCCTTCTCTTACTCATTTTCTGTTTTCCTCTTCCTCCTGTCTGTTTTCTCCCCTTTCTATCTTCATTCACTTTTCTTCTTTTTCTTTTTCCTATATCTCACTTTTTTATTCTCTGCCTCCTCCTCAGTCTTTTCCTTCCCCTCCCCTTCTATTCCTTCCTGTATTTTCTCTTTCTTTTTCTTCTTCCTTTCTTTCTCCTCCTTCCTTTCTTGTTCTCTTTCTCTTTTTCTTTCCCTCCTTTCCTCTCTCCCCGTTTTTATCCTCTTTTGTTTCTCACTCTTCCTGCTCTCGTTCATCACTGCCTTTAATCTTCTCTTTTTCTCCTTCCTCTTCTTTGCCGTTCTTGTTCTTCCTTTGCCTTCTTATCCCTTTTGTTTTCCTCCTCCATCCTCCCCCTCTCTTTTTCCTCCTTCACCTCTCTACCTTCATTCTATGTCTTTCTTTTTTCCCTCTCTTCTCCTTTTCTCTTTTTTCCTTGTCCTCTCTACCTTTCATTCTCTCTTCCTATTTTCTCCCTATTCTCCCCCTCTTTTTTCATCTTCCTCCTCCTCTCCTTTTATTCTCTCCCTCTTCTCCATCTCTCTTTTTCCCTCTTCCTTTCTACTATTCATTCTCTTCTTATTCTCCCCCTCTTCTCCCTTTTTCCTGCTCTGCTTTACTTTTCATTCTCTCTTCTCCCCCTCTTTTTTCCTCCTCCTCTCTACCTTTCATTCTCTCTTCTTATCCTCTCCTCTTCTCCCCCTCTTTCTTCCCACTCTATACATTTCATTCTCTCCCTCTTCTCCCGCTCTTCTCTATACCTTTCATTCTCTCTTCCTATTCTCTCCTTTTTTCCTCTTCCTCTCTATCTTCCATTCTCTTTTCTTCTCTCCCTCTTTTTTCCTCTTCCTCTCTACGTTTCATTCTCTATTCCTATTCTCTCCCTCTTCTTGCCCTCTTTTTTCCTCCTCTATACTTTTAATTCTCTCTTCCTGTTTTCTCACTCTTGTGCCCCTCTTTTTTGCTCTTCCTCCTTCGCTCTTATGTTCCTATTCTCTCCCTCATCTCCCCCTCTCTTTTTTCCTCCTCCTCTCTACTTTTCATTCTCTCTTCCTATTTTGTCCTCTTCTCCCACTCTCTTTTTCCTCCTCCTTTCTACCTTCCTATCTTTTCCTCTTCTCACCTTCTCGTTTTTCCTCCTCCTGTACTTTTTATTCTCTTCCTATTTTTTCCTCTTTTCCCCTCTTTTTTCCTCCTCTCTCTTTCATTCTCTCTTCCTATTATCTCCCTCTTCTCCCCCTCTTTTTTCCTCTTCCTCCTCCTCTCCACCTTCCTATGCTCTCCCTCTTCTCCCCTCTCTTCTTTCTCCCACCTTTCTCCATCTTTCTTCATTCTTGTACATGTTCATCCTCTGCTCCATCCATTGCAGCTGAGATTACATTTCTGACTGTATTGTAGGATTGTAAGAACTCTGCTGCGTCTCTTGCACTCTCCTCTGCTTCCTCTTCTTTCTTTCGCACCCTGTACCCCCTCCTCCCTATCTGAGTATGAGCACTGACTGACTGCTCTGCGTACCGTGACTGACTTGCCCTGGCAGAGCACACCTGGACGGGGCGAGGGAGCCAGCAGCACTGGGCACCTATTTTCCGTATCACTAAAGTGTCGGCTGGGGATTATAAAGCGACGAGTGAAAGGTACGAAAACCTTGTGACTAAATCTGCATCGTCGTCCGCAGAAGCTGCGCTGCGCCAGGCAGGAGACATTGAAATATTAACTGTTTGGGTACAGGACATACTTGCTTTACCTGCAATACAATCAATTGTTCCCTGTTATCGACAAATTTCAGGCTTTGAAGACACTGATTGTAGGCTGTATCAATGGTGTGATTGACAGGAAGTGCAGAGACCTCCCTGCCCCATGATCACTACCCTACCCCCTGTGTGCAGCAGCTTTCCTTGTAACGCTGCTGCACTATTATAAGTCGCAGGCTATAGTTTACTGGCCCTTTAAGACACTTGAGTGACAATTGGGTCATGTTTTGCAGACTTCAAGTTTCTTTTTTCAAGTAGGACAAGATGATGATTAAGAGTCTGCACGTCTCTGAAGAAGCAGCCGGTGCTCTGTAATGCTAAAACATAGCAACATACCTGGAATAGTTTATTATGCAGGCGACTCTGCAATGCACCACGGGGATCCGGAGACACAAATAATGTTCTATTTTCTGGATGCACTTAGTAAAAGCCTGATGGAGGAGAGGGTTGTAGGCAGGTACCGGCGGCTGATGTTCTGGAATACTGATGTGCAGGGTTTTCTGTACTGCTGCATTGTATACTACATACCGTACTTGTGTCATTGCAACTATCACGAGACACAAACACTTCTAAATCAGAGACTTAAATGCAGAAATCTCATAAATGCAGATAATGTTCTGTCCTGTGTATGTACGTGAAAAATAAGTCTATTCCTGACCATTACATGACTTGTTTCCTGCATATTTCACCAGCTTTCACCTCTGCAGGCACAAATTTTCAGTTGTCTGTGAGCTAGTGGGTGGAGACCAGCTGCTATGATGTCTCCCATTCATAGCACAGACAGCAGCTGTTCAGAAGCAGCAGCAGCAGCGTAGTGGAAAATATACAGCATTACTGAGCAGTGTAGATGTGAATCCAGCTCTATTGAGTTAAAACACTTTCTAGTTAACAGCAGCATGAATAAATTATAAAGAAATACTGATCAGTGTAGCTTTGAATATAGGTGCAGTCAGATGAAACACCCTTTTGAAAGCAGGAGAATTATATTATACAGACGTTCTAAGCAGTGTAGCTGTGAATCCAGCTCTAGGATAAGATAATACACTTACTAGTAAGCTACAGTCCAGCTCTGAGTGAGTCTGTGCCTATCACTCTTCGTTCCCGCTTTTTCCTCTCTCTAGACTTTGAAAGGCAGCTGTAAGCTGATCCCTCAGTGAGCTGTCAGTCCGTTCTGCTTTGATCAAGAAAGATTTCAGCAGATTTTTCCAAAGTAAATGATTACTTCAAGAGACGGGGAGGTGAAATGAGTAATAAGTGGAGAAAAAAGCAGATTTCTCTATGTTGCAAAGTTTTTATACTCACTTGTATTATTGAACAGGCTATCCACTACTTTTTGATTGATGAATTATCCTTTGAATAGGTCATCAATGTCTGATTGGCCGGGGTCCGACACCCTGCCCCCGCTAATCAGCTGTTATCGGTGTCAGTGGCGGCCACGGTCAGAAGTGCTCTCTTGCGGAGCTGGCAATCTTCTGGTAGTAGCTGGTTATGGTGGCCACTACCATAAAACGTCCAGCTCCTTAAGTGAGTACTTCCGGCTGGTGGCCACCACCACTATCGATGACAGCTGATCGGCGGGGGTGTTTGGTGTCAGACCCCAGCCAATCAGACATTGATGACCTATTCTAAGGACAGGTCATCAATCAAAAAGTAGTGGATAGCCTCTTTAATTTATAAAAAGTTTGTTGAAATGAAAGATTGATTTAAAATGTCAAGTTAAAGTTTGATACATTTGTGTCATGACTCATGATACCAATTCCTTTTGGGGCTCTATTATGGACTGATGTTGAGATACAACATGTCTTACTCTAGTCACATCTAGAGCTGATTCACATTTGCCCTGGCGAGTTTGTCTATCCCTCCCACTGCTGGTTCAGTGTCTGAATTGTTATGGTTTATAATGGGACATGAGATGTTGAGCAGATGTCCTACAGATATGCTGCCATGGCAAATACGACAGTCATATCCACAAATGTTGGCACCCTTGAAATTGTTCCAGAAAATGAAGCTTTTCTCACAGATAATTATTACACTTACACATGTTTTGTTATACAAATGTTTATTTCCTTTGTGTGTATTGGAACAACATAAAAAAATGAGAAAGAAAAGCAAATTGGACATCATTTCACACAAAACCCCCAAAATGGGTCAGACAAAACTGTTGGTACCTTTCCAAAATTGTGGGTAAGCAATTTTGTTTTAAGCATGTGATGCTCGTTCACACTCTGCTTCCCTGTGCCCTAGCTCACCCTGTTCCCTGTATTACTTATGATGGTGAAGACATCGGGGCCACGTACCTTGCCTTAGCTCCTGAATCCTCCCTCACTCTGTACCCTTCCCCCACCCAGGGAAGATGGGAGTAGTAGTGTACCGTAATACACCAACCAGACTAACAAGGTAATACGAACAGGGATAAAGGAAAATACCAAACAACCAAACATACAAATAAACTCACACATATAACAGAGGAATACACAGAGGAGTGGAGGATGGGGTCAAACCAAAGTAGGAAAAGGAGGAGAAGTAGCATACACCCAAAATCTAGTAACAGTCACAGATAAATCCACCAAACGCCTTTTCAAACAACAACCTCCAATCACCATCTATTAACAGCTGAGAGTCATAATGCAGGAAAACTTTCAAGAGCTCTCAACTGAGAAGTTTAACCCCTGCACTGCTAAAAGAAACCTGCATAGTTTAATATGAAGGTGAAGTACTTCTAATCAGTGCAAGAGTAGGAGAAATCAGACGCTGCGGTCTTCTGGGTCCTCTCTGTCAAGGTAAAACTGTGACATGTGGGTAATATAAAAATCACACCTGAAACCAGACAAAAAGCGGAGAAGTTGACTTAATCTTTGCATTCTGTGTCTGTGTGTGCCTCGCTTAACTTGCAGAACAGAAAGAGGAGAAAAGAACTGTATGAGGACTTGACAGCCAAAATTGTTGAAAAATATCAATATTCTCAAGGTTACAAATCCATCTCCAAAGATCTTGATGTTCCTTTGTCCACGCAAGATAATCATGAAGTTTACAACCTATGGCACTGTATGTAATCTCCCTGGACGAGGACGGCAAAGAAAAATTGATGAAAGATTGCAACGCAGGAGAGTCTGGATGGTGGATAGGCAGCTCCAATCAAGGTCCAAAGAAATTCAAGATGTCCTCCAAGTTCAGGGTGCATGAGTGTCAGCGTGAACTATCTGTCGACATGTGAAAGAATCTGGCTGCAGAAGGTCTCAGTGGTTGGCCTTGCAGACTAGTGGCCACCTCCCCCGGCCTTAATGGTGTCACCTGAATTTGGGTGTTTATAACTCCCAACTTCCTATTGGGAGCTGCGGGTGTTATTTCTATTTGCACTTCCCTGTTGAGGCTTGGAGCTGCAGCAGACGGCGAGCATCCTCTTTGGAGTTGAATGATGACGGTGTTTCTCTCTGAGTCTGCTCAAGCTAAGTTTCCCCTTGTTTTGTGTCTCCTAGCTGTCTTTAGTTTAGTGAGGTTCGACCAGCGTTCACCTCTTTCTTCCCTAAGCCGAGCTTACCGCTAGGGTCTGACAGGGACTAGGCATCCTGCTCGGCGATAGGTGCGGAACCTATTTAGGGTCTTTTAGGGGAGACAGGGTGACGTTAGGCTTTCCTAGGGGTCTCCACTCCCTGCTTTCCTAGTATTGGGCCCCCCTTCCCCTTATCCCTTTGTGTTGCACTTAGTCTGTCTTACACTGTGCGTGAAAGGACCCACTGCTGACACAGATGCATAACAAAGCAAAACTGCAGTTTGCCAAAATCCTCCTGGGAAAGTGTCTTGTGGACAGATGAGAGCAAGATAGTAGAGCTTTTTGGTAAACCAAAAACAGAATGAGCCCTACAAAGAAAAGAACACAGTGCCTACAGTCAAATATGGTGGAGGTTCAAATATGTTTTGGGGTTGTTTTGCTGCCTCTGGCAGTGGGTGCCTTGACTGTGTGCAAGCCTTCATGAAATCTTTTTGGGGTTTTGCGTGAAATTATGTCCAATTTGCCTTTTTTCTCTGTTTTTTTATGTTGTTGCAATTGTCATGTGTGCATCGCCACGAAGATCGTCGCGGTTGCACATTCTGACTTCTCACAGCTGAGTTGCTGTTTCTTTGTGTTTGGCAGTTAGGGAGTTAATTCTGTCTGTGCTCAGTTCTGGGACTGGGTGCAGTTTCTCCCGGCTGCAATTAATTATTTGTTGATTGGTTTCCTTTAAATCTCTGGTTGTCTGTTTGGGAGTTGCCAGTGAAATTCTTCATGCAGACCACAGATAGGATTGTATCTGTATAGACTTAAGTTAAAGAGCTCCTTAGTTGTTTTAAGCTCACCTTGCTTAGAGTTTAATATCCCAGATCATTTATGTTCCTTCTGTGTTTGAGTGTGTATGCAAGTCTGTGTTTTCTCCAGTCTGTCTTATATTTCTAATCTGTGTATTTAGCAGAGATCAGCCCATATCCCTTTGGTGGTAATCAGAATCCTTCTTAGGACTGATTACAGGGTTCAGGGACTGATAGGAGACAGGGTTAGGCTGGAGACTTGGACCTCTGAACCATTATCAGTACCTCCAAGGTGAGGGATTAGTTAGGACCCCAGTTTAGGGTCAGGTTAGACCCCGGTCCTCTTCTTTCCTGTGACAGTGTATCAAGTCCTCAAGATTAATCCTGAGTTCAACGGATATCGTGTCAGGTAAATCTATTCTATATTTACATGCTGATGTTGCTAATCTATATGTTGTATAGAGTGTTGTTCTTTTAAGAATAGTTTACTGACATCGTACACATATCATAAGACCGCGTGACATTTTCACTGGCCTATAAAATTATTCCCAGTTGCCATGGATCCAGTAGCCCAGCTGGCTCTGCAGTTGCAGGGATTATCCATGGAGCTGACGGACATTAAGTCCAAAGTTTTGTCTCCCTCGGAGCAAACCAGATTTGAACCTAAAGTAGCTCTCCCGGACAGGTTCACTGGTGGGCGAGACAAA
>JARQOD010000009.1:63283586-63343291 GCA_033576555.1 Oophaga sylvatica | reverse complement strand
TCTAGGCGATAAATTAATCGAGGAGAGGAGAAACCCACAAAGGAACTCTTAACTTAAGTTTTCTCTGCCTGATCCAATGCTGGTTGATGTAAGCTTTCACGGCATCTAACAAGCAGACTGGCAGGTATATAAAGGAAGCTAATTAGTGCATAATCAAAAAGCAGCCGGGCGAGGCTGGACCTAGTCTTAGCCAAGAGCTAGGTAAAATTAACTCCTCACTACCAAACACAAAGAAAACAGCAACTCAGCTGCGAGAAGTCAGAATGTGAAATCGCGACGATCTTCGTGGCGTTTACACCATGACAGTACCCCCCTTCTACGGGGGGCCCTCCGGACCCTCGGGCCAGGTCTGCCCGGGTAAGTTGTGTGGAAGGTCCGAACCAATCGATCTGCGTTAACATCAGACACAGGGACCCGTCCTCTCCTCAGGCCCATACCCCTTCCAATGAACCCAAAGTACTGAAGGGACCGGCGATTCAGACGTGAGTCAATGATCTTCGACACTTGAAATTCTAAGTTACCATTGACCACCACTGGAGGAGGAGGTAGAGGTGACGGTATAACTGGCGCCACGTACCTCTTAAGCAACGATTTGTGGAACACATTGTGGATTTTAAACGTAGGAGGGAGGTCCAGACGAAATGCCACAGGATTAATTATAGAACTGATCCTGTATGGACCGATGAACCTGGGACCCAGTTTCCAGGAGGGAACCTTGAGTTTTATATTCTTGGTAGACAACCATACCAGATCGTTCACACAAAGGTCCGGACCAGACACTCTCCTCCTATCAGCCCTCCGTTTGTAACGGTTCCCCATAGCACTCAGATTATTCAGTACTCCTCTCCAAACTGAAGCAAGTGACGACGAGAATCGTTCCTCCTCAGGACCCCAGAAGGGCCCCCCCCCATTGACAGTACAAAACTGGGGGTGAAAACCATATGCCCCAAAAAATGGGGACTTACCAGTGGACTCGCTCCGCCTATTGTTAAGAGCGAACTCTGCCAGAGGCAAGAAAGAAGACCAGTCCTCCTGGTTCTCTGAGACAAAACACCGAAGATATGTCTCTAGGCTCTGATTCAGACGCTCTGTCTGACCATTGGTCTGCGGATGAAAAGCCGAGGAAAATGACAATTGCATCCCCGACGTGAACAAAATGCCCTCCAGAATTTGGACACAAACTGAGACCCCTATCTGACACCACATCAGAAGGCAACCCGTGAAGTCTCACAATCTCCCCAATGAACACCTGCGCCAGAGTTTTAGCATTAGGAAGAGCAATGAAATGTGCCATCTTACTGAACCTGTCAACTACAACTAGAATGACAGTCTTCCCTGACGACGGAGGAAGGTCCGTAATGAAGTCCATAGACAGATGAGTCCATGGACGCTCCGGAATTTTCAAAGGCAAGAGGGTCCCAGACGGACGGGTATGAGGGGTCTTAGAGCGAGCACAAACTCCACAGGACGCGACAAAAGTTATTACCTCTTTATTTAAGTTAGGCCACCAAAACCGGCGAGAAAGGAGATCCACAGTTGCTTTACTCCCTGGGTGTCCTGCTAAAGCAGAATTATGATGTGCCTCGATAACTTTTTGTCTCAACTGATTAGGAACAAACAGTTTACCTGGAGGTCCTACAGGGGCGTCCCCTGAGCCTCCAATACCTCCTCCTCAAGCTCCGAGCATACAGCCGACACTACCACTCCCTCCTGAAGGATAGGAACCGGGTCATCCGTTTTCCCGGCCCCTGGGAAACTACGAGATAAGGCATCAGCCTTAACATTTTTTGACCCAGGACGATAAGTGACGACAAAATTAAACCTGGTAAAAAACAACGACCATCTAGCTTGTCTAGAATTCAGACGCTTTGCAGATTCTAAATACAGCAGGTTCTTGTGATCAGTAATAACGGTGACCGGGTGGACTGCCCCTCCAAAAAGTGACGCCACTCCTCAAAAGCCAACTTAATGGCCAGAGTTCCCTATTGCCGACATCATAATTCCTCTCGGCGGGCGACAATTTCTTGGAGAAGAAAGCGCACGGACGCCATTTGCCAGGGGACGGACCTTGGGATAATACTGCACCCACCCCTACGTCAGACGCGTCTACCTCCACAATGAACGGTTGTGATGCATCTGGTTGAATGAGTATGGGGGCCGAAGCAAAACATTTTTTCAAGGATGAAAATGCTTGACAAGCTTTGTTAGACCACCTAGAAAAATCCGTCCCTTTTTAGTCATGTCAGTGAGAGGTTTGACAACAGATGAGAAATTACGAATAAATTTCCGGTAGTAGTTAGCAAACCCAGGAAACGCTGCAGTGCCTTAAGATCCTCTGGCCGATCCCATTCAAGCACTGCTCTCACTTTCTCAGGGTCCATACGGAAACCGGAAGCTGACACCAGGAAACCCAAAAATTGAAGTTCCTGTACGGCGAATACACACTTCTCCCATTTGGCGAACAACTTATTATCTCGCAAGATCTGCAACACCTGTCTCACATGCTCCTGATGAGACACAAGATCTGGCGAGTAAATTAAGATGTCATCTAAATAAACGACCACAAACTGCCCCACAAGGTGGCGAAAGATGTCATTAACAAAATGTTGAAACACCGCCGGGGCAGTAGTCAGACCAAAAGGCATGACAAGGTTCTCATAATGTCCTTCCGGAGTGTTAAACGCCATCTTCCACTCATCCCCTCCTTTATCCTAATCAGATTATACGCCCCCCTGAGATCCAACTTAGAGAACCATTTGGCGCCCACAATCTGATTGAAGAGATCAGGAATAAGAGGGAGCGGATACGGATCTCGGACCGTAATCCGATTAAGCTCACGGAAATCCAAGCAAGGGCGTAGGCCTCCATCTTTTTTCTTCACAAAGAAGAACCCCGCGGCCACTGGAGAAGATGAAGGTCTAATATGCCCCTTGGCCAGACTTTCCGAAATATAATCCTTCATAGCCTGCCTCTCAGGACCAGAAAGGTTATATAACCTAGATTTAGGTAATTTAGCATCAGGAAGCAATTTAATTGAGCAGTCATACGCACGATGAGGAGGTAACTCTTGACACCCCTCCTCTGAGAACACATCCTCAAAGTCCTCCAGAAAGGAGGCAAGGTTCTAGGCACGACCGCACTGATGACCGTTTTCATGCAGTTATTCTTGCAAAATTCACCCCACTGGCTTATCTCTCTGGATTGCCAATTAATCACTGGGTTATGTTTAGCCAACCAAGGAAGTCCCAACACAATAGGAGTAGGAAGACCCTCCAACACATAACAGGACAATTGTTCTTTATGTATTGCCCTACTCGAAGGTCTATGTTATGAACAGCTTGTATAAAGCTACCTTGACCGAGAGGTCTGGCGTCAATAGAGAATATAGGGATCGGTTTGGCCAATACACTCAGTTGCATACCTTGCACCTGGGCAAACCGAGCGTCCACCAGATTAGCCCCAGACCCACTATCAAGAAGAACAGAAATCCTCTCAACTCTCGTACCAACCACCACCTCCGCAGGTACGAGAAATTGAGACGGACTTAGGGACGAAATACATACTCCCAGGTTGTCGTCCACCACACAACCTGGGATTAACAGTTTTCCGGCGACTTTTTTGCTCAATGAGGCACGGGATGGACATTCTCCAACAAAATGTCCCTCTTTCCCACAGAAGAAACACCTTCTTGTCTTGCGGCGCACCGCCGATCCCCTCCTACGAAATGATGTCCCTCCCAACTGCATAGGCTCCTCAGAACAGACCAGGGAACCTCAATATAAGGGACTTTAGTAGTAGGTGGAGTCACAACAGGGGGCGGAGTTACCTCGCACCTCTCCCGAAGCCGTCTATCAATACGAATAGCGAGGGCCATAGCAGCCTCCAATGACGGAGGAGAATCATACTGAGCCAAAACATCTTTTAATTTGTCAGATAACCCTTGACAAAACAGGCTCCTAAGAGCTGGGTCATTCCACTGAGTATCTGTGGCCCATCTACGGAACTCAGAAGAAAATTCCTCCGCTGGACGATCTCCCTGCTGTATCTTACGTAACTTCATTTCAGTAAGGGAGACCCGATCCGGGTCATCATATACCAGACCCAGGGCAGTAAAAAATCGATCTACTGACTGGAGGGCCGGGGAGCCCGGAGGAAGAGAGAACGCCCAGGATTGAGGGTCCCCTTGTAAGAGCGAGATGACAATTCCCACCCTCTGCTCTTCACTCCCCGATGACTGAGGCCGAAGCCGAAAATATAATTTACATGCCTCCCGGAAGGTAAAAAATTTGTCCCGCCCACCAGTGAACCTGTCCGGCAGAGCAATTTAGGTTCAGACCTGGTTTGCTCCGGGAGTGACAAAACCCTGGACTTAATGTCCGTCAGCTTCATGGATAAACTCTGTAACTGCAGGGTAAACTGGGCAACTGGATCCATGGTAGCTGGGGAGAATCTTTTATGGCCGGTGAAAATGTCACGCTGTATCACAGATACACATATGATGTCAGTAATCAATACTAAGAGGGACAACATGCAATATAACACATAAATAGGAAATCTCAACATGTACATAAAGTATAGTATTACCTGACATAATATCCGTTGTACTATGGGTGAATCCTGAAGACGTATAATGCTGTACTCAGGCTGCAGGTGGACCGGGGTCTATGCTGACCCTAGACTGGGGACCTGACTAGTCCCTCAACCTGGAGGTACTGTTAATGGTACAGAGGTCCAGGCCGCCAACGTAACCCTGTCTCCTATAAGTCCCTGACAACTGTAATCTAGTCCTCAGAAGGACCCTGATTACCACACAGGGAATAGGCAGGTTACTGCTTAACAAACAGTACAGACAAACGAGACAGACAGGGGACAAAGCAAACACTGTCTTGCATACAACACTTAAACACAGAGGGAACACAAAAGGTCTAGGAGATAAACTATAATCGAGGAGAGGAGAAACCACAAAGGAACTCTTAACTTAAGTCTTCTCATGACCTGATCCAAACTGCTGGTCTGCATGTAAGCTTTCACCGGCATCTAACAAGCAGACTGGCAGGTATATAAAGGAAGCTAATTAGTGCATAATCAAAAGCAGCCGGGCGAGGCTGGACCTAGTCTTAGCAAAGAGCTAGGTAAAATTAACTCCCTCACTACCAAACACAAAGAAACAGCAACTCAGCTGCGAGAAGTCAGAATGTGCAATCGCGACGATCTTCGTGGCGATACACCCATGACAACATCATGCTTTGCTGAGAGCACTGTAGGGTCTTCATACTGTCTGGGTGGGGGGCTGTGTGGACTAAGGAGGCATCCTACTTTCATACTGTCTGGGTGGGGGGCTGTGTGGACTAAGGAGGCATCCTACTTTTCTGGGAGCACTGTAGGGTCCTCATACTGTCTTGGTGGGGGGCTGTGTGGACTATGGAGGCATCATACTTTGCTGGGAGCACTGTAAGGTCATCATACTGTCTGGGTGGGGGGCTGTGTGGACTAAGGAGGCATCATACTTTGCTGGGAGCACTGTGGGGTCCTCATACTGTCTGGGTGGGGGGCTGTGTGGACTATGGAGGCATCATACTTTGCTGGGAGCACTGTAGGGTCATCATACTGTCTGGGTGGGGGGCTGTGTGGACTATGGAGGCATCATGCTTTGCTGGGAGCACTGTAGGGTCCTCATACTGTCTGGATGGGGGGCTGTGTGGACTATGGAGGCATCATACTTTGCTGGGAGCGCTGTAGGGTCCTCATACTGTCTGGGTGGTGGACTGTGTGGACTAAGGAGGCATCATACTTTGCTGGGAGCACTGTAGGGTATTCATACTGTCTGGGTGGGGGGCTGTATTTACTATGGAGGCATCATACTTTGCTGGGAGCACTGTAGGTTACTCATTGTAAGGTTCTGTGTATCTGTTTCTGAAACTCAGTTTGTTCGTCGGCCATTTTGCTTTCTGTTTTGCTGCAGCTATCTTGCCCTCAGTCAAAATGGAGTTTTCCAGCTTGCATGTTCCCGCCCTGATTCTCTCCGTTTGCTTCTTAAACAGCCACAGCTGAGCAATCAGTGCTTCAGAATCTAGCCTGCAGTGAACCTGTGTTCTGACTCCTGAAGCCTTGGACCTTGTACTCCAGCCATTCCTACTGAGGAACTCTGAAGCACTTGTGGACTCTGAACTCTGCTCTTGAGAGCCTCACGTTTGCATGGACTTGCGGTAACAGAGAAGAAGATCTGAATCTGTTGTGGAGAGTTATTGCTGAGCTTAGATTACTCTGGCCTGCTGTGTCTCCTGCTTCTGTGTTTGCAACCTGTGTGTTTATTTTTGCCAATTTGTATGAAGCAATACAAGACTTTCTTTATCAACCTGTGTCTCAAGTATTTTCATCGCACCCAAGCACAAGACGCTATATGAACTGTACCACATACATTACAAGATTCTGAAGCCAAACGTTAGTGTCTGCTGGGTCTGGAAAGGCTTGTCTGCTGTACTGTGGATATCGGATGTCCGGTTGTACTTTCTGTGATGACAGTGGTTGTGACTTCTCACAACCATTCCAGATGTCTGGTTGAAAGCTTTCTGTGATGATAGTGGTTGTGACTTCTCACAACCATTCCAGGTGAGCAGTTCCCTTAAAGTTTTTTCTTTCTTCAGTGTTGCCACAGGTGAACACTATTGTTTTTTTTTCTCTCCTCTTCTTCCAGTATCCTGTCTTAAAAGATCTGGAAAATGGAGGCCCGCATAAAGGAACTTTGTGGAGTGACTGATAATATCCTTGCAGATTTGCAGAATATAAAGACCCGTTTTACAAATCTTCAGGACCTAAATAATCACAATTTGCAAGTGGTTGGACAGACTACCCAGGATTTGCGAGCCAGGATTGAGGTTCTGGAGGGGCGAGTCCAGGCTCCTGCCGTGGTCCCGAGTTCTGGGATTCCCAAGTTGCCCCCTTTTCGTTTTGGTGGTGAACGTGAAAAATTCAGGGGATTTGTTAATCAATGTAATTTTTTTTTTTCTGCACATGCTTCACAATTTCCTACTGAACGATCTAAGGTGCTTACTATAATTATGTTGCTTACCAACAAGGCTTTGATATGGGCAAACCCTCTGATTGAGACTGAGGATGATTGTTTGAATCACCTTGATGATTTTATTTCAGCCATGGGGCAGGTGTTTGATGACCCCAATCGAGGTGCAACAGCTGAAGCAGCCATGTTAGCTTTGCGCCAAGGTAAGCACTCGGTAGCTGAATATGCCTTGGATTTCAGGAGATGGGCCCTTGATACCACCTGGGACAATTCCGCCAAAAAATCTATTTTTCGAAAGGGGTTATCCCCACTGATTAAGGATGAACTTGCTCGTGCCGACCCTCCCACTGCGTTAGGTGACTTTATTAACTACTGCATCCGTATTGATACTCGTTTAACTGAACGCAGGCAAGAGAGATGGTTCGAAAGCAATCGTACTTTTCCTACCTTCCTCTCCAGCTAAGGAACCTTTGAATAGGATTACACGGGAACCTGAACCTGAACCCATGCAGGTAGACTCTTTACTACGACGGGTTAGTGATGCACGCAAGGAACATCGTTTTAAGGAGAATCTATGTTTTTATTGTGGTAAGTCAGGGCACTTTATTATTAACTGTCCCAGCCGTTCTCGTAAGACTACTGCAGCACTCATTCATTGTGAGTGTTGCGAGAGGGGATCTGTCAGGTCCGAGCCTCAGGCTCCAGAGAGAGCTGCAGCAACAGATCTTGATTTCTCGGACTTAAACTCCGTTACCTCTGAGGACGTTGACTGTGTAAATGCTGCCATCTTTCAAGTTTCCTCAGCGGTGTCCCAGCTGAGTTGTAAGAAAAACAATTCTCACTGTTTTCTTTCCATCAAACTCTGGGTTGACTCAGCCTGGGTGTCTAGCTCTGCTATGATCGACTCAGGTGCAAGTGGAAATTTTATGGATGTCTCCTTTGCTCTAAAACAGGGAATACGTTCAGTGAAGAAGACTACTCCAGTACAGATGGAAACTGTGGATGGCTCCCTGCTGACCTCTGGACCAGTGGATCAGGAAACAGAGCCTTTAAAGGTTCTTATGGGTAAAGATCATCAAGAGAAACTGTCCTTTATGCTTATCTCTTCTCCTCACTTTCCCATTATTCTAGGGCTACCATGGCTGCAGGCTCAGAATCCTACCATTAACTGGGAGACCAAGGAATTACACTTTCCAGAGAAACAGATGAGTCCAAAAATTTCAGCTTGCTCTGTTCCTAAAGGAACCATGTCAGTCCCTGAACTACCAGCTGTATACCAGGACTATGTGGATTTATGTGACAAGAAGAACGCTGACCAGCTTCCTCCTCACCGTCCATATGATTGTCCAATTGAATTATTGCCTGGAGCAGAGATACCTTTTGGTAAGATCTACCCCTGGCGGGGCCCGAGCTGAAGGCTTTAAAAGAGTACATAGACGAAAATCTAGCCAAGGGCTTCATACGCCCCTCTTCATCTCCTGCAGGGGCACCCATATTCTTTGTAAAGAAGAAAGATGGATCCCTGAGACCATGCGTAGACTATAGGGAACTCAATAAGGTTACTATTAGAAACCGTTATCCATTGCCTTTAATCCCTGAGTTATTGGAGAGAGTGCGACATGCCAAAATTTTTTCTAAACTAGATCTTCGTGGGGCCTATAACTTAGTCCGTATTAGACCTGGGGATGAATGGAAGACTGCATTCAGGTCACGCTATGGACACTTTGAATATCTGGTTATGCCTTTTGGTCTGAGTACCGCCCCAGCCACTTTCCAACACTTGGTGAATGACATCTTCAGGGATCTCCTAGATACATTCGTGGTAATTTATTTGGATGATATTTTAATTTTTTCTAACTCCACAGAGGAACATCATGGACATGTGAGAATGGTCTTGGAACGTCTAAGACAAATCATCTTTACATCAAGCTTGAAAAGTGTGAATTCCATAAGACCGAAATTCAATTTCTGGGGTATGTACTGTCTACACAAGGAATTAGTATGGATGGAAGTAAAACCCAAGCCATCAATGATTGGCCAAGTCCTAGAAATGTGAAGGAGGTACAGCGCTTCATCGGGTTTGCAAACTTCTATAGACGTTTCATTAGAAATTTCTCTGAGGTAGTGTCACCTATCACCCAACTTACCCGGAAAGAGTCTAAGTTCTCCTGGACTCCCCAAGCCCAGGAAGCATTTTCCCGTCTAAAAGATAAATTTACCACTGCACCTATCCTAGTACATCCCAACCCAGAGCTTGCCTTCATAATAGAGGTGGATGCTTCAGACTGTGCCGTGGGAGCTATACTCTCTCAGAGAACAGGTGAGAAGAATGTCTTGCATCCCTGTGCCTTCTTTTCCCAGCAGTTGTCTTCGGCTGAGAAGAACTACGATGTGGGCAATAGAGAGTTGTTGGCCATTATTGCCGCCTTCAAAGAATGGAGACACCTTCTTCAAGGAGCTGCACAGCAAATAGTCGTTCTGACAGACCATCGTAATCTTGAGTTTATCAGGTCGGCTAAGTGCCTGACTCCTCGCCAGGCTCGCTGGAATCTTTTCTTAAACCAATTTAATTTTATTATTTCTTATAGACCAGGATCGCGCAATGGAAAGGCTGATGCACTCTCTAGGATTTACTCAGCAGAGACACGTCCAATTACTCCTCCTAAGACTATTCTTCCTGACTCTAGATTCCTAGGAGTGATTCATCATCAAGACCTAATTAAAGACATCAAGGAAGCATACCATGCGGATTCTTTTTTGGCTCAACCCCAAGGGACGTAAGTCTTGTCTTTAAGAATGGTGTGTGGATTCTGGGACAACGTCTGTATATACCTGAAACAGTCAGATTGAGAGTATTGCAACTCATTCACGATTCCAAAATAGCCGGGCATAGAGGAATTCTAAAGACACAGGAATTTCTTTCTCGTTTCTTTTGGTGGCCCACTTGTAGGAAGGATGTTTTGGACTATGTCACTTCGTGTGAGGTTTGTGCAAGATGCAAAACACCTCGCTCTTCACCAACTGGTCTGTTACAGCCTCTTCCCACCCCGTCCCGCCCGTGGGGATCCATTTCTATGGACTTCATTGTGGAATTACCAACCTCTCAAGGGAAGAACACTATTCTAGTGGTGGTTGACCGTTTAACAAAGGCAGCTCATTTTATCCCTTGTGTCGGCTTACCAACTGCAAAACAGACATCAGATTTGATGATTAAAGATGTGTTTCGTTTACATGGAGTACCGGATGAGGTTATTTCGGATCGAGGGGTGCAATTCACTTCTAGGTTTTGGCAAAATTTCTGTGCAGCATTGGACATTAAAGTAAACCTTTCTTCTGCTTTTCATCCCCAGACTAATGGACAAACCGAACGAACCAATCAAACCCTGGAGCAGTATCTCCGCTGCTTTATCTGCCACCTACAGGATGATTGGGTGGATCTACTTCCATTGGCTGAGTTCTCTTACAACAACTCTCAGAGTGCCTCCACTAAACAGTCTCCTTTTTACTCTAATCTAGGTTATCATCCTAACATTCTACCACGATTTCCCATAGAGACGCCTTTGCCAGCAGTGGCTGAAAGAGTCACGACTTTACAGAAGAATATGGATCTTCTAAAGGAGAATCTGGAATCGGCTCAGGAAAGGTACAAGAAGGCAGCAGATAAATTTCGTAAACCTGCACCAGCTTTTAAGGTAGGAGACCTGGTCTGGCTGTCAACCAGAAATCTTAAGTTAAGGATTCCATCGTCTAAGTTGGGACATAAGTACATTGGACCCTATAAAATCAGTAAGATTATAAGTGCCGTTGCTTGTCGTCTTCAATTGCCCAGAACTATGAGAATCCACCCTGTCTTTCATGTATCCCTACTAAAGGCTGCGACACCCAATACGTTTCCTGGACGTTCTTCTCCTTGCCCTGACCCAGTGCTAGTCGATGGTCAGGAAGAATTTGTGGTGGAAAGGATTTTAGATTCCAGGTTGTATAGAAATCAGTTACAATATCTGATTAAATGGCAGGGCTACCCAGTGGAGGACAACTCATGGGAGCCAGTCAATAACGTTAATGCTCCTCGCTTGCTCCGTCAGTTTCATCAGAGGTACCCCACAAGCCTGGTCTGAGGTCATCCGGAGGTTGTCCCTAAGGGGGGAGTAATGTAAGGTTCTGTGTATCTGTTTCTGAAACTCAGTTTGTTCGTCGGCCATTTTGCTTTCTGTTTTGCTGCAGCTATCTTGCCCTCAGTCAAAATGGAGTTTTCCAGCTTGCATGTTCCCGCCCTGATTCTCTCCGTTTGCTTCTTAAACAGCCACAGCTGAGCAATCAGTGCTTCAGAATCTAGCCTGCAGTGAACCTGTGTTCTGACTCCTGAAGCCTTGGACCTTGTACTCCAGCCATTCCTACTGAGGAACTCTGAAGCACTTGTGGACTCTGAACTCTGCTCTTGAGAGCCTCACGTTTGCATGGACTTGCGGTAACAGAGAAGAAGATCTGAATCTGTTGTGGAGAGTTATTGCTGAGCTTAGATTACTCTGGCCTGCTGTGTCTCCTGCTTCTGTGTTTGCAACCTGTGTGTTTATTTTTGCCAATTTGTATGAAGCAATACAAGACTTTCTTTATCAACCTGTGTCTCAAGTATTTTCATCGCACCCAAGCACAAGACGCTATATGAACTGTACCACATACATTACACTCATACTGTCTGGGTGGGGGGCTGTGTGGACTATGGAGGCATCATACTTTGCTGGGAGCACTGTAGGGTACTCATACTGTCTGGGTGGGGGGCTGTGGACTATGGAGGCATCATACTTTGCTGGGAGCACTGTAGGGTCATCATACAGTCTGAGTGGGGGGCTGTGTGGACTATGGAGGCATCATACTTTGCTGGGAGCACTGTAGGGTCCTCATACTGTCTGGATGGTGGGCTGTGTGGACTATGGAGGCATCATGTTTTACTGGGAGCACTGTAGGGTCCTCATACTGTCTGGATGGGAGGCTGTGTGGACTATGGAGGTGTGGAGCCCAGCTGCGACTGGATTCATATCTCCCAGAAGGGTGCACTGAAGGTAACCAGCGCTAGAGGTCCAATATATATATTCACACACCTTCACCCATTCCAAAGACCACCAGAGGGAGCTGTTTAGACATATAAAGGAGGGTGAACACAGGAAAGAACAAGCCAGTGAGAGCAGTGAGCTCAGTTTGTGCAGTCTAGCTCACAGAGCAGTCTGAAGGGAGAGAGAGAGACTGCAGTCTAGTTCAACAGAGTGGAGGCTAGTAAAAGTGGAACGGAAACCACTCCAGCCTAGTCAGAGCTGAAGCAAGTGAGTGCAGCTCAGTGAGAAAGCGTGCCGACGCTTAGAGAGCGGCGAAGAGGCAGCCTTCCAACTGCCAGTGTGTGATCGTGTGAGGGCCCGGGTAGGCCGAAGGCGAGTGGAGCAAGTGAGGGATAGAGGAGCCTAATCAGTTCATCCCAATTATTACAACCGGACACCGGGGTCCAAGCCTATAGGGATCTCCACGACCCATTAGGAGAACGCCGGAGTTCCTGGAGGACTATGAGTCCCAGGAGTACCACAGAGTTGGTACATAACCGGGCCAGGAGGACGGAGTCCAGCAAGCAGGGCCCTGCAAGCAGAGACTGTGTACTTCCAGGGAAGGCCCAATCACAAGGTCAGCCAGGTGCAGGACATAGACCAAGTTAGGCCCAGCTACAAGCAGGCCAGGACTTTATCACAAAAAGGCAAAGAACAGGAGGCCACACACCTACTCAGTGGAGGAATCTGGATGTGCACCCTTCACCCTACAGTGCTTTGGGGAGTGCCTGCAACATCTTCAGTAAAGGTACCAAAGCGACTTGTGTGTTGTCTACCTTATTACCCCTCACTGCCGGGTTCCCGTCTGTTCTGCATCCCTACCATTACTCTGCCCTGAAGGACTCAGCCTTACCTGTGGAAGGCTTAACATCTAGCTGCACAATATTAACCCTTCAGTGGATCTGCATAGCAGCGCTGGTCACCCTGACCAGGTACCACAGGTGGCGTCACGAATCCCCATTCCAATATTCAATTCACCTGTAAATATCCCACATTAAAGGATGAGCACCAGAGCCACGGACTGAGCTGTGTCGCCGTGCCATTCCCCCCATTGTAGTCTATAGGCTCAGATCCGAGTTCCCATTGCTCTGGAGGGCGACTCAGAGGCATCATACTTTGCTGGGAGCACTGTAGTGTCATCATACAGTCTGGGTGGGGGGCTGTGTGGACTATGGAGGCATCATGCTTTGCTGGGAGCACTGTAGGGTCCTCATACTATCTGGTTCAGGGGCTGTGTGGACTATGGAGGCATCATGCTTTGCTGGGAGCACTGTAGGGTCCTCATACTGTCTGGATGGGGGGCTGTGTGGACTATGGAGGCATTATGCTTTGCTGGGAGCACTGTAGGGTCATCATACAGTATGGGTGGGGGGCTGTGTGGACTATGGAGGCTTCATGCTTTGCTGGGAGCACTGTAGGGTCTTCATACTATCTGGTTCGAGGGCTGTGTGGACTATGGAGGCATCATGCTTTGCTGGGAGCACTGTAGGGTCCTCATACAGTCTGGGTGGGGGGCTGTTTGGACTATGGAGACATCATGCTTTGCTGGGAGCACTGTAGGGTCCTCATACTATCTGGTTTGGGGGCTGTGTGGACTATGAAGGCATCATGCTTTGCTTTGCTGGGAGCACTGTAGGGTCCTCATACTGTCTGGTTCGGGGGCTATGTGGACTATGGAGGCATCATGCTTTGCTGGGAGCACTGTATGTTCCTCATACTGTCTGGGCGGGGGCTGTGTAGTGCTGTAGGGTCATAATACTGTCGGTTGGGGGTGATGTGGCACAATTCAGTGCATTATAGACATCCTGAAGTTCTGTGCTCTCAGTAACATTGAAGTGGAGGGTCCCAATCATGATATCTCTCCTTTTATAGCTTTAAGGCCTTATAATGGAGAAAAGTTCTTTCTCCTCCCAGACTGATCTTCACTCTCAGTTCATGTGTAAAATCTATATTCAGTGAAGACAGATATTCCCATTACTGAGATAGGAGGTAACAGCTAGTGCTCATAAAATTCTAGGGAGAAGGTGGGGGGAGCGAGAGGCCGACACAGACATTCTGCTGCAAGTTCTCTTGCAATGACAGTTACAGTTCTCCATAGAACTTTATAAGCACTAACCGTCATCTCTTATCTCAGTAAAAGGAAAACCTGTATTCACTGAAGACAGATGTTAGGCCGGGGTCACACTTGCGAGTGAGATGTGAGCAACTCGCGTGAGTCTCTCGCACCCATACCCGGCACTGCCGATGGTACTCGGGACCGGAGTGTGTGGCTGCATGTATTTCTATTCAGCTGCGCACTCTGGTCCTGAGTGCCGGGTATCGATGCGCGAGTTTCTCGCATAATACTCGCAAGTGTGACCAGGGAATTGGGAATTTTGAGAATGAACGGTCATTCCAGGGGGAGAAAGAAGCGGATTTTTCTGATAATTTTTATTACAAAGTTTCTGTTTTTCGCTTGCACTTTTTTTCACTGCAACTTTTTTTTTTCTTCATAGAGAAACATTGTAGTTCCTGTAATGCCACAATTTTAGCACTATCCTCAGGTGGTGCCTATAGCTCATCCTAACAGATTGTCAATCATTTCTACTAAATATGTAATTTTCTTATATAAAAAAAAATACTCAAGGCCGGTTGCCTCTTTGGATGCAGTTTCTGTTTTTATATTGAGCAGCTGATCTCCTATGGTGGCTGCACAGATCAGACGCCGGCCCTGATTTTGCATGAGGCCTGAGCTCGGGTTTTGTACAGGTGCTGCAGGTAATGGTGTGGATTAGGGCAGTGCAGGTCAATGTGAGGTGCAGCGTGGAGCCGGGGGCTGCTTTTCCTAATGACAATAATGAGGTGGAAGTCAAGGAAAGGTCAGAGTCCCCCATATTGTAATCTAACTTTGTAGATGGGACACAAGGTTGTGTCAGCTGCAAGGAAAATATTCAATGAACTGATTTTCGGCTGTGTGTCCCATGGAAGTCAATGTTCCCAGCAGCTCTGTATGCAGCATCATATGGATGTGAGAACTAAACCAACGCTGTGATCTCCAAACTGTATTTTTTTGGCTATGATTTAACTACAACTCCCAGTCTTTACTTGTTGGGAAACGTCGGTAGTTGTAGTTTTGCAAAGTGTAAGTTATATCAGGATTTTCATGCCTCTGCTCATGGCAAATACAAGGGGCATTTATCTGCATTATCACCTAGTAAACTACCGTGCTTCAAGCGTCTATGGAAATCCTAACATTACTGTATTTGTTTTTTTTACAGTTGATACAAAGTTAGAAGTTATTTCAATATGTTTAATAAATAGCAATCCTCTTATGTGCCATTCATCCCTGGTGTCCTATAGTCTGGCACATTGTTGCTGAGAGCGATATGTGCTGTGTTGTGGTTTTCTGCACTCACTTGTAAATTGGGGTCAGATAGAGTGCCCCCTATGGATGCAATGATTGTCTTGTCCATACTTTACAACTATGTGGAAAGTCCAGGAGACTCAAAGGGGAGACTTCTGGAAGATTTAGCAAAAGCCTTGAGGAACACAAGTGCTCTCTGGAGGTTTCCTGTGCTGGCACTAGGATGCTCTGGCGTCCAAACACACATTCAGTGGGTGGGAAAAAGACCCTGATCATGGAGTAAGTATCTGCGGTGTGGTTAGGGCGCTGCACTCCATAATTGTTCCAAAAAGTTTCCTGATCTACAACTATTAATTTCTGTGGAGAACTCATCCACCTATGTGTTAAAGTGGTGGTCGGGACCATGAGCACCTCATATCCATTGTGGGGGGGTGCAGTGATCGAGGGCTCAGCTGTTACCGCCCAATCTCTTATTTCCTTATAGTCTAAACTCTTTGTTAAAGTCATTTTTATTTTATTTTCTACCAGTAATTATTTGATGAAAGTTGACGTTCTGGTAGAAAACTGAAATGTTTCATTTCTGTCATTTTGTGATTGTTGGAAATGGAAAAAAGCAAACATGTAATTTACAGCAGATATCTTATGCCAAACTTCATTACTCTGAGTTCAGAGCTGTGCGGGGGTCAGACAGCGCGGGCTCCGCTAATTCATGCAGATTTTCTGCCGATCAGACATTTACGACATCCGGTCAACAGGCTGCCACGAGAGGTGGTGAGTTCTCCTTCAATGGAAGTCTTCAAACAGAGGCTGGACAGACATCTGTCTGGGATGATTTAGAGAATCCTGCTTTGAGCAGGGGGTTGGACCAGATGGCCCAGGAGGTCCCTTCCAACTCTACTATTCTATGATTCTGACATTTAGGTTATGGGCTAAACCCAAGATGACAAATGTGGGGGGAGCAAATGTATACAATGGTGGAGAGAGCTCCAAAATGGGCGACTATGGGCAATTTTGGTTAGAGTTTCGGCTTGTATAAAAGTATGTGCCCCCTTGATATAATCTCCATTAGAGTTCAGCGAAACAGGTCGTTCATTTTCAAAAGTCGCCGATTTTCGCCAAAGTCGGGTTTCATGAAACGAAACCCGACCGTGGAGTGAGTTCGGTCACGTGTTCGGCGACCATTTTGCTGGAGTCGGTTTTCCCCTACACTTTAAGCGCCTTTTCTCAGCCAATGAGCAAGGACGCAGGCTGTGGGCAACTGGATGACATAGCCAGCGGCCAGCACCATCTTAGAGAAGGGCATTGCAGCGATTGGCTGGCTTTCAGTGGCGTCACAGTGCATATAAAATCCCTCAGCGCCGACCGCCATTTTACATCTGCCGAACTCAGTGTAGGGGAAGGCTGCTGGCGGTGCGTCTGAGCAGGGAGAGCGTTAGGCAGGACCTAAAAAAAAAAAATTACTTTCTGCTAATAGCGATTAGCTGTACAGTGACTGTGCAGTGAGAGGGGAGGATTTTGCTGTGTGCAGCAACGCTGGTTCTTAGGCTGCCTGCCTGCCTGTGACGCTGTAGAAATTGCTTGTGTGGAGCATCACATCTGATTAGTAGGCTGCCTGACTGTGATAAGGGGGCAATTTATTCCCCATTGACTTGCATTGGGGTCGGATTTTCGACTCCGACCCGACGATTTCCGTTAGTCGGCCGACTCCGTTCGACTCGATTTTGAGAAAGTCGGATTTCACGAAACCCGACTCGACCCGAAAAAAGGAAAAGTCGCTCATCTCTAATCTAACATGCCATTATATGGAGCCGTGTGCTGCTCTTCTAGGATGATTTTTTCCCAATGAACCGGCACTTAGAGGCATCAGGCCTTGCTGGGAGCTCTGTACAGTCATCGTAATGTCTGTGGAGGGTGCTGTGGAAGAATTCACTGTGAGGGTATCATGCCTTTTGGGAGCCATGAAAAGCGTGTCATAGTGGGTGAGAACACTAAGGCTATATTCACACGTTCTTTGCATCGCTTTTTTAAGGCAAATTTTCAGCTGCTTTTCACGGTATCAGCAAAGTTTATGAGATTTGAGAGATTTCATGCGCACAGCTTTTGTTTTTTTTCCCTGACTGTTTTGTCAAAGCGCTGCGCTTTTGCAAAATGCAGCGTGTCACTTCTTTCAGCATTTTTGCAGTGTTTTTCACCCATTGACAGCACTGTATAGTGTGAAAACACTGCAAAAATGCAGGCATCAGACTTTGCTGCCTTTTTGGTGCCAAAACCTGATGAAGTTGATTCAGATTTTTTTTATGCACTAAACTTTATCAGCACATGCACAAGAGCCAAATGTACCCTGACAAAAAAACGCAGCAAAAACTAAGCAAAACCTGCTTTTCGTAAGCGGCTTAAACTTTGCATAAAAAACACAGCAAAAACGCAATGTGTGAACATAGCCTAAGGGGCTTCAAAATTTACTGTGTGAGCTCTACAATACGTTCCCCTTGTTGGGAAGTACGCCCTTCTGTAACGCTGTCTACTCCATCAAATATTTGGAGGGGTTTAGGAGTAGGGGGTGAGAGTCAATTAGGATTTTTGCGATGTGCCCCGTTTTCTATGTACATCCCCTTGTCTAGCAATGTTGCTTCAAAGTCCTGCATGACCCCAAGGGTGTTGGATAGGGCTGATATCACATTTGGTGTTAAATTGTCAGAAGATCAGTCCAGTTCCAACATGTGTTGATGTTGGACACATACTCATCTGGATGGCGCTGCCACTTGACTGATCATTGCATTGATCACTGGGGCACGTGGTGAACTCTCCCCAATTTCTTGCCACAAACTTGTGCATCATTATAGCTGGAGAACCTTAAGAGAGTTGTCCAGCGTCACCGACTTCCATATCAATAGTTCAGCGGCATTGATGACATTTGACATTGCGTTGGCAGATACCTGACGATCATGTATATGACTGCGTCATCAGCATCGCTCATCACCCCACGCGGAAGTAACACAGACAACGCCTTTAAAGGGACACTGTCAGCACAGAATGACTGTTCAAACCAAGCGCTCCATGGCGGGCCAATCATTTATATACACCTTCCCACCTCCTTGCTCTCCATCTATCTCTACCTCTATGAATCCAGAGCTGTCAAACAAAGAAGAGGAGCTTCTTACATAGAGGGAAAACCAGTAGGTGTATATAATGACTGGCCCTGCTGTGCAGAACTTTCTGTCTGCTCAATAATGGAGGTCCATATCATGACGCTCAGTGACCTTATTTTTTGTCTTCTTTAGTTATTGTTGGTCCCGTAGGGGCGCAGATACTGTCACACCGGGTTTTGGATCCCAAGGAGACCAGGTAACTATTTCTTCTTCTTTTCTGAGCTCTGGTTGCTCAGAGATGTTGCCGCATCATCATTTAGGGTGAAATGGTGACATTTTGGAATGGTGACATCCAACGCCATTCTAGGGCTATGAAGAGTGGCCTAGTACGGGTTGAATGGCGGTGTGCATGATATCAATAATCTGGATATGGCTGAATTCTGGGCCTGGGAGAGAGATTCACATACTTTTGGCTGGATAGAGAAAACATTATATCAAGTAACAAGGCCTCCTTTATGTACGGGCCCACCTTGCCAGCATGGCAGATACAGCCTCGGGGATGAGCGCAGCTCCTGATGCTACTTTATGTTCTTTACCCAGTGAAACAGATAATGTAGAAATGACTCCCCCGTGCCCCGTCTTGATTATGGAGATACTAAGCCATTCAGCCCAACTGCATTCAGTTTAATTTCCTGGAAGCCGAGCCCGGCGCTTTATTCGTAGATATAAATTGTATCGGGCAGTTCTGCGTCTGCACTGATCCAAGAGAAATAATCATAAAGGGTTAACCAGGTCATTGCTGCAAAGCCACAGGGAGTAATGCTGATAGGATTGTACCGCCCTCCAGTGGCAGAGACTGGGTACAGCATCAGTTACATTTCTGGGACTTGTATAATTGTATTTATTTCACCAACATATTCCACAGCGCTGTACAGAGATTGCAATCTATTATATCAGTCATTGCCTCAATCAAAATCTGTTGCTGCCTTCTCCCCTTTTCTGCTTAGTGCCAATCCAGCTGTCAGCAGAATTTCAAGGCTGGTTGCTATGGATACAGCAACACCCTTGTCTATGGTGTTGTTAGGCAATATTTCCCTAGCAACCAGTCAGACTAATATGAGGGAATGAAAGGGACGGAGAGGACTTTTCTCTATCATGTACTGGTATAGTAATAGGATTTTGGGTGGAGTATCCCTTTAAATTGTTACCAACGTCATTGCATGTATTGGGATTTTAAAGGGGTCTGATCTCATTAAAATATAATTGCTGCGTAATACACAGTTTTGCAGCTTTGTTAATATATTTTAGACCAAATAAGCTCAAAAAAGTCGCGAATGATGGTGCGAGAACTTGTGACTTTAGATAAGTGGGTGTGGTCTATTTGGAGTGGGTGTGACCTTATTTTTTTTCTTTTTAAGCCAGAAATTTTCCAAATTTTGGTGCAAATCTAATATGGTTCATAAATAGCATATACATGATTACATTTGGCACCATTTACCCGTACATACTTTTTTTTTTTTTTACTTATTTGTCTTATGAAATGTCAGTCTTAATAGATATGGACCTGTATTTTTCAATTCATTGCCATTCTCAGGATCTCTGCAGTCAGTGAGCAGTGTTTTTTTGTTTCATTTTTGGAGTTTTTATCCTCTATCCATCCCTCCTTCTACTTTCACACTGTTACTTTGTAACTTTGTATCAGTAGAGTTCTATCACCATGGAAACCAGGACAGAAGAGCATTGATTCCCTGTAACAATCTGCAGCCAGGTGTGAACAGGTTTCCATTAGCTGGCAGCAAGTTGGGATCTCGAAAAATGGGGAATTGAGAAAACAAAATGTACCAAAATGGATCTTAGCGGGTTAAGTGGCGCTTGTCTTATTGTTCATGGCTGTTATGCCTCCGCAGCTCGTGACGGGAACATGTCAGCCTTGTTCACGTGTAATTAAGAAATCGTTTCTGATTAACGTGACAGCCTGTTATTAAACTGTCTCTGTTTTTTTTCTAAATTGTGAGATGTATTAAGTGATCAGCTTCGCCGTGCCCCTTCCCTTCCCCCAAATACACTCCATCTTATGGTATGTATTTACAGTTTGCAGCCCCTCTGCTTCCAAATAATGGACTCTTCCTATAGAAAGCAGGTGCCTTGTGCTGCAATTAGGGCACTGCCCCCATTACCCCAGCACTGCCCCCATTACCCCAGCACTGTCCCCATTACCCCAGCACTGTCCCCATTACCCCAGCACTGTCCCCATTACCCCAGCTCTGTCCCCATTACCCCAGCACTGTCCCCATTACCCCAGCACTGTCCCCATTACCCCAGCACTGTCCCCATTACCCCAGCACTGTCCCCATTACCCCAGCACTGTCCCCATTACCCCAGCACTGTCCCCATTACCCCAGCACTGTCCCCATTACCCCAGCACTGTCCCCATTACCCCAGCACTGTCCCATTACCCCAGCACTGCCCCCATTACCCAGCACTGCCCCATTACCCAGCACTGTCCCCATTACCCCAGCACTGTCCATTACCCAGCACTGCCATTACCCCAGCACTGCCCCATTACCCCAGCACTGCCCCATTACCCCAGCACTGCCCCCATTACCCCAGCACTGCCCCCATTACCCCAGCACTGCCCCCATTACCCCAGCACTGCCCCCATTACCCCAGCACTGCTCCCATTACCCAGCACCTTCCCCATTACCCCAGCACCTTCTCCATTACCCAGCACTGTCCCCATTACCCCAGCACTGTCCCCATTACCCCAGCACTGCCCCCATTACCCCATCACTGTCCCCATTACCCCATCACTGTCCCCATTACCCCATCACTGTCCCCATTACCCCATCACTGTCCCCATTACCCCATCACTGTCCCCATTACCCCATCACTGTCCCCATTACCCAGCACTGCCCCCATTACCCCAGCACTGTCCCCATTACCTCAGAACTGTCCCCATTACCCCAGCACTGCCCCCATTACCTCAGCACTGCCCCCATTACCCCAGCACTGTCCCCATTACCTCAGCACTGTCCCCATTACCTCAGAACTGTCCCCATTACCCCAGCACTGCCCCCATTACCCCAGCACTGCCCCCATTACCCCATCACTGTCCCCATTACCCCATCACTGTCCCCATTACCCCATCACTGTCCCCATTACCCCAGCACTGCCCCCATTACCCCAGCACTGTCCCCATTACCTCAGAACTGTCCCCATTACCCCAGCACTGCCCCCATTACCTCAGAACTGTCCCCATTACCCCAGCACTGCCCCATTACCCCAGCACTGTCCCCATTACCTCAGAACTGTCCCCATTACCCCATCACTGTCCCCATTACCCCATCACTGTCCCCATTACCCCATCACTGTCCCCATTACCCCAGCACTGCCCCCATTACCCCAGCACTGTCCCCATTACCTCAGAACTGTCCCCATTACCCAGCACTGCCCCCATTACCCCAGCACTGTCCCCATTACCTCAGAACTGTCCCCATTACCCCAGCACTGTCCCCATTACCTCAGAACTGTCCCCATTACCCCAGCACTGCCCCCATTACCCCAGCACTGCCCCATTACCCAGCACTGCCCCCATTACCCAGCACTGTCCCCATTACCCCAGCACTGTCCCCATTACCCCAGCACTGCCCCATTACCCAGCACTGCCCCCATTACCCCAGCACTGCCCCCATTACCCAGCACTGCCCCATTACCAGCACGCCCATACTCGACGTCCCATTACCCCAGCACTGCCCCATTACCCCAGCACTGTCCCCATTACCCAGCACTGTCCCCATTACCCCAGCACTGTCCCCATTACCCCAGCACTGTCCCCATTACCCCAGCACTGTCCCCATTACCCCAGCACTGTCCCCATTACCCCAGCACTGCCCCCATTACCCCAGCAATGCCCCCATTACCCCAGCACTG
The DNA here is from genome assembly GCA_033576555.1 of Oophaga sylvatica. Lineage (NCBI taxonomy): Eukaryota > Metazoa > Chordata > Amphibia > Anura > Dendrobatidae > Oophaga > Oophaga sylvatica. Next base: position 63,320,821 of record JARQOD010000009.1, on the reverse strand, counting down.
TCCCCATTACCCCAGCACTGCCCCCATTACCTCAGCACTGCCCCCATTACCTCAGAACTGCCCCCATTACCCCAGCACTGCCCCCATTACCCCAGCACTGTCCCCATTACCCAGCCTTATTACATACTTACATCCCAGGTTACAGACATTTTTATTAGACCCAACTACAACTCACAACATGTCATGGCCTGATAATCCCACAGGCCACAATTTGGGAGAATCTGGTCGGTTTGACACTCCCACTCTCACCTCCACTGTCATGTTTCCATATAGTGATATTGTCGTTTCATATTGTCAACTGAGGCTCATTGCAGGGCAGCAAATGAAAATAGGTTTCTACCTGCTTTTCAGCAAAGGTACGGAGTCTCTACAGTATGGCTGGTAAGAATCCTTTCACTGGGTCGTAAGAAGGGATTGCTGCCTGCCAGAAGGGGAAGGAGACTGATTTTGTCCAGAGCTCACGTCCGGCAGCACAGAGGAGTTCAGCTAACAAAACATTTATATGTAGGGTGCCAAGCGAGTAATTTTCAGATTTACATCCCAAATCTGTCAATCACTCCTTACTTACTTATGACTACTTCCACGCATCTGATATCTTGTTACAGTGTGTCAGTGCTCTGTGGGCTCATCACAGCAAAACAGTTATCTTCTGTACAGTATCTGTTTCATTTCTTAACTGCAGACTTTGGCACAAATTCTGCTCAGAAATCCATCTACAGTCTGTATCGGTGCATGTGAAATGGGTTTCCACAGCTCCTTCATGAGGAACGGAGGTTTTCTGCCATAGATTTTTGGGGCTGCCAGAGAAATAAGCAGCTTGTCAAATGTATGAGCAATGTCTCCTATTCATGTTGGACTGTTGTGGTCATTTCCACAAACTTTCCATAAATCAATAGCACAGGAGATTAGTGTTATATTTCTTATCAGATAAATCTGCTGCTTTCTCCACTTGTAAGCCACTTCCCTCTACCTTCTGAACTCATCATTCACTCTTGAAAAACTGCTGAAACGGACTTGGTCAAAACAAGGTGGACTGCGAGCTGAGGGATCGGATTGAAGCTGCTTTTTGAAGGCTATGGAGCGGGGAAGTAGGGAAGAGCAGAGTAAGAAAGACTGAGGCACAGGAAAACAGACCTGTCTGCAGCTTTCTTTTAAGTATAGTACCCTGGAGATGAATACACAGCTACACTGCGCATTACTGCTGATTAATTACCATAATGCTGCTGCTTTCTAGTGAGCATTTCACACGTCACAGCTGGATGCACATCTACATTGCTCAGCACTGCTGTATAATGTCCTCCATGTTGCTGTTGTTTTCTAGTTAAAGGGAATCTGTCACCCTAAATTGGCGGGATATTTAAATGATGGCAGTCAGGTCAGATGGGCGGTGTTTTGGGTACTTGCCTTAACATGTTGTTCGCCGCTGTCTCCATTATTTCTGGGAATTGTAGTCGTTGCCCTTCATATAACGCGCCTGCGCATTGCAATCTTGAATTGCACACGCGCAGTATGCTTTGCCCGCAGATTGCAATGCGCAGGCGCGTTATATGGAGGGCAACGACTACAATTCCCAGAAATAATGGAGACAGCGGCAAACAACATGTTAAGGCAAGTACCCAAAACACCGCCCATCTGACCTGACTGCCATCATTTAAATATCCCGCCAATTTAGGGTGACAGATTCCCTTTAATGTTTTGTTTCTGAATTCATATCAACATTGCTTGATACTGCTGTATAAATTTTCTTAGTTTTTTTTTTCTTCAGCCCAGTGCTTGATTCAATGTTACATTGCTTGGTACTGCTTTATAATGTGGCTTTCTCACCTCAGTGGTGGATTCACAGCTACACTGCTTAGCACTTCGGTATAAAATCCTACATGCTGCTGCCTTTTATTAAGTGTTTTATCTTACAGTAGTGCTGGATTTGCAGATACACTGCCCAGTTCTGCTGTACAATGTCCTCCATGTTCCTGCTGCTTCTAAATATGTGCTACATAGAGAAAGGAGAGCAGGAATCCCTAATGTCTGTGTATGGGAGACGCCACAGCGGCCCTTCTGTACCCACAAGCTCAGTAAAAACTGAAAATAGAAGATCCTGGATTTTTCACCAGTTTACCATCTCTAGACTTCACGTCAGTATAATGGCCAGAATACTCTGCCGTCGCCTCACGTGACGGGTATGATTCAGTGGGGTACTTCTGCTCTGCGTACCGTCATGTATCCGCAGCCTCCACCCTACTGCTCACATTGTAGACAGGTTTCGAGGAGTTGGGCGCTTTCCTATCACTCAGAATCTATTTTTCCGATTTATAACGACGCCGGGTAATTTTCTTAGACAAAAGAAACTCTGTCTCCTGAGATCGAAGTCACTTCTCTCAGTATGAAGCATTGCCTTTCCTCTGGGGGGAGAAGAAATGGAATATACTTTTTTATTTTCTGCTCTTTGCAGAGTTGAGGTTGGAGAGGTTGGAGGAAGTCGTTTTCAGAGTAAGAAAATTGCCAGAAGGTTTCTAGTTAATAGCAATGGACTACAAGTCCCAGCAAACTTCTCTACAAAGTTATGTATATGGCTAGCTTATTCTAGAGCGTTAACAAACTCCAGAGAAACCAGCAAAGTGCAGATTTTTTCACTCACCCTCCCCAGGTCCAGCACTGAGTCTTCACTTCTGCTGGTGTTGGCTATTGTCTGCAGCATTATCATCACAACGCCATCGCTGAGACCAGCTGCTTGTGTCATCAACTCCGGCAGATCCGCTGAGCTCGGTTTCTTGCTGCTGTTACATGGCGTCAGCACTCCAGACAATGACAGGCACTGGGAGAAGTGGTGAAGATTCCTTGACGGACCTGGGGAGGGTGAGTAAGGTACAACCTGTTTTCCAATAACAAATCATACCAGAAACCCAGAAAACCCCTCTAATTGTCAATTCTCAGATAGTCTTGAGCAGGGTTCCCCAACTCCAGTCCTCAGGGCCCCCCAACAGGTCATGTTTTCAGGATTTCCTTTGTTTTGCACAGATGATGCAATTATCACCTGGGCAATACTAATGAAATCCTGAAAACATGACCTGTTGGTGGGCCTTGAGGACTGGAGTTGGGGAACCCTGGTCTAGAGGGTAAAAATATCAATTGGCTCCTAGGGGCCCTGTCGTCAGGAAATGCCACCTAGGATATTAGAAACCTGGGCACCTTCCCTGTTTGCTATCGCCTCGAGTTGTAGAGGTATGACTGTCAGCAGCGTGCACCACGGATCCTTCCCAGCTGTAATGCTACCTCTGTTCTTCTGATCAAGAGACATGTAGATAGAAGAAAGGACCCTGATAGCAAAAACATCACCACCCTCCCATGTCCTGGGAAAGGCTGTTAACAGGTGGTGGAGGATGCGGGTAAGAAAATCAATATACATGAAGAAGGTGAAACCTCTCCGATCACCGCCACGATCTAAACATGATTGACTTGGAACAAATGTTCAATTCCTAACTATCTAGTCCATTATTTTACTTTTTTGACTGTGTTTTTACCGTGGCACGTAGCTGAATAGCTTCCTATGGCTGTACATGAATTTTATGTCTTTCAATGAATATTTGATTGTATGGGCTTATGCTACATGACGTGGGGGACATGTATGATTATTTATCTTCTTTACCTTGCAGTGAGCCCAGCTCTACCCATGAAGCCGTACTTCCATCTGCTGGGTGTCCCATCAGCGCTTACAGCAGTAATAAGTGATTTACTCTTTGTAAAGTTGCTGCACTTTTTTTTTTTTTTTTTACCTAAAATTCAATAAGCAGCAAATGAATGAGTTTTGGAAAACATCATAAACGGTGGGAGGCGCGGTCGATGCTTCACTGATTAATTGACTCCTCTAATGCAATAGTAGGTACTTCCACCCCAGGCTCACAGATGTCACTCATAGCTGGTGACAGCCACTTTCCTGGCTGTAAACTTGTCACGTACTTGGATGACTTCAGTGAAGGCAAGAAACAGGTAGATATGCAGAGATGTGCAAGAACAGCGCCTCCTAGGGGTCATTGTGTGTCAACCAGTTTTGGTGCTTAAAGGGTTATTCCCATAATAGAAAATGATGATGGGATAAGTTGTCGCCTTCTGATCCAGGGACCGACATATTATTGGTTCAACCAGTACAGGGCCCAGTAGGTCAGGGGGCCACATCCAGCTCCAAAGCTGCTGGAATTGTGCATTATGATGAGATACTGGGTTGCAAAGACCCCCTATACTGTTCCTGCACTGGGTCCTTCTGTCTGTGTCCCCTCCTGCTTTGATCCATGAGGATCTTGCCTCTGAGACACCAACCATTTTGGAGAACAGAAGGGCCACAGTTCTGCTAGCCCCTTCTAGCTTTTTCCCAATGATTAGTAGCCGAGGATTCTTCTCAAGCACATCTCTTAGCTGGTGCAATACTACAGTATGCATGCTGGGAGTTGTAGTTTTGCAACAGCTCGAGGTCCCTATTCATGTGTTTTGTTTTTTTATTCGTTGATGTTTTTTGCACCAAATTCTTAAAAAATGGCTCACGCGTTTTGTGCAAAATCAAAAATTATTTTATTCTTATTTTTTTTATTTGCGCCTTTTTAAGGCATTAAGTCACCTGTTCTGCTAAAAGTTTGCAAAATTTTCGTAAAAACCTCAGGCATACATAAAATCCTTTCAAAGGAGTATGCGGGACTGGATTACATTTACGCAAAATAATTGCAACCTTTTTAAAAGTTGCAGTTGATTATTCTGCCGCAAACCCCTGCAAAACAAAAATCCCACCCACAATGGCAAAAAAAAAAAAGAATACACATAAAATAACTATAAAAAATTGTCTCACATCAAAAACAGACTGAAAACAAGACAAAAAAGTTTTCAGTTTGAGGAGGAAGCAGCAGAGGGCGAGGAGCGACACATGATTTCAGGTCAGAATACTCAGGGCTGGTTTGTAGCTCACCATGGAGACTCATATCTCTGCATAGGAACTGAATACACAAAGTGCATTTTTTAAATTTAAAATCTTCACAAAACTGCACAATGGTTGCAATAGTCTGCATACCCTTTTGTTATACTTTGAAACTATTGTAAGAATTTCTTCTTTGGCTGTGTACCTAAAGGCAGCAAAGCTTGAGCTTTACATAACAAATGCAGAGAAGCAGCAAGCTGTAAAGTGAGATGGTGTTAATATGTCTCATCTGCTGACCTCTAGTGGCCAAAATGAACACTAACATTTCAGACTTACATTCTTCATCAGAATCTCCGTAATTTCTGTGATAGAGAGGTGCACACAGCGCCCTGTGAAAGTATAATGTTACCTATAGTTCTGTGATATGGACCCATAGGGACTCCCCATGTAGCGATGCACATACTCGTGAGTCCTTTTCAGCCATCCTCCTATTAATAACGGCTCTATGTCTTGTAGTACAGATTCCTGGCGTTTTCTGCCTGGTAATATATCCAGGTGTAGGAGTTAAGCCTTGTATTCTTCTAATATCATGTGGGAGGCAAAACTGTGCATAGCAGTGAAACCCGGGAGCATCCTCAGCGCAGCTGCACTGTACAGAACCCTATTAAATCACCTAATGGTGAGCAATTATCGTGTTTTACCTCTGCGGTAGGCATCCTCACAGGGAGCAGGCATAGAGGCTGGTATAGGGACCAACAACTGAGCGGTCCATCTCCACTTTGACATAAGGGGCTGTCAGTGATAACTATAGATGAAAATGATCCCTCTATTGTGACATCACTGTGTGCATTATCCCTGTACTGTGATATCACTGCGTGCATGATCCATGTACTGTCATCACTGTGTGCATTATCCCTGTACTGTGACATCACTGTGTGCATTATCCCTGTACTGTGACATCACTGTGTGTATCCGTACTGTCATCCTGTATATCCTGTACTGTGACTCACTGTGTGCTTTATCCCTGTACTGTCATCACTGTGTGCATTATCCCTGTACTGTGACATCACTGTGTGCTTTATCTCTGTACTGTCATCACTGTGTGCATTATCCCTGTACTGTGACCTCACTGTGTGCATTATCCCTGTACTGTGACATCACTGTGTGCTTCCCTATACTGTCATCACTGCGGTGATCCATGTACGTATGTCATGTATTCTGTATGGATCAGTGTGACATTATCCCTGTACTGTCATCACTGTGTGCTTTATTCCTGTACTTTGTCATCACTGTGTGCATGATCCATGTACTGTGACACGTCACATGTGTGCATGTGATCCATGTACTGTGACGTCACTGTGTTCATGATCCATGTACTGTGACGTCACTGTGTGCATGATCCATGTACTGTGACGTCACTGTGTGCATGATCCATGTACTGTGACGTCACTGTGTGCATGATCCCTGCACTGTGACGTCACTGTGTGCATGATCCATGTACTGTGACGTCACTGTGTGTATTGTCCCTGCACTGTGACGTCAGTGTGTATTGTCCTTGTACTGTGACTTCACTGTGTGCATGATCCCTGTACTGTGACGTCACTGTGTGCATGATCCCTGTACTGTGACGTCACTGTGTGCATGATCCCTGTACTGTGACGTCACTGTGTTCATTGTCCCTGCACTGTGACGTCACTGTGTGCATTGTCCCTGCACTGTGACGTCACTGTGTGCATTGTCCCTGCACTGTGACGTCACTGTGTGTATTATCCTTGTACTGTGACGTCACTGTGTGCATTATATTTGTGTAAAAAAGGGGGAGAAGCCAGCGCGCACTGGTCAGCATGCAATACATAAAGTGCATATGCACATATTGGTTTTTAACTGTATTTAAAAATAAGACATTTGGCAAATAATTGATCAATTCTTTGAGCCACCCCGCCACGACAAGGCATTCTCATATGGGGCAGTCCTACTCTATGTTTTTTATATTCGCTGTGCCATTACGGCCTCCTAAATGTATTAAAAGCAAGACTGCAAAAAAAAAAATATTTTTTTTTTACAAAATGCAAAAGTACCTGCAGCATTGCTGAATCACTCCCATGGTGCCAGTAAGGCAAGCGCAGGTAAAAGCCGACCAGGTCCGGAGATGGACATTTCAGATCTGACTTCTACACTGCCAAACCAGCAACCACAGATGAAGGGTGAAACAGGCCCAGACACAGGTGCACAATCAAATAGAGCATTATATCTGTCTATTAGGGAACCAAAATCAAATAAATTATTATATAATGAATTTGACATTCTGATCTGATTTTCCCATTGATTTGAACCCAGTGGATTTAAGATCATGTCTGTGATTAGGGTCATTACACTTTTTGGGGCTGCAGAGAACATTTACATTGTTAACCCTATGTAGACTGGATCGGCCCAGAAATCCTGGTTTTTTTTTTGCTTCCATATTGAGGTACAATATTTGCGGCCAAGATCTCCGTTACTTCAAACAACTGTTTGTATCTATCAGGCCATGTATGCAGCAGAACAGCTGCAGCCACGTGACTGACGCCAGCAGACGGCACCGCCGCCACATTCACTTTTCTGCATCAGCTCGTTATGTCGTTGTTGTTATTATTATTAGTTCAGTTTCATTTACTTCGAGAGAACTGACCGCTGTACCGGGCACAACCCATAGACTGGTGTGCTGCTGTTTCTGGAAGGAGGCATCCATGTTTTTCCATTCCTGCATATCTTATTTCTTTATTCTTCATGTTGGAGGTATACACTGAATATTTTCTCAGGGTATCTGTGTACTGTGACATCACTGTGTGTATTATCCCTGCACTGTGACATCACTGTGTGCATTATCCCTGTACTGTGACATCACTGTACACTGCTACAGGGCAAGTGGGAAGAGTGAGGCTAAGTGCCAGAATTGGCACATCTCTAAGATGCGCCATTTCTGGGGTGTAAGATGCGCCATTTCTGGGGTGGCTGAAAGCTGATGTTTTTAGCCTGGAGGCGTGCCAATATCCATGGCCCTCCCAGGCTATTAATATCAGCTCACAACTATCTGCCCAGCCTTTGCTGGTTTGATTTTATAGGGGGACCCCATGTCTATTTTTTTCCGGGGTTCCCCTGTAAACTAGCCAGTAAAGGCTAAGCAAACATCTGTGAGCTGATATTAATAGCCTGGGAACCTTTATGGCTATTGGCTCCTTCCCAGAATATTAACATCAGCCGTCGGCTTTCTCTCTGATGGTTATGAAAATTATGCGGGAGCCCACGCAATTTTGTGTGTGTGTGTGTGTCTTTATTTAACTGTTTATGTACCGTTTTATTAATGAGGGTATCTGGCTGACACCTGTTCATTACTAAACCTCGGGCTTGGTAATATATATATATTTCACTTATATTTGTGTGTGTAAACATTATAAGTTTGAACATTGTATGTAATGACATTATGGTCTTCAATTCCAAAATGGAGAGTGAAAAAGAAGAGTTTGAACAAGGAAATGACATCACAATTCTTTTTTTTTAATATTATATCTTTATTTAGCTCTGGATTTACAAAAACCCATAAAAACGCATAAAAAACTTGTGTATTTTCCGCTGCATTTTTCTGCCAAGAGATGCAGAAACCTTGCAGAAATTTCTGCAAGCAAATACTCAGCGTGCGCACATAGCCTAATGGGACATCACAATGGGTGCATTATTACTGTACCATGATATCCCAGAGCTGTGACATTGCTGTGGACCTTACCCCTGAATTTTGACATCAGTGTGTATATTATCCATGTACTGTGATATCCTGCAGGCTGCAGATGTGACATCACTGTGCACGTTACTCTCTGACTTCTGACATCAGTGTGTTATCATGTACTGTGTATCGGGCATTCATGTACTGTGACATCACTGTGTGTTATCCGCACTTGATTCACTGTGGATTATCCATGTGACATCACTGTGTGCATTATCCCCGACACTGTGACATCACTGTGTGCATTATCCCCGCACTGTGACATCACTGTGTGCATTATCCCCACACTGTGACATCACTGTGTGCATTATCCCCACACTGTGACATCACTGTGTGCATTATCCCCACACTGTGACATCACTGTGTGCATTATCCCACACTGTGAATCCTGTGTGCATTATTCCTGTACTGGGTCATTCCATGGTAACTTACGTTACAATGATGGTAACTTTCGTTACAGTGTTTTTCCTATGATGGTAACTCATTGTAACGTAAGTTATCAACATTTCTTGTTATAAAAGCTGTTGCATTTAACTTGAGAGGTTAAACTAAATTTGTTAAAGTTGTTTGGACTATGTTGTTTTAATACAATAAAAATAGGGCTTCTCCCGTTTACCAGAACAGATAATTCGGCGGTCTCATGACGGATAATTGCCTTTCCTTTTTTTGTAACGTAAGTTTTCAAGTAATAACACTGTATTTTGTATTTAATTTTATTGTTGAAAAATCAAACTGTGTTGCAATCTATTGAGAATAGTTTCATGTACAATATATATTAATCATTTTTGTGGCTGCCTTTAAAGAAAAGTCTGTAGCCAGTTTTTGGCTTGTGACTGTAACGTAAGTTACCATGGAATGACCCTACTGTGACATCACTTTGTGCATTATCCCTGTACTGTGACATCACTGTGTGCATTATCCCTGTACTGTGACATCACTGTGTGCATTATCCCTGTACTGTGACATCACTGTGTGTATTATCCCCGTACTGTGACATCACTGTGTGCATTATCCCTGTACTGTGACATCACTGTGTGCATTATCCCTGTACTGTGACATCAGTGTGCATTATCCCTGTACTGTGACATCACTGCTGCATTATCCCATTCGTGACATCACTGTGTGCATTATCCCTGTACTGTGACATCACTGTGTGCATTATCCCTGTACTGTGACATCAGTGTGCATTATCCCTGTACTGTGACATCACTGCGTGCATTATCCCATTCTGTGACATCACTGTGTGCATTATCCCTGCACTGTGACATCACTGTGTGCATATCCCTGCACTGTGACATCACTGTGTGCAATATCCCTGCACTGTGACATCACGTGTGCAATATCCTGCACTGTGACATCACTGTGTGCATTATCTCCATACTGTGACATCACTGTGTGCATTATCCATGCACTGACATCACTGTGTGCATTAGCTCCATACTGTGACATCAGTGTGCATTATCCCTGTACTGTGACATAACTGTGTGCATTATCCCTGTACTGTGACATCACTGTGTGCATTATCCCTGTACTGTGACATACTGTGCATATCTCATACTTGACTCACGGTGCTTCTCCTACTGGACATCACTGTGTGCATTATCCTGCACTGTGACATCAGGGAATATCTCCATACTGTGACATCACTGTGTGCATTATCCACTGCTCACTGTTGCTTATCCGTTGGACATCACTGTGTGTATACCGTCTGTAATTATTAGCTCCATACTGTGACATCACTGTGTGCATTATCTCCATACTGTGACATCACTGTGTGCATTATCCCCGTTCTGTGACATCACTGTGTGTATTATCCCCGTTCTGTGACATCACTGTATTAGCTCCATACTGTGACATCACTGTGTGATTATCCCATTACTGTGACATCACTGTGTGTATTATCCCCGTTCTGTGACATCACTGTGTGTATTTTCCCCGTTCTGTGACATCACTGTGTGCATTATCTCCATACTGTGACATCACTGTGTGCATTTTTCTTATGCATTTTGGATACCGACATAATCAGAAGCTTTTTCATGTTCTGGTTTTACTGCCCCATTCTGGGCATTACGGGACCCATGCCCAGGTTTGCTCTAGGGCCCCATGGTTACGTCTTCCGGCCCCTGACCCTGATAATGGAAGTTTACACTGTGACCCACCAGCTTGCAGTTCTGTAATGAAGCCATTTCCTTGATAAACACATTAAGGTAACTTCTGGAAGCTGCTACCCCCTCTGCAGACTGTGTTCTTGGCACTGCACACCGCAGACCCCCAGGGCTGCAGCAGCTCAGAGGTCCCGGGTTTTGTGCCGTCCAATCAGTGCGGAGCTCTGCGGTGCCCGCTGTGTGGGCTGTGCCAGTGCGAGCAGAGCCGGGCGCAGAGCAGGAGGTGGGGCTGTGCAGCTCTCCAGCAGACATGCTCTGTGGGCTCAGGAAGGATCTGCACTCAGATTTTGGTGAGTGGATCTCCCTTCTCTCTCAGCACTAACCCAGATTATGGGGATGAATGCCGGGCTGTACCTTGTGCCACTAGCAGGCAGCAGACCAGGCTTTACCTCCAAGTGCAAGTGTCTCCAGTGCTGCTAACTTTGCATTTTGTGCACTTGTGGCCTGACTGCTGGGACTTGTAGTTTACTGCAGTCAAACAGAGATGTATTATTTGCTTTTCATTGGACTAAACTGATGGCATTACCCTGTCTGGCACTCTGGGGTGTATGTACAGCAGCTGGCACAGAGGGCACCAGGAGCCATGCTGCCTAATCCAATGTACACAAGACTAGGGCAGTAAACTGGAAGGAATCCGCAATGCAATGGATCAAGGGTGAGCTCAGCTCTGCTACATCTAGATAGGACTATTTGCTCAGTGCCATAGTCTGGATCTGAGTGTTAGTGTCCGGCAGGTGGTGGTCCAGGACCCTGCGGGGTGTAGCTGCGCTGTGTGAGAGGCTTGTATGGCCATGTCCGTATACATGGTGCAGCTGGTATTTTGGGAATGTGAGGCATTCGGGGTGCAGGAATTCTCTCCAGAGAAATCATAAATATAATATAAATATCTCGAGGTCATCTGTTTTGTGTCCGCCAACTATAAACTGATCATGGGGGTCACAAAAAATGATTCAAGAGTGTTTAAAGGAAAACCAATTCAGAAATCGTCTGCCAATATTAGTGCAGCAGCACGGCCTGAAATGGCTGATAACAGAGAGCAGTAGCTTGAATCCACTTGTTCATTAGTCTACACTGATAGTCTATTGCATTGGACCAGTCCCCAACTTTGTATGTCAGATTGAGATCCCAGTATGGATTCTTCGCAGAGTAATAACTCTTCCCTGGGGTCCGTTCATTGGGTCATACAATAATACTTCCCTTCATCCGTTCTTTGGATTGTATGGTTCCCCCTCTCTCTGTCCATTCTTTGGGTCGCACTGTACCACTTCTCCGGGTCCATTGTTTGGGTCACACGGTGCCACTTTTCCCGGTCCATTGTTTGGGTCGCGCGGTACCACTTTCCTCGGTCCATTGTTTGGGTCACACAGTGCCACTTTCCCCGGTCCATTGTTTGGTCGTTGCGGTGCCACTTTCCCCGGTCCATTGTTTGGGTCGTGCGGTACCACTTTCCTCGGTCCATTGTTTGGGTCACACAGTGCCACTTTCCCCGGTCAATTGTTTGGGTCACACAGTGCCACTTTCTCCGGTCCATTGTTTGCATCACACAGTGCCACTTTCCCTGGTCCATTGTTTGGGTCGCGCGGGGTACCACATTCCTCGGTCCATTGTTTGGGTCACACAGTGCCACTTTCCTCGGTCCATTGTTTGGGTCGCGCGGTACCACATTCCTCGGTCCATTGTTTGGGTCACACAGTGCCACTTTCCCCGGTCCATTGTTTGGGTCACGCGGTACCACTTTCCTCGGTCCATTGTTTGAGTCACACGGTACCACTCTCCCCGGTCCATTGTTTGAGTCACACGGTAACACTTTCTCCAGTCTATTGTTTGGGTCGTGCAGTACCACATTCCTCGGTCCATTGTTTGGGTCACACAGTGCCACTTTCCCCGGTCCATTGTTTGAGTCACACGGTACCACATTCCTCAGTCCATTGTTTGGGTCACACAGTGCCACTTTCCCCGGTCCATTGTTTGGGTCACACGGTACCACTTTCCCGGTCCATTGTTTGGGTCGCACGGCACCACTTCCGTCGGGTTACTCATAGTAGGGGTTCTGTACATACATTGCATCTTCTTATGTAATTGCTCAGTGCTACATTGTATCATGCCACTATATCTGTTTCTGGAAAAGCTGGGTGACTACCAATGTCGGCCTCAGGGCTTCCTCTATGCGTGTGGCACATCTGCCTGGTTATTCAGTATTCTATCCACACCTTGCCTTGCAGGGCTCCAGGAAAGCTGAATGATAAGCTCACATGGAAGCGGTACTAGCGGTACCAGGTGCCGCGTGTTAGACGGGCCATGGAGGGAGCAGTGTATGGGCAGCCTGGCCGGGGTCTTGTGAATCGTGTGGGCACCTGTGTCCTCTAAGAGCAGACAGCATGAATTATTAGTTCTGCAGAATAATCTCATGACAGAAAGCAAAAAGCAATGAGCTGACACGAGTCATAAGAGCTTACAGTCATGGCCAAAAGTTTTGAGAATGACACAAATATTATATTTTCACATGATCTGCTGCCCTCTGGTTTTTATGTGTGTTTGACAGATGTTTTTATCACAGACAGAAATATAATAATTGTAAACATATGAGTAAGAAAAGCTTATATTGACAGTTAGAATGAGTTAATGCAGCAAGTCAATATTTGCAGTGTTGACCCTTCTTCTTCAGGACCTCTGCAATTCTCCCTGGCATGCTCTCAATCAACTTCTGGACCAGATCCTGACTGATAGCAGTCCATTCTTGCACAATCAATGCTTTCATTTTGTCAGAATTTTTAGGTTTTTGTTTGTCCACCGGTCTCTTGATGATTGACCACAAGTTCTCAATGGGATTAAGATCTGGGGAGTTTCCAGGCCATGGACCCAAAATCTCTATGTTTTGTTCCCTGAGCCATTTAGTTATCACCTTTGCTTTATGGCAAGGTGCTCCATCATGCTGGAAAAGGCATTGTTGATCGCCAAACTGCTCTTGGAGGGTTGGGAGAAGTTGCTCTTGGAGGACATTCTGGTACCATTCTTTATTCATGGCTGTGTTTTTAGTCAAGACTGTGAGAGAGCCGATTCCCTTGGCTGAGAAACAACCCCACACATGAATGGTTTCAGGATGCTTAACAGTTGGCATGAGACAAGACTGGTGGTAGCGCTCACCTTGTCTTCTCCGAATGAGGCGTTTTCCTGATGTCCCAAACAATCGAAAAGGGGATTCATCAGAGAAAATAACTTTACCCCAGTCCTCAGCAGTCCACTGCCTGTGCCTTTTGCAGAATATCAGTCTGTCCATGATGTTTTTTCTAGAGAAGTGGCTTCTTTGCTGCCCTCCTTGAGACCAGGCCTTGCTCCAAGAGTCTCCGCCTCACACTGCGTGCAGATGCACTCACACCTGCCTGCTGCCATTCCTGAGCAAGCTCTGCACTGCTGGTAGCCCGATCCCGCAGCTGAAACACTTTTAGGCTAAGTGCACACGATCAGGAATAATTGCGTTTTTTTCGCGGTTTTTCCGCGGTTTTCCGCGGTAAAAACGCGATAAAAACGCAAGCATTAAGCATCCTATACATGTTAATTGATTCCGCATGTTTTGGCCACATGTTGCGTTTTTTTCCGCGAAAAAAACGCTTTGCGGAAAAAAATAGCAACATGTTCATTAATTTAGCGTAACCGCGGTGATTCCGCCGCCATAGGAATGCATTGAACCGCTTACTTTCCGCATGTGGCTATGCCCACTATGCGCAATGTAAGCGGTTCATGTGCGGATGGTACCCAGGGTCTGGAGCAGAGGAGACTCTCCTCCAGGCCCTGGGTACCATATCCCTGGTAAAACAATAATTAAATAAAAATAATGATATTCTCACCTTCCGGCGGCCCCCGCAGCCTTCCCGCGGCCCCCGCAGCCTTCCCGCCTTCAGCGACGCTCCCGGCAACTTCCGGTCCCAAGAGTCCTTTGCGAGAATCACCCAGATGGCATAGCGGTCTCGCGAGATGCTACGTCATCGGTGTGATTTGTTGCAAAGCACTCCTGGGACCGGAAGTTGCCGGGAGCGTCGCTGAAGGCGGGAAGGCTGCGGGGGCCGCCGGAAGGTGAGAATATCATTATTTATTATTTTTTTTATTATTTTTACATTAGATCTTTTTACTATTGATGCGGCATAGGCGGCATCAATAGTAAAAAGTTGGTCACACTTGTCAAACACTATGTTTGACTCGTGTGACCAACCTGTCAATCAGTTTTCCAAGCGATGCTACAGATCGCTAGGAAAACGCTAGCATTCTGCAAGCTAATTACGCTTGCAAAACGCTATTATTCTGGCGGGAATCAGCATAAAAAAACGTGCGTATTTCCTGCGGGAGAAGTGCGGGATTGCCGCGGAAATTTCCGCGGCAATTCCGCAACGTGTGAACTTAGCCTTAAGAGACGGTCCTGGCGCTTGCTGGTCTTTCTTGGGCGCCCTGGAGCCTTTTTGGCAACATTGGAACCTCTCTCCTTGAAGTTCCTGATGATGCGATAGATTGTTGACTGAGGTGCAATCTTTCTAGCTGCGATACTCTTCCCTGTTAGGCCATTTTTGTGCATTGCAATGATGACTGCACGTGTTTCTTTAGAGATAACCATGGTTAACAGAAGAGAAACAATGATGCCAAGCACCAGCCTCCTTTTAAAGTGTCCAGTGGTGTCATTCTTACTTAATCATGACACATTGATCTCCAGCCATGTCCTCATCAACACCCACACCTGTGTTAATGCAGCAATCACTGAAAAGAGGTTAGCTGGTCCTTTTAAGGCAGGGCTGCAATGACGTTGAAATGTGTTTTGGGGGATAAAGTTCATTTTCTAGCCAAATATTGACTTTGCAAGTAATTGCTGTTAAGCTGATCACTCTTTATAACATTCTGGAGTATATGCAAATTGCCATTAGAAAAAGTGAAGCAGTAGACTTTGTAAAAATTAATATTTGTGTCATTCTCAAAACTTTTGGCCATGACTGTACAAGCGACAGGACAGGTCGCGCAGTGCATAAAGGTCACACGTGCAGCACAGTCACGCTCTGGGTGCATTGCATGGGTTCACTGTGACCCGAGATCCGTCCTGATGAAGAGATGTGGAAAGGTGCAGCATGGTGGAAAGTTCTGTGCACTAAGCACTCTCATGGAATCCCCTCCTCCAGTGATTAATGCATTAGCATTCTTTGCTGTCACCTGATGTAATGTGTCTTGTATGTCTGTATACAGACTCCCTATATGTTTACATTATCTGTACAGACCACCCTGCCCCTCCCCCGCTCCCGTCCTCTGCCGACATGGAAAGTTATTGAATAGATTAGTTCTAGTTGCCTGATTCTCCATTTATCTTCCATCTACGGATTAAATCTATATTAATTATAAACGGAACATTCCAGATTTATTATCCGTTCCTGCATCAGCGTACTGGGATATACACAAAGTTATCTGACCGCAAAAGTAACGATTCAAAGCGGTGACAGATAAAATATTTTTTCTTAAGATAAATTTACACCGTATATGTGTGTCACACTCTCGAAAGCTGCCGCTATTATGTATTATAGCTGCCACCATGCTTTACACTGCAGTTCTGCTCTATCATGCTGGGATTTGTAATAGCTGCAGTTTTGAGACCCTGATACAGGCTTTAGGCTTTTTTATCAGTGATGGTGCTACAATGATGGCCTGACCCTGGATTTTCGGGGGCCCGAATTCGTTCCTATAATTGGACAGCGCCTGATGCTTGGAGGAGCCTGGATTCACATTTTCGTGTTCTGACTTCTCCCTATGGCAGAAGCTCAATAGAAAACTGTGAATGCCGCATTATATGGCCAATGATGTGCCCTGTTTCTACTGAACCCCCTCATCCAGTGCCCACTAATAACATTGACTCTTGGAGCCCACTGTTCAGCTACATGCAAAAATGGCCTGACCCTAGTATGCAAATTTACCTTTGCTGCCCTGTAATATTAATTTGGCCTCTTTATTGAATGATTAGATAACTATTTCAGCAGATAGTGAATAAGTGTTATAGCAGTGCTCATCAGCACTACTTCACGGGGGCTGCCGGAGGATTCTCCAGTGGGCTGTCCAGGCTGCCCTCATCGGACCCACACAAAGCCGTAGTTGCCAACTGTCCCTGGATATCCTGGAAGAGGGGGGAATCTCCCGGACCCCTGAAAAAGCAGCAAACCTGGGTGTCCCACATACTCGCCTCTCCCTGTCCCTGAGCTTTCTCTCCCGGTCCTGGACCAAGTAGCATCAGCATGTTGCCTGTGGTGGCGCTCGGGAGCAGGGGGAGATCATTATCTGAACATCTGGCCTCAAGTTTACCAAGGAGTAGTTTGGTTCCTGGGATTTATATCAGGAGGGGGCTGTATTTTTTTTCTTAAGACAGCTCTGTCTGGGGTCTAATTTTTGGGGAGTGTAGTTTTGTTTCTGTATGTACGGTATATAGCTCGCTTCTTCTTTTTTTAAGGCAGGCTGATCTATTGTTGTGGCTTTTAAGGGTGCCTCGGAGAATCTGCCTCTATTTTTTGATTGTTATGATGAAGGAAATCACTTGTACGGTGTCACTCAAATGCTATATCAGAAGTCAGTACACTTTTGTACAACCTTCTATTCGTCTCTTTAGAAACTCTGATGTCTGTTCTCAAATTTTGGCAACTCTAGCACAGATCGGTCTTGGGTGAGGATGGCGCAGAAGAGGCCCCGGCTGAGATTGGCACAGCTTGGTGTTGGGTGAGGACGGTGCAGACGAGGCCCCGGGTGAGGATGGCGCAGAAGAGGCCCCGGGTGAGATTAGCACAGCTTGGTGTTGGGTGAGGATGGTGCAGACGAGGCCCTGGGCAGGTGAGATTGGCACAGATTGGTCTTGGGTAAGGACGGTGCAGACGAGGCCCCGGATGAGATTAGCACAGATTGGCCTTGGGTGAGGATGGTGCAGACGAAGCCCCGGGTGAGAACGGCACAGCTTGGTCTTGGGTGAGGATGGTGCAGACGAGGTCCCGGGTGAGGATGGTGCAGACGAGGTCCCGGGTGAGATTGGCACAGATTGGCCTTGGGTGAGGATGGTGCAGATGAGGTCCCGGGTGAGAACGGCACAGCTTGGTCTTGGGTGAGGATGGTGCAGAACGAGGCCCCGGGTGAGATTGGCACAGATTGGCCTTGGGTGAGGATGGTGCAGACGGGGCCCCAGGTGAGATTGGCACAGATTGGTCTTGGGTGAGGATGGCGCAGACAGGGTCTTATCATGAAGGATTTTTTTCCTTCCAAATAAATTGCTCTGAATCTGAGTGTCCAGCACAATTATTTCAGGATGAACGACGCCGCTGTTGAGTTTGAAACCACAGTGATCTATTACACCGGGGAAAGGGTGAAGGGTTAATGGGCAATTAGATCAGAACATGGTAAACACTTCTTATATGATCCGACCCGACCTGCGCCCTCTGTCGCGTATAGGAGAGAAACGTCTCATCCGCTGCGCTTATTACAGCAACGGTGCGAAGCGAGACTGTGACAGATGTGTATGAGAAGTAATGAGCTGATGTGAGTGACCCGAAGAGTCCAAAATAACTGCAGAATAGCTGACGTCATCCAATATGGCGGTCGTGTGGTGACATCCTCCAATAATGATGCCTCCCTCCAATGTTATGTCCTGGTATTATCTCCCACCAATATGGCTGCCATGTATTTGCTCCTTCAAATATGGCGGCCGTGTACGAACATCCTCCAGTAGTGAGGCCTCCTCCAATGTGGCAGGCGTGTATTCGCTCTCCCTCCCTCCCCCCAGCGTGGTAGCCGTGTGTTCATTTCCCCCACTAGTGTGGCATGTGTGTGATCACTCCCTCCCAACATGGCGGTCGTATGCTCACTCCCCCCCAGCGTGGCGGCCGCGTGTTCGCTCCCCTCAGCATGGTGATCGTGTGCTCACTCCCCCCCAGCGTGGCGGCCGCATGTTCGCTCCCCCTCAGCATGGCGGTCTCGTGTTCGCTCCCCCCCAGCGTGGCGGTCTCGTGTTCACTTCCCCTCAACGTGGCGGCCGCATGTTCGCTCCCCCTCAGCATGGCGATCGTGTGCTCACTCCACCACCCCCAGCGTGGCGGTCTTGTGTTCGCTCCCCCTCAGCATGGCGATCATGTGCTCGCCCCCCCAGCGTGGCGGTCTCGTGTTCGCTCCCCCCCAGCGTGGCGGTCTCGTGTTCGCTCCCCCCAGCGTGGCGATCGTGTGCTCGCCCCCCAGCGTGGCGGTCTCGTGTTCGCTCCCCTCAGCATGGCGATCGTGAGCTCGCCCCCCCCCCAGCGTGGCGGTCTCGTGTTCGCTCCCCCTCAGCATGGCGATCGTGAGCTCGCCCCCCCCCCCCAGCGTGGCGGTCTCGTGTTCGCTCCCCTCAGCATGGCGATCGTGAGCTCGCCCCCCCCCCTAGCGTGGCGGTCTTGTGTTCGCTCCCCCCCAGCATGGCGATCGTGTGCTCGCCCCCAGCGTGGCGGTCTCGTGTTCGCTCCCCCTCAGCATGGCGGTCTCGTGTTCGCTCCCCCCCAGCGTGGCGGTCTCGTGTTCGCTCCCCTCAGCATGGCGATCGTGAGCTCGCCCCCCCCCCCAGGTGGCGGGGTTCGTGTTCGCTCCCCTCAGCATGGCGATCGTGAGCTCGCTCCCCCCCCCCAGCGTGGCGGTTGTGTTCGCTCCCTCAGCATGGCGATCGTGAGCTCGCCCCCCCCAGCGTGGCGGTCTCGTGTTCGCTCCCCCTCAGCATGGCGATCGTGAGCTCGCTCCCCCCCCCCCAGCGTGGCGGTCTCGTGTTCGCTCCCCCTCAGCATGGCGATCGTGAGCTCGCCCCCCCCCCCCCAGCGTGGCGGTCTCGTGTTCGCTCCCCCTCAGCATGGCGATCGTGTGCTTGCCCCCCCAGTATGGAGGTCTCGTGTTCGCTCCCCTCAGCATGGCGATCGTGAGCTCGCCCCCCCCAGCGTGGCGGTCTCGTGTTCGCTCCCCCTCAGCATGGCGATCGTGTACTCGGAGATGATTGGCGCAGATTTCACTAATCTTGTTACTCTTTTGATAAAAGCACAGGAATCGCTTCATTGTAATGATTGTCAGCGCTCTTCTCCAGGTCCTCAGACCGGACCCTGCGCGTCGCTCTTTTGCATTTTGTTGCCCGTTAATTAAGACGCCATGTTTGCTCCTCAGACTCGTTTTCCACTCCGTACAGGGCAGGTATTGGAATAATCCGCTTCTATGAGCAGAATTTTAAGATTTGCATAATTCAAGCAAAAATATATAACGTCCTAGATTTTCTGAGCTGAATTATATTAACTCTTCCCAGACCGGGTCCTAGCGTTCAGCCTATTACATGGGAGACGCGCCGGAGCGTTCCTGAGAGCGGAAAAAACGTTTTCATGCTTCTGTTCTTGTTATAACAACCTCGGCTGAACGAGATAATTGACGCTCAAGGTAAATTTATACATCTGCTGCTTTATATAATCCAACAGCTTCATATAAAGAGGAGGCAGCTACTACCTACACCAGACAATGCCCGGGTTGTACCAGCACGGTCCATAATACTATATACAAGAAGATGTATAACTTATACCAGCTGTACATATATAGTTATATACAGGAGATGCCCAGGTTATACCAGCTGTACATATATAATTATATACAGGAGATGCCCAGGTTATACCAGCTGTACATATATAGTTATATACAGGAGATGCCCAGGTTATACCAGCTGTACATATATAATTATATACAGGAGATGCCCAGGTTATACCGACTGTACGTATATAATTATATACAGGAGATGCCCAGGTTATACCAGCTGTACATATATAATTATGTACAGGACATGCCCAGGTTATACCAGCTGTACGTATATAATTATATACAGGAGATGCCCAGGTTATACCAGCTGTACATATATAGTTATATGCAGGAGATGCCCAGGTTATACCAGCTGTACATATATAATTATATACAAGAGATGCACAGGTTATACCAGCTGTACGTATATAATTATATACAGGAGATGCCCAGGTTATACCAGCTGTACATATATAGTTATATGCAGGAGATGCCCAGGTTATACCAGCTGTACATATATAATTATATACAGGAGATGCCCAGGTTATACCGGCTGTACATATATAATTATATACAGGAGATGCCCAGGTTATACCAGCTGTACATATATAATTATATACAGGAGATGCCCAGGTTATACCAGCTGTACATATATAATTATATACAGGAGATGCCCAGGTTATACCAGCTGTACATATATAATCATATACAGGAGATGCCCAGGTTATTCCAGCTGTATATATATATCATTATATACAGGAGATGCCTGGGTTATACCAGCTGTAAATATATAATTATATACAGGAGATGCCCAGGTTATGCCAGCTGTATATATATCATTATATACAGGAGATGCCCAGGTTATACCAGCTGTACACATATAATTATATACAGGAGATGCCCAGGTTATTCGAGCTGTATATATATCATATACAGGAGATGCCCAGGTTATACCAGCTGTACACATATAATTATATACAGGAGATGCCCAGGTTATACCAGCTGTACATATATCATTATATACAGGAGATGCACAGGTTATACCGGCTGTACATATATCATTATATACAGGAGATGCCCAGGTTATACCAGCTGTACATATATAATTATATACAGGAGATGCCCAGGTTATACCAGCTGTACATATATAATTATATACAGGAGATGCCCAGGTTATACCAGCTGTACATATATAATTATATACAGGAGATGCCCAGGCTATACCAGCTGTACATATATAATCATATACAGGAGATGCCCAGGTTATACCAGCTGTACATATATAGTTATATACAGGAGATGCCCAGGTTATACCAGCTGTACATATATAATTATATACAGGAGATGCCCAGGCTATACCAGCTGTACATATATAATCATATACAGGAGATGCCCAGGTTATACCAGCTGTACATATATAGTTATATGCAGGAGATGCCCAGGTTATACCAGCTGTACATATATAATCATATGCAGGAGATGCCCAGGTTATACCAGCTGTACATATATAATTATATACAGGAGATGTCCAGGTTATACCAGCTGTACATATATAATTATATACAGGAGATGCCCAGGTTATATCAGCTGTACATATATAATTATATACAGGAGATGCCCAGGTTATACCAGCTGTACATATATAATTATACACAGGAGATGCCCAGGTTATACCGGCTGTACATATATAATTATATACAGGAGATGCTCAGGTTATACCAGCTGTACATATATAATTATATACAGGAGATGTCCAGGTTATACCAGCTGTACATATATAATTATATACAGGAGGTGCCCAGGTTATACCAGCTGTACATATATAATTATACACAGGAGATGCCCAGGTTATACCAGCTGTACATATATAATTATATACAGGAGATGTCCAGGTTATACCGGCTGTACATATAATTATATACAGGAGATGCCCAGGTTATACCAGCTGTACATATATAATTATACACAGGAGATGCCCAGGTTATACCAGCTGTACATATATAATTATATACAGGAGATGCCCAGGTTATACCAGCTGTACATATATAATTATACACAGGAGATGCCCAGGTTATACCAGCTGTACATATATAATCATATACAGGAGATGCCCAGGTTATACCAGCTGTACATATATAGTTATATGCAGGAGATGCCCAGGTTATACCAGCTGTACATATATAATCATATGCAGGAGATGCCCAGGTTATACCAGCTGTACATATATAATTATATACAGGAGATGTCCAGGTTATACCAGCTGTACATATATAATTATATACAGGAGATGCCCAGGTTATATCAGCTGTACATATATAATTATATACAGGAGATGCCCAGGTTATACCAGCTGTACATATATAATTATACACAGGAGATGCCCAGGTTATACCGGCTGTACATATATAATTATATACAGGAGATGCTCAGGTTATACCAGCTGTACATATATAATTATATACAGGAGATGTCCAGGTTATACCAGCTGTACATATATAATTATATACAGGAGGTGCCCAGGTTATACCAGCTGTACATATATAATTATACACAGGAGATGCCCAGGTTATACCAGCTG
Organism: Oophaga sylvatica; assembly: GCA_033576555.1. Lineage (NCBI taxonomy): Eukaryota > Metazoa > Chordata > Amphibia > Anura > Dendrobatidae > Oophaga > Oophaga sylvatica. The sequence goes on along the minus strand of JARQOD010000009.1, from coordinate 63,297,860 downwards.
TACATATATAATTATATACAGGAGATGTCCAGGTTATACCGGCTGTACATATAATTATATACAGGAGATGCCCAGGTTATACCAGCTGTACATATAATATATACACAGGAGATGCCCAGGTTATACCAGCTGTACATATATAATTATATACAGGAGATGCCCAGGTTATACCAGCTGTACATATATAATTATACACAGGAGATGCCCAGGTTATACCGGCTGTACATGTATAATTATATACAGGAGATACCCAGGTTATACCGGATTTACTTGTGTAATTTATTTACAGGAAATGCCCAGGTTAGACCAGTATGACATCACTATACACGGGGAGATGCCCATGTTGCACCATTTTGCTCTCCCCACAGTAGTGAACCATCCCCGTCCTTTCTAGGATTACTTCTGGCTGCGGATTTATGATAAATGCCTTCTCCCGGTTATTAGCCGCGTTCTGTCTGATATTTGCTTAGTGAGAACATTTTAGTAAATGAATATTTCTCGGTAGGGGGCTCCTCTACTTCCTATAAACCAATTATACTGCCCACATGATTGGCACTGCGGTTGTATGGCGGCATTATGATGTGAGCAGATAAGACGCTGCGGAGTATATAGAGCGCTGCCCTCCATCAATGGTGTTATGTATTGAATTTTCATTCACTGAATCAATGACAAGAATCAAAATGATGCCCCCTAGTGGCTTTATGCCCTCATCAAGGACACTTGTAGAGGGTTAAACATGATGCCTCTGGACCTTAATGTAGGAAATGAGGCTCACAACTATGATGGAACCACAACATCTGAACCCCTTTTACCTTGACTTTGGTAAAGGGGTCTGCCCTGTAGTGCGAGGGGTCGTGCCACTTTTTTTCATATCTGGTAGATGCTGTAAATAATCTTTATATGGCGTGGGTGTGGCAGTAAAGGGTTAAGTTTCTCTCTTTGTGTAACATGATTTGCTCTCTGATGATGTGAGGATACATTTAGATGCCCGGGTGTAGGGTTTTTGGTATGGCAGCAATGCCAGCCCTGTCGCAGTTCAGCTGCAGTTCTCTGCTCCAAGTTATTTAAAGATGGGCCCGGTGCCCGTGACTGATCGGCGTAAGTTCCCTGTAGATGGTTTACATTACCCAGAGCCGCTGACCTTTCCTGTACTGGATTACTACTGCTCAGAGACATCACTCCGACCGTTGATCCCTTATAATATCTAGAAAACCGTCTCCCTACCACATCATCGTTTATAATACTCATAGGACCCGCAGGGGAAAGGGACCAGATTATTTACAACCTTGGGATTTTATGCTGTGGACCTGCAAAATCAGCCGGGCTTGATGCTATCCCCACAGCGGTGCCTTCCATGACAAGCTCTGTGGAGATATCATGGAAGGCACCGCTGTGGGGCTAGCATCAAGCCCGGCTGATTTCATAGTAGTTAGTAGTGCCCACATTGGTGCCATTCATATCCCTTTAGAAGCCAGGGTGTCTCCTTAGTAGTGGCCACATTGGTGCCACTCATATACCCAGAGCAGCAATCCATAGTATTCCCAGAGTGGTGTCATTTATAACAGCGCTGCCATCCATGGTGCACACAGATGTGCTGTTTCCACAGAGATGCCATCCATAGTAACCCACAGAAGTGGCCACAGCAATGCCATTCAGATTGTACCTACAGTGGTGCAATCTACAGGATCCCAGATTGGTGCCACAGTCATACCGCACCCACACAGGTGCCTTTCTAATTTGCAACAGGGCTTGACATTGACCCCTCAGCGGTGCAATCTATAGTGTTTTCCATAACCATGCTATCTGAATTTGCAAATTTGCAGCTCGCCTTGGCACTGCCCAATAGTCCTCATCAGTAATGATTCCATTCATACAGTGTCCATCATAATGTGACCCCAGAAGTCCCATCCATGGTACCCTTGTAGTGGTGCCTTCTGCTGTGCCTCCATAGTGTAGATGTAGCATCCATTGTGCCCCCACTGTAGTGCCAGTCACAATGCCACAAAAATTGCCCAAACACCTGTTAGAATTTACTGTACCCGGGTTTCAGAAGGACAGCACTTGGGCTTTGTGGACAGAAATGATTGAAGATTAATGATTATGATTGTTTAATAGACTTTTACCTTTTCTGAATATCTGAAGTCTCTTTAGCCTGTATGAGTGTCCCCCCTCGTGGTTGTATGGCTCCGGTATCTCGGTATTCTTTTGGAGCAGGTGAGTCCTCCCCAGTATATTACCTGTATTGGTTCCAGTAATGTGGAACATGGTGCAGTGCTGATTCCTCGTTTCGCACGTCGCCCACACAAGATGTTCCCTGTTAATCCTCATCTTATCAGACGCGTTTCCTTCCAGTATTTGCTTTACTCTTGTGATTTCAATCTCCCGGAGCTGCTGATGTGAAATTTATTTTTTGGGGCTTGTCATATTTTACAGCTCAGATTCGCAGCCTTGGATTGTGCAGTCCTTGAAATCTGTCTTATCGTGAACTTGATAAAAAAAAAAAGAAAACAAAAAAGGAAAAAGTAAGAAATAAATAATAATCAGAAGATATGGAGACTGGAGGTTACAGAACGTGTAAACTATGTTCCGCAGATGGCGGGATCCGGCCTTGAAGCGTTAGGAGGACGACACGCATATCTGTGCTACCGTATTGGCAGATTGAGATTGCTTCTTTTTTACTTTTTGCATCGAGAAACTTTTTAGATTTGCACAAGTTGTAAATGAATTTATACAGCAATTGTATCAGCTGGGTAAGAAATGTAACATTACGGGCCGTCGATGTAAGACCTTTCCAGCAGTGCACTGTTGATTTTGCTTCCCTTTTGGCTTAAAAATGTAACAATATCTATATATTAGAGAATATTTAAGTATTATAGTGAATATGTAAATATATATGTTAGAATATGTAAATAGTAAATGTCCTCTTTACATTTTCTAACAAAATATTGTTTGCTTGTTAAATGTTGAGACAAAACTAAACTGAGCCGCATCTTTACAAGCCATCCTTCAACAGTCCTAAGGTTCATCAGATGGAGAATTAGTTGGTCCTCTCTTGGGCTCAGGTTTTCACACACTTGTGAGACCCAACTGCTTCAGGAAACATGAAATTTAGAAAAGGGAAACCAATGGGAAAATTTCTCCACTTTGAGGGGTTTTTTTTTTAGCCCTTTACCATTTCTGTAATGAATCTGGCAGCTCATACAACACAAGAAAAGCCAACCGTGAGCTTCATACGCTTTTCATCTGCATCCGTAGTCCTTGGTTGTAGTTCAATCCCACAGGTCTTTGTTGGGCCGACTTCTATCTTCAGAACTGGGCCGACTTCTATCTTCAGAACGGGGCTTTGTCATGAGCGAATATCGGTGGAGATGAGCTATGCAGCTTTTGGTACTCACATGCACAGCCCCCCTCCAATAGCAGTGCATTAAATGGCTCCATAGGTGGGGTCTGCATCTATGCTAATATTTACCCCTCAAACCTGTGGTCTCCAGATTGTGGTTCATTTGTTGTGCGACTACAACTCCCAACTGCCATAACAGATGAGGGCTGGAGATCACTACCGTAAGCCAAAAATAATTTCCTTAGTTACAATTATAGCAAAATAATACCGGCATTGTGTATGAAAATATGGCATATCCCGCAATAAGTGGATGAAACCTTCCACAGAAAAACATAGATCCAAGTCCCAAAAGATGGGAGATATGTGACCCCCTAACATTAAATGAATGTCAGCCAATCCCAAATGTGTCTCAACGCTTTCCCAGGAGCAGACGCCTGGGAGACGGTAGGATTGGACATGTTGGATTGTAATATGTCTGATCCTTTGTCACTGCCAGACTTCCCTTATGTCTCTCCTGTATGGATACACATGCACAACCAAAATGTAAATTATGCAGCCCCCTTTTAGAGCATAGGGTTCAGGAAAATGTTATGTAACCCCCCACGACTGTTTGGATTGACCTTTATCGGGTTGAACATTGTTACCAGCAGCTTTCTGATCGCTGAGCTGTGCTATTGCTAGGACCCCACTATTAGCCCCCCACGTCTGATCGGCCAGCTCAATGGATGGCCTTCCACTGAGGGTATTTCCTAATGTAAGGGGGCCTCTTCCTGACGCAGGCTCTTTAGCGATATGCCAGCTCAGAAGCGATAATGAAATGTTTTTTTGTTATTTTTAGAAGAAACACTAAAACGCTCAGACTGCATGGTTTCTATATATGATTCCTCGTCTCTCTTCTTATAGATGATGGACCCTATTCCAAAGGAAGCAAAGACCTGTCGGGGAACGATGTGGCGTTGGTCTCCAGACGGCAAAGCATTCCAGGTAGGTCCCCAGTAAGATCAGTCACATCACCTGGCTCATCCGCCCGGAGAATCCAGCCATTCTGATCAGGTAATGACCCACTTTGATTGATTACACCCCTGACGAGCCCACACAATATATCCAGGACATACACATGAGAAGCTCCTCATTATTTGGGTGCCCATCGCTATCCTGACCCCAAAAATCAGACTTTGTTATACACCTCAAAGTCAGGACATGGTTAATGGAGAAGCTTTTATTGCTGGGTGATGTCTCTCCCTTTTCTATCTGCACAGGGGTCTGAGGGTCATGTTCAGGGGTAAAATGGCACAAGAAGAGAGGCACCATATGTGTTTTAAAAATATGAGATCCTAAAGGGGAACTCCAGTAATAAATGTAGGTGTCTGGCTCCCTCATGTAGCAGAGCTCTTGCCCCGGGGTGAACAGTTGCAGTTTTTGGTGCATATTTTGCAGCAGAGGCTTTGGCGATTTTCTGACGTGTGTTTTCCTAACTCCCTCCAAATAATCTTGACTCCACACGAGTCGCCTCGGAGCAGCGGGGCCCCCGAAACTACAATTTGAATTTTTGTCAGGACAGAAATTAAACCACAGCGAGGAAGCATTAATATCCCCGCAAGGTGCCATCTGCAGTCATATTAAGACGTGTGCGCTGTGCGGGCGAGGAGCTGGCAGTGGCAGCCGATAATTCCAGCAGCAGCAGGTGAGATTGATAGGACGAGGACTCCAGCAGAGCAGTCAGTCATCCAGGAGCGATCAGAGCAGCGCCGAGTGCCAGCTTAACCCCTCCTGTGCCCTTTCCCTGCCACTTCTAAGTGCTAATTCAATTCCTATCTGTGCTTCCAGCACATTTCATTGCTTTTCCTTCATTTTTATGGGTCACTGAATATTTCACTTAAAGCGAAAACCAAAAAAATCCGTGAAATGCTCTTAGGGAAAAAACACAAACCGCCCGCGGGGCGCACACCTTCTGGAAATCGAGTTGTTTACATATTCAACAGTTTGTTATATCTGCTGCTGGGAAAGCTGGGTGATGACACTAATGGCCACCGCTGCAGCGTCCCCAGCTTTCTTACGTATAACTAGAGCTGTCCAGGACTTTGGGTGTCAGCCTGTATTTGAGGCCCTATCGGTCGTCACCCAGTGCTCCCAACAGCAGAAATGGCTTAGAAGAATTGTTAGAGAATGGCTTTGTCGGCTACAGACCTATTGGCCCATTGGTGACCTGGCAGCAGCTGGACTGACCGGATGACCCATCATTGTCCTTGCCAACTGCAAGTCCTAGTGGCCATTTCACGATGCAGAACGTACGACCATAGGACTCCTGCTTGACACATGCTGCATACATCACTGTGAAGTCCGTGTGACGGGAGGAGTTATCACCCTTTGTGTTTCTTTGCTCCTCAGAGGAGTTTCGGGGAGTGACCATTGTGGAGCTCATCAAGAAAGAAGGCAGCACATTGGGACTCACCATCTCGGGCGGCACAGACAAGGATGGAAAACCCAGAGTGTCCAACTTGAGGCCGGGAGGCCTGGCGGCCAGGTGAGCTCTGCGTCACGACTCCCTATGGGTGAGGGTTCTGGGCTGCAGTCGTTTTCATAACCATTATATTATATTTATCTACAGAAGTGACCAGCTGAATATCGGGGATTATATAAAGTCCGTGAATGGCATTAATCTGACAAAACTGCGCCACGAAGAGATTATCAGCCTGCTGAAGAACGTGGGGGAGAGAGTGGTGCTGGAAGTGGAATACGAGCTGCCCGTGGTCTGTAAGTGAGCGCTCGTGTCATGGCACTATGGTGTAAAGTGGGGGCGTATGTCGCCTGGCGTTTATTAGAGAGCACTGAGGAGCGCATAAGTCAGAGGCCGCTAAGATGACTTCTAATATCCTTAAAGGGATTGGAAGAAGATTGCATATTATTAAGGATAATTTATTAATTGCGGGGAGGGACCGAGGTGCCGCTTCATCTGAATGGAGTGGAGGTCGGACATTGCAGTCCCATAGACAGTGAATGGAGCAGAGCTGCACATGCTCCACCTCCGCTCCGTTTAGACCGGTCTCTGCAGTGCGGGCCCCAGCGTTAAGAGCCCCCGGGATAGTAAAATATCTCCTATTGTAAGGACTCATGATAACTTACAACCTTGGTGCAACCCCATTAACAGCTATCCCCACTTTCTTATTCAGGGGACCCTAAATAATTAGTTACAGGTGGGAGAAACTGTTGTTGTTTCATGTAGTTATATGACGGATCGGAATATCCTCCTTTAAAAGATTCTCTGTGAATTTTATCCTATTTTCCAGCTCCAGATAACAATGCTGCCATCATCCCAAAGACGCTGGAGATCAGCTTGTGCAAAGAAGGGAACAGCTTTGGGTTTGTTATGAGAGGTGAATGCAGCGGCGTTCAATTACAAAGACCCTAAAATTCCCTTCTGCTTAATCACAGCTCATTCTGTTTCTGGAAATCTGGGGAACAACCAGTATGGAGACCCACGCTTTCCCAGACTCCTGAATAGCAAACTAGCTAGCACTGCAGCGCTACGTGCCCTGCGTCCATACTCCTACACGACACGGGGGATTTTGCATTTACAGATCTTGGAAAGAAACTCTCGTGGGAGCTGTAAAGGTCGCCATGTTTAATGCATGCATTTCCTACAACCATTTCCAGAATGACCTTTAATAATAAACTGTAGCCAGACCATATCAGTCTGGAAAATATCTGGGGCTGTGTGAACACAGGCGACCACGTGAGGCCGCGCAGGGCGATCGCCCGGCACAGTGTAGATGCTGCTTGCGGTATTTTCCATATATGCTCCATTGAGCTTTCACCCCATGTTATCCTCAGTTGTGGACGTCCCTTGTAATTCCCAGAGGGAATGGAGATCATGTATAAAGCTGTACTGCAGGTCCGCAGCACTGAGCCCTATGGAGGGGGCACTACAGGCAGCGTCTGTGTCCCTTTAAGAATAGGGTCTAGCTGATAGGTGATATGTCTGATCCGAGACGCCTCCAGGGCACCAGAGCATTGCATGTGATTACTTTTTATATATTAGTTCAGCGCCACTGTGGCACATGACAAAAGCGGGTGCAGAGGGGGCCCTGCCAGTACTATAAGTGGCATGTAATGGCCGGTGGGAGGGGGTAGTTAAGGATTTACAGAATATATTATTCGATGTGTCTGAGGGGGGTACGACGCACCATGCAAATAATGGCTTCATGTACTTGGCTTTTCAGGAGGTGCACAGGATGACTGGCACAAATCCAGGCCTCTGGTGATTACCTACGTGAGACCGGGCGGACCTGCAGACAGGTATGGTAACCCCGGGGGAACGTGCCAGCGCCCGGCACACAACTGGTTACACACAGCATTCGTGAGGACGACAGCAGGATCCGCAGTCTGGCACTTTGATAAATCCGTCCCCCGTATTACTTACAACAGGCACGGAGCGGGAGGCATATTGCAAATGACTGCTAATGTGGCTTTAATTCCACAGCAGACAGTTTAGGACGGCGGATGAGCGACTCCACTAATTCCACCGTTAAATAAAAGTCCCGTCTCTTAGGAAAGATTTACATACGGGCGAAGCAGCGAGCGGGATGTGTCTGACATCTAAAATACAAAGTGGATCAACAGCAATCTGTAGTCTCAATACTTGGCAAGTCCAATAGCCTGCAACCATCCGATAATCCATAACCGTCCATAGTCCACACCCGTCCAATAATCCATAGCTTGTACACAGCAGAAGGGTTAACTGTAGTAGATCTTTGGTCCATCTGCACAGAGGTGGGATGAGGATGCCCAAACCTAGCGAGGACTGCTGGGAGATTTCAGCTCTGGGTGACGAAGCGTCTAGGACCGTGGATCAGGACAGCTGGTCAGGCTAAGTGATTGAGAAATATCAGGCATTATTCCTTCTTCTCCGTGCAGTTCTGCTCGCTCTACACTACTGTCTGCCCGCAGAGCCGGTAATCAGCGCCACTAATGCCACCGGCCCGTTAGTTCAGCTAAGTTTATAGTTAGAGGAAATAGGAACATTCATGGATTCATTGCAGGAGAAGAGAGCATGATGGTGACCTTGATTATATCCCGAAGACCGGTGTCAGTAATGGGCTGCAGGCTGTGCATTTCCATCATTCCCAGTCTGGATTCTCCCGATTATCCCTCTACTCCACATTTCACTATTCAGTGGGGAATCATGGACTCAATACTGATCCAGCACCAAAAAGAGAGCAAGGAGATCGAGTGAAATCATGCGGGAAATGCGCCTCTGATACCGGCCCTAAAGTTTCCAGTTCTGTTTAAATTGAGTAACTTTTATTAAACGTCAGAAACAATAGAGAGTAATAATAAAATACAAACATAACTATCAAAACCTTAACCCTCGCTATCCCAACCTTCCCCTTCCTGCTCTCAGATTCAGGAAGCCCTGACCACGGTAACATTAGAGCCCGGGGAACCAGCCATGGGGCCCATAGTTTTTCAAATTTAATTGGGATTCTTCTCTTGTGAAACACAAATCTCTCTAGGCGGAGCATGCAGTGAGTTTTGGGAATGTATTCTTGTATATTAGGAGGGTCGATATCATTCCAATGAAGAGCAATTCACTTTCTGGTCTGGTAAAGCAGACGTGGAATAAATGGCTGGTGAGCCACCAACATAACCTAGCAGGAAAACAGTAGGATCTAACGGAGGTTCACATTCAAAACACACTGGATATGAGATCTAGAACTTGTGAAGTTTAGGACCCCTCCACATTACATGGCATTGGGGGTAAAGCAGCTGTAATATTTTGAGTCTGTTTTATACCAAATGGTATGTATCCTCAAGGGAGGTAACTCAGGATCAGTACAGGATCAGTAATGTAATGTATGTACACGGTGACTGCACCAGCAGAATAGTGAGTGCAGCTCTGGAGTATAATACAGGATGTAACTCAGGATCAGTAATGTATGTACACAGTGACTGCACCAGCAGAATAGTGAGTGCAGCTCTGGAGTATAATACAGGATGTAACTCAGGATCAGTAATGTAATGTATGTACACAGTGACTGCACCAGCAGAATAGTGAGTGCAGCTCTGGAGTATAATACAGGAGGTAACTCAGGATCAGTAATGTAATGTATGTACACAGTGACTGCACCAGCAGAATAGTGAGTGCAGCTCTGGAGTATAATACAGGATGTAACTCAGGATCAGTAATGTAATGTATGTACACAGTGACTGCACCAGCAGAATAGTGAGTGCAGCTCTAGAGTATAATACAGGATGTAACTCAGGATCAGTAATGTATGTACACAGTGACTGCACCAGCAGAATAGTGAGTGCAGCTCTGGAGTATAATACAGGATGTAACTCAGGATCAGTAATGTATGTACACAGTGACTGCACCTGCAGAATAATGAGTGCAGCTCTGGAGTATAATATAGAATTGAACTCTATAACTACACAATATTTATAATATTTGTCACTAGGGGAGGATTATCCTTAGATAATCAAGTTGATTTTGAGAAGTAAATTAGTAAACCACAGACCAGTAGAAACCAAATATTTATAACCCAGGATAAGCTACTGTCATTTTTTTTTTTGTTTCACCCCTTAAATTTGTCACATAGTTTGTTATGGATGTCCAGAAAAAAACTAAAATTCTACTAAAAAGTTTCCAGGGATTTCATTAAACGGTTATGAGGTATCTTGTTGTTTTTCGAGGGTGCACTAGTTTTGGATTGATCCTCTTGTCTGGAATGGCGGAATACAATCTATGACTGGGAGTTGTAGTTCTGCTGCAGTTGGAGAACGCTCCATCTTTCAAGTCATTTTATATTCATCGCCATTAGAATTCCTGCTTTTTCCCTCTTCTAATGACATCACACTTATATGACCTTGGCTGACCTGTGATTCTTCATGACATCACGACTGCCTTTCCCCCTCATCAGAATGGTTTTGGCACAATGACCTTGTAGACCAGGCTGCCCAAATCCCTGCAGCATCCTCCTTACTTAAAATCTCTTGATTCTTAACATTAAATCAATGAGCAAAATCTCCATTAAGATATGCAGGTGCCCCGGCAGTGACAGGCAGACCTAAGCAGATTGTCCTGATCAAAGTGAAACGCTGTCGGATATCGGGGATGATTTACAGCATTTGTCATTTTAATTTGCTCAATTTAAGCGCTTGAAAAATTCTTCCTGAAAGATAACAGTGAGAAATTCACAGACACCTGGCGGGGAAGCAAAGGTTAATTATGACTCTGATGTCTGATCAGCTTCTTAAAGATTGTAGGTGTCCTTACCCAAAAGAGTAGGGGAGATAAATGGGTTAAATTCCTCTATGGATCCTGCAGATATATTAGATCCACTAGTAAAATACTGCTATTCTATGGAACCAACCTGCATTAATACTGCCCCCTATGTACAAGAATATAACTACTATAATACTGCTCCTATGTACAAGAATATAACTACTATAATACTGCTCCTATGTACAAGAATATAACTACTATAATATTGCCCCTATATACAAATATATAACTACTATAATACTGCCCCCTATGTACAAGAATATAACTGCTATAATACTGCCCCTATGTACAAGAATATAACTACTATAATACTGCTCCTATGTACAAGAATATAACTACTATAATACTGCCCCTATATACAAGAATATAACTACTATAATACTGCCCCTATGTACAAGAATATAACTACTATAATACTGCTCCTATGTACAAGAATATAACTACTATAATACTGCCCCTATGTACAAGAATATAACTACTATAATACTGCCCCTATGTACAAGATATAACTACTATAATACTGCCACCTACCGTATGTACAAGAATATAACTGCTATAATACTGCCCCCTATGTACAAGAATATAACTACTATAATACTGCCTCCTATGTACAAGAATATAACTACTATAATACTGTCGACTATGTACAAAAATATAACTACTATAATACTGCCCCTATGTACAAGAATATAACTACTATAATACTGCTCCTATGTACAAGAATATAACTACTATAATACTGTCCACTATGTACAAGAATATAACTACTATAATACTGCTCCTATGTACAAGAATATAACTACTATAATACTGTCCACTATGTACAAGAATATAACTACTATAATACTGCCCCTATGTACAAGAATATAACTACTATAATACTGCCCCCTATGTACAAGAATATAACTACTATAATACTGCCCCCTATGTACAAGAATATAACTACTATAATACTGCTCCTATGTACAAGAATATAACTACTATAATACTGCTCCTATGTACAAGAATATAACTACTATAATACTGCTCCTATGTACAAGAATATAACTATTATAATACTGCTCCTATGTACAAGAATATAACTATTATAATACTGCCCCTATGTACAAGAATATAACTACTATAATACTGCCCCCTATGTACAAGAATATAACTACTATAATACTGCTCCTATATACAAGAATATAACTACTATAATACTGCTCCTATGTACAAGAATATAACTACTATAATACTGCTCCTATGTACAAGAATATAACTACTATAATACTGCTCCTATGTTCAAGAATATAACTACTATAATACTGCTCCTTTGTACAAGAATATAACTACTATAGTACTGCCCCCTATGTACAAGAATATAACTACTATAATACTGCTCCTATATACAAGAATATAACTACTATAATACTGTCCCTATGTACAAGAATATAACTGCTATAATACTGCCCTATGTACAAGAATATAACTACTATAATACTGCCCCTATGTACAAGAATATAACTACTATAATACTGCCCCCTATGTACAAGAATATAACTACTATAATACTGCCCCCTATGTACAAGAATATAACTACTATAATACTGCCCCTATGTACAAGAATATAACTACTATAATACTGCCCCTATGTACAAGAATATAACTACTATAATACTGCTCCTATATACAAGAATATAACTACTATAATACTGTCCCTATGTACAAGAATATAACTACTATAATACTACTCCTATGTACAAGATATATAACTACTATAATACTGCCCCTATGTACAAGAATATAACTACTATAATATTTTCTGTAATGGATTGTTCTCCTGAGTTTGGTGACTTTCAGTGCTCATTTTGAAACTTTTTTTTCTTTCAGGGAAGGAACTTTGAAAGTTGGGGACAGGATTTTGTGTGTGGACGGCATCGCTCTACACAATGTTCCTCTCTGTGACGCTCTGAACATTCTCCGTCAGTGCAGCCAGGAGGCAGTCTTCCAGATTGAATATGATGTTGCTCTTATGGGTGAGCTTGTGTCTTGGGATGGAAATGCAGTATACTCTACGATATTCAACTTTACAAAAGGCAAAGCTTACATAAGAATTTAGATAAAAGAAATATTGGGAAACATATATTGGGGAGCCCGCCCTAGCGGTGACTACAAACAAAATCTTATCAGGGGTGTACCTAGAAATCATGAGGCCCCTTAGCAGAAATTATTTTTGCCCCCTCCACCTTCCCCCCCAAAAAACCTTAATATTTGGCTGGGTAACAGAAAGGCATATCTCACAGCTTTGCAGCCCTTACAAAGTCATTTTCCACCTATGTAGTCCTCCGTACAGTATTAAAGGCACCACATAGTCCTCCATACAGTATTAAGGGCACCATGTAGTCTTTCATGCAATATTATGGGAACCACATAGTGCTCCATGCAATATTATGGGCACCACATAATCCTCCATACAGTATAATGGGCACCACATAGTCCTCCATGCAGTATTAAGGGTGCCACATAGTTCCCCATACAGTATTAAGGGCACCACATAGTCCTCCATGCAGTGCTATGGGCACCACATAGTGCTCCATACAGTATAATGGGAACCACATAGTACTCCATGCAGTATTATGGGCACACACATAGTCCTCCATACAGTATTAAGGGCACCATGTAGTCTTCCATGCAATATTATGAGCACCACATAGTGCTCCATGCAATATTATGGGCACCACATAATCCTCCATACAGTATAATGGGCACCACATAGTCCTCCATGCAGTATTAAGGGTGCCACATAGTTCCCCATACAGTATTAAGGGCACCACATAGTCCTCCATGCAGTGCTATGGGCACCACATAGTGCTCCATACAGTATAATGGGAACCACATAGTACTCCATGCAGTATTATGGGCACCACATAGTCCTCCATGCGGTATTAAGGGTGCCACATAGTTCCCCATACAGTATAATGGGCACCACATAGTCCTCCATGCAGTATTAAGGGCACCACATAGTGCTCCATGCAGTATTATGGGCACCACATAGTCCTCCATGCAGTATTATGGGCACCAGATAGTCCTCCATGCAGTATTAAGGGCACCACATAGTGCTCCATGCAGAATTATGGGCACCACATAGTCCTCCATGCAGTATTAAGTGCACCACATAGTCCTCCATGCAGTATTATGGGCACCACATAGTGCTCCATGTAGTAGCATGGGCACCGCATAGTCCTCCATACAGTATTATGGGCACCACATAGTCCTCCATGCAGTATTAAGGGCACCACATAGTCCTCCATGCAGTGCTATGGGCACCACATAGTGCTCCATACAGTATAATGGGAACCACATAGTACTCCATGCAGTATTATGGGCACCACATAGTCCTCCATACAGTATTAAGGGCACCATGTAGTCTTCCATGCAATATTATGAGCACCACATAGTGCTCCATGCAATATTATGGGCACCACATAATCCTCCATACAGTATAATGGGCACCACATAGTCCTCCATGCAGTATTAAGGGTGCCACATAGTTCCCCATACAGTATTAAGGGCACCACATAGTCCTTCATGCAGTGCTATGGGCACCACATAGTGCTCCATACAGTATAATGGGAACCACATAGTACTCCATGCAGTATTATGGGCACCA
>JARQOD010000009.1:63242661-63283486 GCA_033576555.1 Oophaga sylvatica | reverse complement strand
GTTTTCTCTATGGTGAGATAAAAAGCGGCTGCAGGACCTGTGTTCCCCCCCCCCCTTACCCCAAAAGTGACAGTAGGATCTGTTGAAATGAAATGTATTAGTTGCCCCCCGGGGTCCTGTGGTGGAGCAGATGGTGAAAATGTGCCATCATCAAATCGTCTTATTTTCTCCAGACAAATCCAGGCGCTTAATTTCGTTATACCCCTTGAGAAACAGGACGTTTTGTTCTAAAGATGTGAGTGTGAGAGTGTTTGTTTTTCTTTGCTCTCCCAAGCACCAGTGCAGGGCCGTGTTGAAGGCCGCAGAATTCTGCATGCAGCTCTGGGGATTTAGAGTAATTCTCCGAAACCATACAGGCTTTGTGATTTTTCTTGGTTTTTTATTCATCGTTATATCGGTTTTCTGTTTTTTTTTTAATTTTTTTCCGTTAAAGTGAAAAAAAAGTGGCACCCCCACGTGGACCCTGCATCAACTACTGTCACACGCACCCCCCCGGGGCACTGAAAGCCCCCACGGAACCCAGCTCGAATCAGGACTACGAAAATGTCGTCCCTGCCCCCCTGAGCCCCCCATGGTAGGTTTGATTCACAGTTAGTGGTTGTTATGGAACCGCAAGGCTGGTCCCCGGCACACCCCCTTAATAGGCGACTGGGGCCCTTTTGTAGGATGGGGGGCCCTTTTTTTCTATAAAAGGTTTGGTTTTGTAATTTCTACTTTAAAAAGTGTCATCTTTACCTAAATGGTTGCAGTCACTGAACAAGCAGGGGTTGTGGGAGATTTTGCTTGTTTAAAAATTCTGACATCTTTTTCTGACCCAAATTGATTTAAATTCTTTTGCTTCTAATTAAAAAGTTGAATTGATTTTAACCCTTCCCTTTTCTGCGCGTTTTTCGCCCCCAATTCTCTTCCTTTCCCCAGCCGGAAAACCCCGGGTTTAGTGCAGCCGAACTCCAACACCCTCCCCGTCTGCCCCATCGATGAGCCCGGACCACCCTGACCCGCGGCGGCAGCGTAGGAAGGACCAAAAGCTCATTAAGGGCTCAGCTCAGTACGTACAGTGGCAGTGTCATCAGATAGGTTCTGTGTGTCTTAAAGGGGCGGCATCACAATTATGAATTTGGTGATCAACATGCATACATACATGCATCACTCTCATATCATAGGGCAGGAGCCGCCCTCGGGGGTGTTTGCTGTGTGAGTGGGGGAGACTAGAACATAATGGAGGCGCCATAGCACCTCACACAGGAGCGATTATATACATGGCGACTCTTCATCTCCTGTCTCCGCAGTATCCTTGGCTTCCAGCACTGTGGGCCCCGGCGGACAGATCATACATACAGAAATCACAGAGATTGTCCTGCGGGGCGACCCTTTAAATGGATTCGGCATTCAGCTGCAGGGAGGAATATTTGCCACGGAGACCCTCTCTTCTCCTCCGCTGATCCGATTCATCGAGCCGGACAGCCCTGCCGAGAGGTGAGACGCTCTGCAGCTCCTGTGCTCTTTGTGACAACTGATCTGAGCTCATTTTCACGTCACAAAGGTGGTTGTCGCCTTTCAACGCTTTCATATCCCACCTTTGGTGCTTTTTAACGAGACTTCCGCTTTAAGTGGTGCTAATAACAGAGGGCTGGATAATGTATTTTGGTTGGGATCCTCTTTACTCCCATATCCCCTATTGATCTGCAGGTTTCTAGGGGGCTTCAGCAGCGAGTCCAGACTCCGACACTTGTGCAGCACGTGTGGACTAGAAGGCGGCCATGTCTGCTGGTCGCTCCCCCACAAGGACAGGAGATCTATATCTCTGCTGCCTCTGGGGCGATAATTGACTGCGAATTTTAATTAGCTTCTGTATGGACACCCAGGAACAATTCCATTTTCCTCGTCGTCTGTTCCGGCTTCTGGTCGCGATGCTTCCAAATAACTAAATCACTGCGGCGGTTGTTTCTGCTCCGTCATCGGTATCGGGGTCAGGGCTCAGCCCCAGGGGCAGAGGGGCAGACACCAGGCTGTGGAGGGCGACCCCGCTGATAATGAACGGATCTGGCCCCCGGTCATCGCTGCCCCTTCTCTCATACCTGCTGGGAACCATTATGTCCTCGCCTGACGAGGACGACCTGATCTCGCCTTCAGATTGGGAAGATTTCTTTATCATTTTATTTCACCTTTTTTTTTTTTTTAGGTATTTGCATAGGGGGACATGGAACCTGGACATGTGCTTTGGCCGCTAGAGCAGATGTGTGGGAGCACGAGTGGGGTGGGGGGCTTCGTTCGGGTCACAGGTGCACTATATGCATAGCAGTAGATGTAGTCTGTCCTTCCAGCTGTCTGTCCACCTGTACGTAGGGAACCTTACACTGCCCCCCCGTTACCTGGTCATGGACCCCAATGGTTTTAGTGCCTTCCTGTTGAATTTGTCTGTAGCATCTGCAAAATTCTGAAAATGTCATCAGAGAGTTGGGTCCAAAGGTTACTTGTCAATCTCCTGGTTGAGTGCCATTTTTTTTTATAGGTGACAGTAATTGTATGTATGGGACTACAGAATATGTTGGTGATATTTGGGCAACAGGAGATAAAAATGATAAGGAACATGAGTCCGTCTGCTGACAAACCTTAAAAAAAAAAAAAAAGCCATCTAGTGGCCATGTCATGCTATTGCATGTTTGTGCTTCTACTATGACAGTACTACAATGCCATCTAGTGGCCATTCACTGCTATTGAATATTGTGACTGAAATGACCATTAGGCCATGTTCCCGTGGGTGAAAATGCTGCATTATTTTTTCGAACCAAGTGTCTGCAACAGAATGTGTAATGGAAGTCAGGTCTGATTATTGCAGTTTTTTAATGTACTTTCTTCCCTTTTGGGTTCGGATTTGGCACAGCATTTTTTTTGTGTTCTTTACATGCATTTTTTTAGTTTCTCCATAAATATTAAGCGAGGAAATGCACCAAAAATGCACAGTTTTAACAGCATCTCTAACACCCTCCGGCTCTCCCCATGTGCCAGGTATGGCGTGATCTTCTGAGCCCCTGAGCACGCTCCATATAACCGCTCCTAATTTTTTTTTCACCACTAAAATCAAAAACTATTCAAGTCTGGTATCATTGTAATCGTACTGACTTTACGATTCAAGTTACTAGGTCACTTTTACCGCACACATGGTCCTAGCACTCAACCCACAAAAAATAAGCCATTATACAGCGATGTTAATGAAAAAATGTTGTGGCTCTTCTGTGGTGAGAAGGGGTTAAATGTACTTTTGAGCAGAAGCTTTAATAAAATTGCAGCAACTTTGCTTGAACAGTTAGAGAACAGATTTTCTGCACAAAAAAAACCCTGTAATATTTCTGCTACGTGGGAACATGGCCTTAAACTGAATATAAACATTTGGAAAAAGTCCTCCATGCCAAAGACAAGCGTACCCACAAAAGTATAAGAGCAGGGGTTATTTCACGGCACTTAACAGGACTGTAGTCCTTTATCAGCCGTCAGCACAAAAAAAACTGCTAGAAGAGAAAAAAAAACACAAAAATGGTCCTAAACCTACCAGTACAGCCGGCTTTAATGTCTAAGACGGCCATAAGAGGGGAGAAGAATCCCTTTAATTCTTGGGACAATGGTTTGTTTTAACAATGCTAATCCAGTGTGGCCGCCGCAGCCAGAGCGCAGCACAGGTGATATGAATGGGTCCGTGTAGTCCCGGGCACACAGCTTTTCAGTGATCTGTGATTCCCTTTCTCCAGGTGCGGCCTCCTGCAGGTGGGGGACAGACTGCTGTCTATCAATGGGATCCTCACTGAGGACGGGACCCTGGAGGAAGCCAATCAGCTCCTGCGAGACGCCGCGCTGTCCAATAAAGTCGTCCTGGAGATCGAATACGATGTGGCTGGTGAGTTAGGAGGGATTGTGGATATAAGTCTTTGCACCCCCCACAGATCACATCATAATGCAATCTGCAAAAAGCTGGGAAATCGGCTTGCGGGTGCAGATGCAACAGACGGAGTGTGGGTTTGTGTGCACACACTGACTTCTGCCGTCTGCGTCTATTGGCGCCTGATATCTTACACAGGAAACACAAATATAACGTGGGATGAACCATTCTGTCATCACAACGCTTTAAAGGGACGCTCCGGATGAGACGTTTGCACTGGTATCAGTGATGCGGGGCCTGGGGGAGGGGAATCCCATGGGGCCATGTCCTTCCACCATTGCGTCGTCTTCTGTGATGAGAGCTGTATTAATGATCCAGTTTCCATTACTGATTTGCCCTTTTCCTGGTTTCTCCAAGAGTCTGTGGTTCCCAGCAGTGGCACCTTCCATGTTAAGCTGCCAAAAAAGCGAGGCGTAGAGCTGGGCATCACCATCAGCTG
Source organism: Oophaga sylvatica (assembly GCA_033576555.1). Lineage (NCBI taxonomy): Eukaryota > Metazoa > Chordata > Amphibia > Anura > Dendrobatidae > Oophaga > Oophaga sylvatica. The sequence goes on along the minus strand of JARQOD010000009.1, from coordinate 63,279,113 downwards.
TGAGTACCCGGGGAGTGTTTTGTGGTGTGTCTGTCACTTCTTAAGGGATTTTCCACTTTTTCAATACTTTCTGTTAGTATGACTATAGATATTCAGGAAGCTGAGATATATGGAGCTGTTTGCATAATAAGCAAAAATTGTATTTGTGGGACAGCTTTATGGAGAATAATCGCCCCTATACAGTCACCCATCACCAGACCTCGGGGTCCGGTTTACAGTTTTCCTGACTAATGGATGAGCTGACCCCCCGCTAATTCCTTTATATCCCCAGAAACCATTTGTAAACCTCTTTGCTTGTGGCTATAGGAAATCATTATGTATCATGCGAGTGATTAGCCGCCCCCCGCCCAGGGCGTGAGATTCTGTAATGCGGAGACTTGTATTCCCACCGCTGCCGTCATGTGTCACGGGACACGTCCACCGCAGCCTCCCCGTCTGGTGTCCCCCCTCGTTAATCATCTCCAAACCGGAGGCCCCAGCGGAGACGACACTGAATTAATGAGACGTTTATTATCCGCACGCAATCGATCTCCTCTTGTATTTTTCTTGCCGCTCTTCCTGTCCCTGTGGAAGGAGAAGTCCTGTGATTTATTATCCATCCCGGGGCATCCAGGACCGGCGTCTGGAATAACAATGTGCCAGCTCGCTGCCATGTATGTGGGGACATGGGGGCAAGTAAAGGGCTCCTGCATCTTAAGAGACCGACCATGGGGCTGCTGTAGGGCCCTTGGGGAGAGGGGGCCCGGCTCTGGTTGGCCTTATCCTCTTTGCCGCTAAGGTGCCATGGGCTCTTCTGCCCTGACACCATTTTGAGCCTTGCTATAGCGCCCCCTTTTTTTTTGTGCGTGGCGTATGCGCTTTCTTTTGTGCTGTGGTTTGCTGTGCACTTGTACAAAAATGGCTGCCAGTAGTCAAATAGTGAGGGGGTGTGCTGTAACTCCACACTTTGCATGTACTGTTGGGCCAGCGCCTTTTCCACCACTATTGGCAAAGCTTTGATAAGTGGCCCTGACCCGTGTGAGGTAGCGCCGCTTACCACCGTTTTGGCCCGTTCTTTACCGCCCGGTGATGCCAGTCGGATTTGATTATTGTGTGTGTGACTGACGCCAAACTCCTCACTGACTGTCACCATTCTGCTTTTATTATCAGCCAGCAGAAAACCCGGCGAGCCTTTAATTATCTCGGACATCAAGAAGGGCAGCGTCGCTCACAGGTGCGGTCACGTGTCGGCCTCTGATAGCAGCAGCACAAGTCGCCACAATGCCTGACACTTCGTTACAGTGTATCAGTCTGCGGTGCAGGCACTTGAGCACACAGACTTGTAGTGAACCCTCCGCTGGGAGAAACATTTTACCTGCACTGATACATTGTAACAAGACAAGATAGAGATTCCTGCTACTAATGTGTTCAGCTTATAGAGGATTGTCCTGACTGGCTGCAATTGTAACAAATCCTCTGCTGTGAGAACTATTAGATCTGTATGGTTTTTCAGGCTTTGAGTGCAAATAAAAATGTTTCCATTCCCTGACAGCAAGCCGAGATCTTGAAAATGGTAAAGGAATTAAAATGAAGTGTCTATTACAGGCCGAGTTATTATTACAGTGATGTCAGTAGATTATAATGTGCGGCGATGGACTGGATGTAATGGGGTGTGAGTGACGACTACATCGCCCACCTCTATATAATAACGGGGTCTGTGACTTCTCGCTACAGAACTGGCACCTTGGAGCCCGGGGACAAGCTGTTAGCCATCGACAACATCCGCCTCGACAACTGCTCCATGGAAGACGCGGTGCAGATACTGCGCCAATGTGAGGAGCTCGTGAAACTGAAGATTCGGAAAGATGAAGACAATTCGGGTATGAAATGATCTATTGAGCTGTGATCACTGCTGCAAATCCCCGAAATCGCAACATTAAATCTCATGTTCATGGTAGAGATGGAAAGGAGCAGATACCATCTACCTGCACTCAGACGTCCTGACAGTATGGCGCCACCTGGTGTTCAGTGTACAGCAATGTGTACGTCCACCTGGTGGTCGCACATGCTCAGTTACTTCTTCTCCACAGTCAAGTCACCATTTTGGCAGCCAGAGGGTGAAGGAGACTTGTTCTGTCCAGAACACCCAAAGGATGAATGAGAGGATTTTCCAGTTATAATGGCAACACTAAAAATTGCTGTAAAACAAGTATTAACAGCATTTGAGGACTTTGGGGATTAAACTAATAAATGGGATAAGTTATTAATACAGTTAGACCAACTTCACTCCCACCTGATAAAAACTAGGGGCTGTGAGGAGCTGGGCCAGTCACAATACCTTATGTCACTATGTAATTTGTGGATTACACTGGAAAGGCCTCGTAGATACTGACCTGTACCCATGCACTCACTTGTTTTGCAGACGAGCAGGAAACAACAGGCGCCATCATATACACAGTGGAGCTGAAGAGATACGGCGGGCCATTGGGTATTACGATATCAGGGACTGAAGAGCCCTTTGATCCCATTGTTATTTCTGGCCTTACAAAGAGGGGACTGGCTGAAAGGTGAGTTATGATCATAATGTCCGATGTCTCAAAGACAGAAAATAAAATGACCTACAATACCTCTCCTGACCACCGGAGGTGATGAAGGACTCCACCTCTCATGGCTTATAGGAAACAATAAGGTCTCTACGTTGCAGCTCATGTTTTTTGCAGTTACTCGAAGGGTTTTTCTTTCTGTGCAGGACTGGAGCGATTCATATTGGAGATCGGATATTGGCTATTAATAATGTGAGTCTCAAGGGAAAACCGCTGAGCGAGGCCATTCACTTACTGCAGATGGCAGGAGAGACGGTGACCCTCAAGATAAAGAAGCAAGCAGAGAGTGAGTGGGCCCATCTACACTGGCGAATCGGGCTACCAGCCATGGGGCAAAGGTGCCGCAAAACATAGGGAAAAGGGGCAGGGATCGCGCAGGAGGAGGATAGAGGCCAAAGAAAAGTAAAAGGCACGAAGAGTCACTGATATCCGCTTTTGGTTTCCAGAGACACATTCTCAGAAGCTCTCCGACGGGGTAAATGAAGGGAGTGACCCGAAGACGATCTCACAGACTCTCAGAAGACTGGCAAGTTATCCGAGATGTACTCTACTACCATCCCCAGCGTGGACAGCGCTCTGGAATCTTGGGACGGGTCCGGTATTGATACAGGATATGGAAGCCATGGTGAGAAAACACAACCCCCCTAGGGTCATACTAGGGTATAAGAGCAGTCATAGAGCCCCCTATGCTGGACCCCCAATGACGGTGATCCATCACTTGCTTTGCAGTTTCCTCCTCATTGCTCCCAACACCTGGGGCCCCGGGCTGATCCTGTCCGCTTGCTTCTTCCAGGTAACTATATGCATCAGGCCGTGGGAATCTCGTTACATCCTCACGAGTGGAGAACGGCACGGCAGAAGATGAACACGCCACCAGCCGAGCACAGGAAGAGTTACCCCTTCCTGGATGGCAGCTTTAATGAGGAGGAGTGGGACAAGCCAGCTCGGTATGTGGCTGGATGAGTAAGATTCCCACTGATCCGTCCGTGATATTAACATTATATTCAGTGACAACCACCAATATTAGCAAGTGATAGTGCTAGGAGTTGTCAGCCGGCTCTCTGAAGACCCTGAATCGCTGTGCATTGTACCTGCAGCTTCGTTCTACTCTTCTTGTGTAAGCAACGTTCATCCTGAGCTTGCTGGTTCTTGCACAGAAGAGCAGCATAGTTGGGACGTCTTAAGAGAAAGGAAACCAAAATAACATTTACTAAGCTGTTTATTCCACTTTTTCCCTCAAACTGCACATCCAAAAGATGTAAATTGTGCAAAAAATAGCAACTTTTCTCTGCACCCCCCAAAATCCAAATGTAGGTGTGATTTACAACAGATTAATACTAAAGCCTGAAAATTGCTCAAGTTTAGGTACAAATGTACACTTTACAGAGGAGAAATAAATGTAGCAAACCTCAGCTCGGGAATAGGATTAATGCTGCCCCATTTTTTCCATTAAAATATAGGACACCTAATTAAATTAATGGGGTCTGTTTGACACCAATGGGGTCCATCATGTCTCAGATGCTGCTGTCATTCTTCACCTGGCCTCACTAATATACTGCCAGCACACCTGAGTATATCTGACAGGGGCTGGCTGATCCTTTCCATAGATAAGAGTGAGCCCCCTCACCTGGGTACACATCCACCAGGCAGAGGAGATTGGCTTAACTATTAAAATGAGCAGACAGCCCCCTTCACACAATAGTGGGACTGCTCAGATGTGAACCTGCTGAACCAGGGACCGCAGCATGGACCCTGTGATAATAGATTAGTAAGTTGTATAAATGATGATATTAGGCTTTCTAATATGAGCTTAAAAAATTCCTCGCTGGCCCCTTTAATTTTATAGGTTTCTCAGAGTTGTGTTCTGCCCTTTGACAAAAGCAGACATTTGAAATTGATAGGGAGTTGAAATGTAGAAACTTTTAGAAAGTTCTCTAACTCTTCTGATGTGCAGTTGTGATGATTATGGACACTGTATCTGAATTTCTGGTCCCACTAACCTCCCTCCACCCATTCACCATCATGGCCCCCTGTTACACCTGCTCGTATTTTGTGTACCTGGAGGAGCGTCTCCTGTCATCATTTTCTCACCGCGTCTCTGTTCTCCTCTCTGTGTTTTCTCTCTTTCTCTTCCCAGGTGTTCTATGTCTCAGCTCTGAGCCCCTCATCCTCCTCCTGTGTACTAACAACTCCCGGGGGGGGCTCCTGTTTTGCTATTTTCGTTTATCTCACGCCCATCCTCCATATTGTCCGTTCCATTGTTTGCACCCGTCTGTCTCCACCTGCATGTCCTCCTCACCTCAGCTTCGGCCTCATCTCCCCTTGCTCCTCCTTCCATCGGGGAATGATCTGGTGAGTGCCTTGAGTTGTGGAGTTGCACTCATGATTTGCACACTTGGTGTCAGAAGACCTGAGTGTGAGCCACAATGCTGCTCCGAAGATGCTGCTGAAGACTCACCATGTTTGGTTCAACAGATACCCCAGCCAGCCCAACGGCCTGGAGAGCGAGCATGATGATAGCTTCTGGAGAGTATTCGGGGAAGCTTTGGAAGACCTGGAAACATGTGGACAGTCTGAACTCCTCAGAGAGATCGAGGTAATGGGGTTTAATAGGATTATCACAATTCAAGGAGCATTCACCGTTCTGCTGGAAAACTGTTAGCTCTCAGGCTCACAACTTGCTGCGGGATATTTTCTGAAGTGGTCTGTAATCTGAAGCATAAAACGTGCAGCTCTGGCAGTGACTGAAGTAAAAGACTTTTTTATTATAGAAGTAAAGCAAAGTATTTGCAAATGTTGGGTTGCTCACATGCTTTAAAGCCGTGGTAGGGAAAGCTTTTCACAGACTCCATTGCTTTCATGGGTCACCCACTAATTTTGCTTCCTTACTCAGGCTTCCATCATGACCGGCAGCGTGCAAAGTATTGGGCTTGATGGCAGCAAACTTCTCCTAGAAAACTCCAGTCAAAGTAGCCGCTTCCTGCATCGGAAAGGAGGTTCCCACCACTCCAAAAACAGCCCCAAAAAAGAGAGCAAGCTCAACCAGGATCCCAAAATCCTAAAAGATGACGGTCAAGACATGTCCACAGCTACTGCAGAGCTGCTGAAGGTGACGAGACCAAAGAATACAGTCACAAGTATATTAATATAATTGTCCCTTGTCTGGGGTTGCATATGTAATACCACAACTACAGAATCAGAGATCTAGGCTGCTGTATGCACAGTCCTGGCACAGAAGGACCCGTGTAGTTGTTCTCTTCTGTGTCAGGACTTTGCAAACAGCAGCCTATATCTCAGCTTCTTAGGCCAATTTGAGGCATCTGAAGATGTCCTCATGCCCATGATGCCAAACTGGACATACTGATGAACTGTACCCATCTGTCCCTGCAGGTGACGGTCATGAAGGATTTGGAAACGGATGATTTTGGCTTCAGTGTCTCAGATGGGCTTCTGGAGAAAGGTGTTTATGTCAATATGATCCGGCCCGGGGGTCCGGCAGATAGGAGTGGTCTACAGTCCTGCGACAGGATATTACAGGTGAATGTAGCGGCCAATCATACTCCAAAATTTGCATCATGTGACGGCACAAGCGCATTACGAGTTGGCTCTAAATGATCCAATTTTCTAAATATTCTGAAGAGTTATCGCCTCTAATCCTGCGTCACAAGCGAGCGGTGCTGACGACCACTGTGCACGAGTCTCGGCAGATGTGCGGATTCATACATTATTGGCACCTCTCCACTGCAGGTGCCAAAGAAAATTATCACACAGTAAAATTCCTTTAATCGGCATTAATGAGACCTGACAGCCAAAGTTCCACATATTCTGGATTATCTTACAAAGTTTACTCCTAGAGATGCAAAACCTTCAGGAAATCCTCCCAAATAATTCTTCCTTAAAATACCCCTCATTACTGTGATATTCAAAATTAATTAAAGCAGTTAATATTAATATTTGATACAATAAACCAATGATCAGAAAGTATGCCGGGGAGCAATATACGAAGTGTTACATCAGTAAAGGCTTATTCCTAAAATAATTCTCTATCCATAGGATATGAGATAAATCATGACTCGCTGGGGGTCTGATGGCCGGGATTCCCAGAGATCCCAAGAACAAAGCTCTGCAACCATGTTGAATGGTGCCTAGTTGCGCAAGCTTGACCTCCGCTCCGAACATGGTCTATTGGACTGACGTAAATAGTCGAAAATATTCACCTTTGCTCCATTCAGGACGGTGTTGCTGAGCCGACTGCACAGGTTTCAGAGCTTCGTTCTTGGGATTACTGGAGGCCCCGAAGGTCAGACCCCTAACGATCACTGAGGTACCCCCTATGGATGGGCCATTACTTGTTATTTCAGGAATAATCCATTAATCTATGTAACGGCTTTATAATTATCTCGTGAAAAGTTCTGCAACTTTCTAATTTGCTTGTTTCAGTCTGCCACCATTTTAAATATACGTGCTTGCTGTCAATGTATAGCAGCGTGTTTCTTTCCATCCAGAATGGACCGATTGTTAGAGAGCACAGATATAATTGCAGCGACCCAGGCTCCTGTGTCATTTAAACATGAGGGCAAGTTTTCCACCAAGCACAGATCCTGAAAATGGTGGGAAACTGATCTCATTAAAAAGTTGAAGAATATTTCATAAAATGGGTAACTTAATGCAAATGTGTGAACTCTAAGAAAACACGAAAATACTAGCATGGGGGTCTCAAGTCCCTGTTCTTGCTTTTCATGAAGATGGTGATGAAAGTGGGTAGATGCAAGTTAATAAAATGCGCCCTGTGTCTCCTGATTCAGGTGAACCACGTGCGCACACGAGATTTTGACTGTTGCCTGGCTGTGCCTCTGCTGTCTGATGCTGGGGACAGGTTAGACCTGGTCATCACCCGGAAGTCTCTGTCCGCTGGGATTCGGGAGGAGACCCTTAAACACCCCTCAAGTCTAGAATCTAAGACGAGCACAAAGACCCTCTGAGGAGCCTGAAATATGACTTTCCTGTACCCCTCAACCTAGAAGAAGCGGCCGATCCGAGCACATTGCTATGGTCACATCCATATTTTTATCCCATTTTGCTATTTCTTTGATGTATTCACTAGGATTGCGGAGTAACCGTCCTCGTGGTTGGAGATTCATCCCTCTCTCGGTGCTATCAGTTTTACTTTGACTCTATACCTCATAGTAATAAGAATCTTCTCGTGTCGCGTCCTCGTGGCGAGATCCCAGAAATACGGAAACCATTTTCCTTGTGGTTTGTACAATGTGGGTGATGCTGAGATATTAGGTGAGCCCCCCGTCCCTCATCACGTTTCTAATATTTTGATCACTAACGCACTTTATACGCTCCTCATACCCTATGATCTGTTTTTAGCGATTTTTCACACCACACAAAAGGGCACAAAATAGATTAGATACTTCTGTAATCATGACTACTGTAAAGATGTCCCCCCTCACACCGGATAGAAACCATTGCTGCTCCAAAGATGGCCGCCTGCACAACAGTGTCTCCCCTCACACTGGATAGCAATCATGGCTACTGTAAAGATGGCCACCCTCACAACAGTGTTCCCCTTACACTGGCCAGTAACCATGGCTGTTCCAAAGATGTCCTCCCTCACACCGTACAGCAACCATGGCTGCTCCAAAGATTGCTGCCCTCACAACAGTGTCTCCCCTCACACTGGATAGCAATCATGGCTACTGTAAAGATGGCCACCCTCACAATTACGTCCCCCTCACACTGGACGGCAATCATGGCTGCTGTAAAGATGGCCACCCTCACAATTACGTCCCCCCTCACACTAGACTGCAATCATGGCTGCTGTAAAGATGGCCACCCTCACAACAGTGTTCCCTTTACACTGGCCAGCAACCATGGCTGTTCCAAAGATTGCCACCCTCACAACAGTGTCTCCCCTCACACTGGATAGCAATCGTGGCTACTGTAAAGATTGCCACCCTCACAATTACGTCCCCCCTCACACTGGACGGCAATCATGCCAACTGTAAAGGTGGCCACCCTCACAATAATGTACCCCCCTCACACCGGACAGCAACCATGGCTGCTCCAAAGATGGCCGCCCTCACAACAATGTCTCCCCCTCACACCGGACAGCAACCATGGCTGCTCCAAAGATGGCCGCCCTCACAACAGTGTCTCCCCTCACACTGGATAGCAATCGTGGCTACTGTAAAGATGGCCACCCTCACAATTACGTCTCCCCTCACACTGGACAGCAATCATGACTGCTGTAAAGATGGCCGCCCTCACAATTATGTCTCTCCTGACACTGGGCAGCAATCATGGCTGCTGTAAAGATGGCCGTCCTCACAATTACGTCCTCCCTCATACTGGACGGCAATCATGGCTGCTGTAAAGATGGCCACCCTCACAATAATGTCCCCCCTCACACCGGACAGCAACCATGGCTGCTCCAAACATGGCCGCCCTCACAACAGTGTCTCCCCTCACACTGGATAGCAATCATGGCTGTTGTAAAGATGGCTGCCCTCACAATTACGTCTCCCCTCACACTGGACAGCAATCATGGCTGCTGTAAAGATGGCTGCCCTCACACTGGCACTTACACACTACAGCTCCCAGCATGAATTGCAATCATGTCACCGTCATTTCATTTTTTTTTCCCTATTGTTCAGGACCACAGCGCACTTCTTCCATCTTTCGTCATTTTTATGTTTCTTTATCCAAAAAGTCCTGTAACAACCAATCAGAGCGCGGCTTGTTGAGGTAAGACAGAAGCTGTGATTGGTTGCTGCCGGCACCCCCTCTTGTTGATAATGGCGGGCATCAGCGTGAATCGGAGGGTTTTTAGTGTCATTTAGCGTCCACACTGCCAGCGATGAAAGAAAAAAGTGTTCATAGGCCAGCCTGGTTCAGAACGGGGCATGCCGCCATTTTGATTTTGTTTTTTTACTGTGACCACTCTTATCAGGACCAGGTGACACGCAGCCTCAGGCCTAGAAAATGGAGGAAATGATTGTGACCGGCGCAAGTCTGGGCAGCGTCACGTATGAAAACCTACACAAGGCGAGACGCCGCCCATAGCAACCAATCACAGCCCAGCTTTCTGGAGCAGTTAGGAAATTAAAAGCTGTGTTCTGATTGGTTGCTAGGGACACTCCACTGGTTTCTAGGTGAGGCCTAGTTTCTGGAGCAGCCTGTTTACAGGTGATCTGAGGGACGGTAGTTGCCATGTGACTGCCGGAGGAATATTTTCATAATATTAACTTAAGGAAAATGATAAAATTTACACAAAAACGGCTTCCATGATGTCACGGTTCTGCAGGGAGTGCGGCTTAAGATATCTTTGTAGTAATATGGCAGCTTCACTGATATTAAGATGGCTGACCTGATGTCAAAAGCTGCAGCCCCAAGTGCTGGCTGTATAAATGTTGTGAAACTACAATTCCCAGCATGCCCTGACAGGCTGAAGATATCAGGGCATGCTGGGGGTTGTAGTTTCACAATCGGGGGGTTGTAGTTTCACAATCGGGAGGCCTACTGCTGACAAGATGGCCGCCACCTGTCTCGTTTTTCTCTCCGTCCAGGTAAGTGACCGTTTCAGGGTGCTCGCCGCTCCCGTACTGGAGGTATTTTTATATGCAATATTTGTGGGGTACAGAGCTCCCAATCTAGTGGGGTCTTTTTAACGATGCATTTAAACCGAAGGCTTTAACGATCGTCTCCCTGTACTCTGTCCTATGCATTTCCAATGAGCGCGCCCCGTTCCCCGCATTACCAGAGGAGTATTTTTATCAGTAGGAGTAATAACTTGTAAAGTATTTTTCTACAGATTTCGGTATTCTTATGTATTCAGGAAAGCACAATCCGTCGAGATGACAGGAGCCGGAGAACTTTATTTTATTCCTGTTATGGGCACATTTGTAAATAGGTTTTTTTTCTGTATTTAAGAAGAAAAAAATGCAAAGAAAATGGGAATATTGTGTATAAAAAGGGGATTTTTAATAATAAAATATTGAATTTTACCCGCTCGGGCAAACTTATTTTCTTAAAATAAAATCTGAAAGTCATGACTGGCTGCAAAAATCTGAAAGTCATGACTGGCTGCAAAAATCTGAAAGTCATGACTGCCCCCCCTGTAACCAGAACTGGTCTCCAGCTGCTGCAAAACAACTCCCAGCATGCTGATAGCATTCAGGTGTTAAGGCATGCTGGGGGTTGTAGTCACACAACAGCTGATTAAAGACCACTGGGCGTATTTCTAACTCTGTCCGGGGCAAAATGTACATGTCCAGCAGACGTCTTATTAATCTGATAAGGGGTTGTCCGGCGGCGTTCACTTCTGTAGCAGGAGCTGAGCGGCACTGATGATGTCACGTCTGCACATTTAGGCACTAAGCAATGGCATCAGCGCTGAAAGTGAACAGTGCAGGACAACCCCTTTAAGACATTAATAAAGTGATGGCGTATCATTAAGGTATCACTTTATGATGGGTGGTGGTGGTACAGCTGCTTTCCAAGTGAACAGCAGCGCTAGACCCCATCCGCGATTCATGGGTTGTCCCAGCAGTCGGACTATAACCTATCATAAAGGGACGGTGTATACTAGCGCTACCATCGCCAGTAGATGGGAAAAACATTTAATAAGCTGTCAGGATACTTCAGCTTCTATTCTTCTTATGCGCTGTGCCTTTCCTCTGTGATTCCTCCTGTAAATGTGTGAATATTGCAACCGAGTGTTACCATTCCCATTGTCAATTGGCCAGTGTCTGGCTACAGTGTTGTCTTACCATTAATTAGAGAATGGTAATTCCCATTTTCAATTCATTCATTTCCAGGAGGAATAACGAGGGGTTGGCAAAATGCAGACTTCTGAAAAAAAGATGGACCACGTGTTAGGAGTACGCTGAAGCCCGCTCATCTCCCCCATCGACGCGGAGCACAGTAATAACCGCACAGATCAGAGTCGGGATGTTATTCTGTTTATTATTGGAGTTAATTACAAAAGCCTCTAATGTTACAGGATAAAATGCAGAGTGATATCAGTGATACAGCAAGGAAAGGCATCCCCTCCCCCGCTGCAGCCGGTCTGCATCGCTGCCAGTGTGGGAAGGGTTAATGCTGGACCTTGGAGGGTCCCTGTGAGAATCAGGAGATTTGGGCTGTGGATGAGATCTGAGACTTTCACACTTTACAAATCTGTTTTTTTTTTACACTTGGCTTCCAGAACATGTAACATGTGGATTTATTGACCAGTGGAGTATACGACCAGTACAGGTACTGGGAATCCTGAGTGTATGGACTGACACTGGGCCGCAGCTGTCTCCAATCCTACAACCCTGTGTATACAGCTACGATGGCAAACAAGGGAGATGGGGGGCTGTGGTGCGGGGACCCCATCTATGTACAGGGTAGCAGCTATATGGGCTAAAGGAATTGTCAGGATTGGAAGAGCAGCGCCTCCCTCTGTCTACAGGTTCTACGTGGTATTGCAGCTTGGTCCATTCACATGAATGCGGCTGAGCTGCAATTCCAGAAAACTGAAGATATGTCTGAGTGACAGATGGACAAGACTGAAGGTAAATGGAAATGTCCTGGTGCCCGAGGACTAGAAAATGGAATTATAAGCTAAAATATGTGGAATAAAAATCCAATAGGTGGGAGTTAATAGATGGGCGGGGTTATGGCACTCTTAGGCGGAGCTACGGTGCATTGTGGGTGTGTCTTCAGTATCGATTCCTAAATAATTAATTGAAAAATTAATTTGGCATAAATTCTATTCTGGACACAAATTGCATTCAATCAGCCTGAAACAAAAAAAATGGTGGCAGCGTAGAGGAAGATGTAGTGTGCAGAATGTGCAATGTAGAATATCTCCCCCAGCCCCCATTGTACCATAGATAAAATCACCTCTGGTCTATAGGTGTATGACCGCTCCTAGAGGCCCCCCTGCTGATTCTGGATGATACATGATGGGTTATACAATGGCAGCATTGATCACAGCACAAGTCCGTGGTGAAATATTCGGGCTGAGTGGGAGAAGGCCAATCTCAATCTCCCCACTAGATGGCGGCAGAGACTCTTCAGTGTCAGGAAATACATGCAGAGCCCCCACATAAACCCAAGAGGGTCCCAACGCTACCCCGTTCTGTGTTGGGTTTTACCACGGACATCAATGCAATAAAAAATTTCTTCACTGAAAGTTCTCACTAGTGATGAGCGAGTGTGCTTGTTGCTCAGATTTTCCCGGCATGCTCGGGTGTTCTCCAAGTATTTGGGTGTGCTCGGAGACTTAGGCTAAGTTCACATTAGCGTTTCTGTGCGCAGCGTATCATCTGCATGCGCAAATGCATGCCAAAACATGTTTGTGCAGTGTTTTTTATCCGCATCATTTTACACATGACGCAAAAAAAACCCTGTTGCGTTTTTGCATGTGTTCGATATTTCCAGGTGCTGTAATCAGTTCCTGAACATGCGCAGTCTGAAGTCAGCATGCGTATCGAACGCATCCATGCGCATGTCCTTGCGTATCAATGCGTTCCCACTGACAATGTATTTTTTTGATGCACTCATCCGCATGAGCATGACGGTGCTTATTTGACGGATTTTTGACGCTTCAAAAAATGCAACATGTTGCGTTTGCCAGACACCGCGAAACGACGCATGCATACGCATGTCCCTGCGTACACCATGTTAAAGATATGTACGCATGACGCATGCGGAACTATACAAGTCAAACGCTGTGCACCTATACGCAAATGTGAAACCAGCCTTAGTTTGTGTCGCCGCGGCTGCTAGACAGCCTGAATCCATGTGGGGATTCCCTAACAAACAGGCAATCCCCACATGTAGTCAGGCTGTCTGTAGCTGCAGTGACAAAATAAATCTCTGAGCTCGCCAAAATAGTCGGAGGACACCTGAGCAACAAGTATACTCGCTCATCACTAGTTCTCACCATTCACTGGGTGGGAGCAAACGTCCACGTCATGAGCCAGAAATGCAGCATTTGTATAAAATACAAGAAACGTTCCCAAACGAGAAAATAAGTCTATACAGGAAGAAAAGCTTATTTAACAAAACACTGTAGTAACACAGACAACCCGGCGTCTACAGCGACAAATCAGATATTGGTGTCAGACTGATCTGCGCTTGTGTCGGCCAGCTGCACGACAATTCTTATTAAATAAGCCTGTACCGTTCACTTCTGATCATCATCTTATAGGTTAAATCTCATTTCAAATGCTTTTATTCTGCATTATAGACGTTTAGTTCAGTCACATCCAGAGCTGCGTTCACAATTCTGCTCCTAGAGACTGTTGTTGCACTGCCCCCCTCCCACCCCCCACTACAGTCTGGGAGGTGAAATTTCTTGTACAGGATTACAGCCAGCAGATGGCAGCAGTGAGAATTGGAGCAATGTGTGACTGTCTGCAGCGCTGCAGTGACTGTACATTGTTACAAGATGAGTAAACTGAGATTTATACAGTTATATAAAACGTGAGCCTGCTTTCTACATCACTTTGTAGAACTGTAGGCAACGTATGTCTCCAGCTGCTGGAAAGTTTTAGGCAGAGTACGTTTGCGGCACACATCCGAAAACACATCCGCGTGCGGTGGCTAATGGCTGCACGGTTTCTCTCACCAACTAGAGATCTAGCCTTCAGATTCTGGGCCATTGGCCACCGCATGTGCACATGGCTCGGGATGCTTGCAGCAGCTTTAGTGTGGACAGACCACCATGGGCTTTATTCAGGCATCCTAATTTTTCAGCTACGATAACGGTCCGTGTTTTCATCAGTGTTTGGTCAATGTAAACTAAACAAAGGTGAAGTAAAGTGACAATTTTCTTCATCCGTGAAAATCGTAAAGCTTCTACTCATGGCAATGTTAATCACGGACTGTACGTAGATTGTACTGATGGTGTCCGCGTGCCAGCACTGGTTTTCATGGACCTATAGATTTGTATGGGTAATTTTGGTCCATGACTGATCAAAAATGGATGTTTGCAAGATTATTTTGCGGACACGAAGTCTGCAAAGAAAAAAAAACAAGCATGTGAGTAGCATCAGACTTTACTGGGTACCTGTCCTACCTGTGAAAATCACAGAGCACTATACATTCAACGTTAATGTCGTCCGTGGCCATAAATCAGCCGAGAAGAGCTCAGAATAAGAGCTAAAGAGACCACATTACAGCTGAATCTGCAGGAAAACAAAAAGCCAAACTGTGCAAAATTTGTAATAAACCCAATTACAAAAATGATTTCAGCCAAAAATATATGCATTTAAGTTGTAAAAAAAAAAAAATTGCCCTGAAAGGTGGCCAACCCCTTTAATGCAGCTATCACTCCCCTTTCAATTGTGAACTGCTAATGTGGCATTAAGAGATGTCTGCCAGTCTCATGCGCATGATAGGATGTGTGCACCAGACCCACAAAGCATCCGCTGACCCCATACAGAAGTGAATAGGGATTGATGGCCCCTTTAAGTGTACACTGCACCTGCGTCTTTCCTGCAGTTGGAGCAGAGCGGCCTGTGGAAGCATTGTTAGGCTGCTGCCTCTTCATAATAACTGGAGGTAGGTACAAGCGATAAATCATCATTAAAAAGTATATTGAAGTATATAAAAATGTTTCAGATCTGATGATATGAGTCTGTCTCTGCACAGAGAGATCAGGGGCTCACTACAAAGTTTTACAAAATACGCATTAGCGCACACATATTATACAACGTTCTCTACGAGAGCTGACGAATCAGAATGCTAGTGCAAATAGAGATCTCCATAAACCTGAATCTAGGGAGAGGGTTAGTAAACCTCCGGATCGAGTGCGTCGCTCGCCTGAGGGCGGATGGACACTGGGTCACATCATGGTCTCCACAATGACGTGTGTGGGCTTCATGTGACCTCCGTCTGGACAGAAAGGTGCAGACCCCTCCGATTCCTCGGCCCAGCGATTAATCTCTATTGGGGCGGTCACCAACTTAATCCTCTGAAAACAGAAATGCAAAGGATTTAGCCACAAACATTTAATAAGCTGCCATTTCTCTACAAAAATATACTGCACTTTGCATTTTGGGATGGTGTACTGCACAAAGATATGCGGACACTCGGGCCTGATGATGCGCCAGCACTTCAGGTGAAGGGCTCATACTCGGGGCTCATGATGTGTCGGCACTCAGGGTGCAGGGCTGCACTAGGGCTCATGACGCACAGGCAATTGGGGTGCAGGGCTGCCACTCGCTGAACTTCAGGGCTCATGACGCACAGGCACTTGAGGTAAAGGGCTGACACTCAGAACTCATGACGGACAGGCACTTGGGGTGCAGGGCTGACAACCTGCTGAACCTCAGGGCTCATGACGTGCAGGCACTTGGGGCACAAGGCTGACACTCGGAACTCATGACGGACAGGCACTTGGGGTGCAGGGCTGACAACCTGCTGAACCTCAGGGCTCATGACGTGCAGGCACTTGGGGCACAAGGCTGACACTCGGAACTCATGACGGACAGGCACTTGGGGTGCAGGGCTGACAGCCTGTTGAACCTCAGGGCTCATGACGTGCAGCCACTTGGGGTGCAGGGCTGACAACCTGCTGAACCTCAGGGCTCATGACGCGCAGGCGCCTGGGGTTCAGGGCTGCCACCCGCTGAACCTCGGGGCTCATGACGCGCAGGAACTTGAGGTGCAGGGCTGACAACCTGCTGAACCTCAGGGCTCATGACACACAGGCACCTGGGGTACAGGGCTGACACTCGGGACTCATGACGGACAGGCACTTGGGGTGCAGGGCTAACAACCTGCTGAACCTCAGGGCTCATGACGCGCAGGCACTTGGGGTGCAGGGCTTCCACCCGCTGAACCTCAGGGCTCATGACGCGCAGACACTTGGGATGCAGGGTTGACAACCAGCTGAACCTCAGGGCTCATGACGTGCAGGCACTCGGGGTGCAGGGCTAAAAACATGTCAACACTCTGATCGTGGGCCTAAAAGTTTATATTCTTTACTGTCAGTAGATTCATCACAATCCTCCTGTACCTCGATCAGTGATCCTTCCGCACGCACGACTTTAAACACCACGACCAATGGAATACACAGCATGGAGGACAGCGCTAGGGCCCAGCCCAGCCAGATGGCCCAATCTGGATATGTGTAATACTTGTTGTACGTCAGAGGGGTATATTTGGCTAAAGAGAAGATGAAGCAGCCCTGAAAAAAAATAATTTAATGAGATGTTAGTGAGGCTAGAACACCCCTTCTACAATCTCCCACAAATCCCTATAGGTATGGATAGACTGCAGTTTCCTCTTTTTCTGATAGGGGGCACTGCAGGTAAGGCATGTATTAGGTGGCTGTAAAGGTTTACACCATACTTGAGTATGGAGGAGGACGTGTGTCATAAATAAGCGTTTTCTCACCACGCAGAGCAGCGGAGTGATCGCACACCAGCTCCACTTCATCCACGGTCCTGGCCGGTACCCGATCATGTCCTCAATGTTGTCATATAATTTATTGGCGCCTGGGGAGAGAAAACCAGCGTCACACATGATGGAGGCTCAAGAATAGAGGGACAGGTACAATCTACTCCCTGATACTTACCATAAACCCAGGCTACAGCAATACATTCAAAGAATGCAACCCACAGAAGGCAGACACCGCTCGCTGCATAGTAGTCGAAAAGTTGGAATACATATATGCCGCCCTGTGGGAGATGAAAGAGAGGAGGTTACTGGGCCATGTACACATTGCACAAGCGACATGCCTTGTCTAACGGGCGAGCATCGTACTAATGTGACCGCTGCATGGTGGAAACCTAGACAGACACTTCGCCAGCGAGTTCTCCATTGTCGTCATTGCTGTGGGTGGTGATAAATGGCGCAGATATAAATAAGGGGGTCGCCATGCAATACACAAGCCGCCGTCCAGCACATCTGGGCTTTGTAGTGACTCTCTCCTCTAGCTCATAGAGGGGTTCCCAAGTGAAAGACCCCCCCTTCTACGACATCTGTGCTATCTGCACGTAAAAATAGGAAAATCAGTCTCCACATTAAGCAGCGTGGCCCTTTAAATAGACCACGGTGACTGATGAACTTGCGGAAAAACACGTGAGCCCGCAGTCTGTAGCCGGCCTGGTACTGGAGTGGAAAATTAGGATTGCTTCGTTTCCTACATGGCTAAATAGAGTCCGAGAGAAAAAAATGCCCACAGCATTTACAGACAGCAAATAAACACGAGGCCCATCTGGACGCTCAGGACGAGGCGCCGACCTCAGACTCTGACTGTATTCTGCTGCGGACGACCCCCAGATCCACGGTGCTGTACATCATGTGCTAAATCCAGACAAAAACAGTTCTATATGGAGGTGATCTGCATGGAGACATCCCGGGGACTCATCGAGAAGGCTCCCATCATATGTCACCAGCATGCACGCTGCACATGCTTCATGCAGAGAGTACGACTAGCTCAGCACATTCCACGATCACACCGGCTCTTTTTTACACCTCGTATTACAGCGGCAGAGATAATGGGGGTCCAAGGATTATGGTGTTGTGTACTTACCTCTGTGACCATAGTTAACCCCAGAAGATAGCTGAGGAAACACATGATAGCGATGAAGATCTCTCGCCTGTATCCCTTCCGTAGGAAGGATGGGTACAGATCAACTAATGACGTGACCTGTCCTTCAACTTCAACAAACTGTCAGGAGGGAAAAAAAAGGCGAGAGGGTAACAGCGGGCAGTGTGGTGGCAACGAATCCACAGGGCGTACGCAGCCAATCATCTCACACAGACACAGTGACATCACTATGTATCTAAGCCCATCATGTCATTGTGTATCTAAGCCTATGATGTGTGATACTGTGCCAGGAAACCTCATAGTAAACCTTACGTCATACTATTAGTGATTATAGATTAAGACATATAATTGCTACAGCTGTAGGGTGGTGAAGGGGTTAATCATATCGAGATGAAGGGGACGTCTCTGGTGGTGTAGGTTGATCATTTCGTGTTATTTACCATAAAATATAGAATTTGGGGTCTCTCGTTAAAGGGGACTGATTCCTTTGGCTCCAAGCTACCGGCAGCCACCACTAGGGGGGGTTATACAGATTCAAGATTGAGTTGAATGGGAGCTGCACAAATTCATCTCTATAGAGCTCCCCCTAGTGGCGGCTGAAGACTGCCAGAATCCGACAGACGGCAGAGGTGAAGGCTGTTTTAGGGGATACGTACCTGGCTATCTAGTCCAAGCAACAAAAGCATTATAAAGAAAAGGATAGCCCAGAAAGAGGGCAGAGGCATCATGGAGACGGCTTTGGGGTATGCGATGAAAGCCAGGCCAGGACCTAGAAAAATAAGAAAGAGGGGCAGGGGAGGGAGATCAAGAAATTAGTCTAGTTCTGTACAAGATGGAGGACACAGCACGCTGCCGGAGTGAGGGATTCAATCTGCTCCTGACTAATTATTAAGTCCAAGAGCAAATTCCTATCTGACATCATTTGCCCCAACCTCAAACTACAAGTCACTGAACCGCCAACTACTGCACCGGAAAGAGCAGAAAAATGCAGCCAACAGCTGTAGGAATAATGGCTCTGCAGAAAACTGCATCACGTTTCTGTACGGAGGTTGATGGGGAAAAAAGCAGGAAAAACGTCACATAAAAGCGACGCCGTAGTCATCAAAATATCTGCTGCGATGACTGACATGAAGGTAAAATGATGGGCAGTAGCGCTGAACTCCCATCACGCCGTGTACAGTGGCACCGACAGGCCCCAAACACAGGATCAATGTCGGCCAAACCTGGGAGAGAAGCTGCCATCGGAGGAATCAGACAGCAGCTTCTCCATCCTCGCTGCTGAAAACCAAGTGCTTGTGTATGGGGGAGCTCGGAGATGGCGGTCTGCTGAATGAACAGTCGGCCGACAGCTATCTCATGTGTAATGGCAGCTTAGCAGCTAACAGCGAATCGGCAGAATTGTGAGTGCAGCTCTGGATGGGAATGAAATATAAAACAAAGTAACTTAAGACCAATAAAAGAAGTAAAGCAAAGTTACTGGAGATCATCTGTAGATGTTGGAGCTGCGGTTCAGGCCCCGGGGCTGGATACTATTACAGCGACATTTCTATCTCCATATCAGGGAGGCAGGAGGATTTATACAAGTGGCAAAAACCCGCAGAGCAGCACTCTCCCCGGAGCATTACAGCTGGTGGTGACAGACATGTTATGGCTTCTGCAGTTGACTCTTGGCCACTTCTAGGCCTCTTATCTCAGTACATGGAAATAATCATGTTAACCCTCGCCCCCGGGAGGGGGCGGCCACACCTGCCCAATGCCACATGCACCAGCACTCAGGAGGCCTCATTCTGGACCCGGTCATATCGACACCATCACCCATCTGCAGATCCGATATTAATGAATGTCGAGCGACAGAATCTGCATCGAATGAAGCATATTTCACTGCAGAAAATACTGCGGATTTAACTCTTTGCATTTCAGAGGGTGAAACCTACAGTAAAATCAGCAGCATTAAGTGATATATTGTGAATGGTAAAACAGCAGCACTGCACAATTTACACTGCACATATAAAAAAGTGCAAAATCTCATCCACAAGCTGCTGGTGTGAAACACAAAGAGAAAATCCGCTGTGTATAGAACCTGCGAGGCCATGACGTAATAGTGACATCTCCACCATCAGCACTGCGATGTGTTACATGTATCACCACGGCACAATCAGCAACTGCGGCACGGCCAGTAACCTCGGCACGGCCAGCAACCACGGCACGGCCAGTAACCTCGACACGGCCAGCAACCACGGCACGGCCAGTAACCTCGGCACGGCCAGCAACCACGGCACGGCCAGTAACCTCGACACGGCCAGCAACCTCGGCACGGCCAGCAACCTCGGCATGGCCAGCAACCGCGGCACGGCCAGCAACCGCGCACGGCCAGCAACCTCTCGGGTGCTGACTGCGTCACAACTGCAGAACCATGCATATAAACATGAGCCAGACTTTGATAGGGTCAACGTGCATGATGGGGTGCATAAGAGGGTCTCGTATGCACATCACCATGGCAGCTATTACTGTGTTAGGAGGACAACCTGTAGCTGCTTGTCAGAGTCACTAAAGAAAAATGATAAGTGCAGAGACAGGAGAGCCGGCATGAGCTCAGGTCTCGCGTCCTTCCTCTGCAGCCGCGCCGCTCCCTAATTTACTATATGCCCCATATTACCGACAGGAGCTGTATACTGGTGTTCACTGCAGCATTATGTGTGATTGTGCCATTCAAAGCAGCAGACAGGAATGCTTATCATAGCTCCCAAAATTAGCAATAATTATAATAACCCCTCTAGATAACGGTGCAATGTATTAATGGCTGCACGTCTGGGATTATTCAGACATGTTTGTTGCTTCCTGTGGGAATCAGATGTTGGTAAGGGTTCTGTCACCCAACGCTCCGGCAGTCGGCGACAGCCCTCACCGTGTCGTGGTCATACAGTACCTGACTCTGCCACATCTGCAATGTCCACCCCTTGCTCTTGTGCCATGAAGCCCAGGATGGAAAAAATTGCGAAGCCAGACACAAAACTGGTACCGCTGTTGAGGCATCCCAGCAGCAAACAGTCCCTATGTCACACACATGTCACGGAGCAGTGTTAATGACCAGCAAAACCCGCACGCCACCCTCCCCTGCCGAGCGCGGACTTGCCTATAGCAGTTGTACTTGTACTTGTTGTAACTTCCCAGGGACGTCATGGCTCCCAGACAGATGGCGTAGGAGAAGAAAATCTGGGTGCCGGCATCAATCCAGACCTAATGGTGAAAAAAGAAAAAACAGAGAAGAGGCAAATCACTAGTCATCAATGGCTAAAGTTAAGGTCTTGGTCCCCCATGACAACCCTTCCTGTCCCTGCTCCCTGGCAGCTCTACATTACCATAGCAAACAATAAGATCTTTTATTTCTTAGCGGAACTGGAAAACTGAAATCTGGATTTTCATTGTACACTATAAAGCCTAATATCTGTATGAAAAGCTGAGGACAAGGTCAAGAAGTGTTGTCCTGGGGACATTAAGTCAAGATGATATAGGTAAGTCAACGCAGGGTTAAAATATCTAAAAAGAAAAAATGTCATACCTTAATAACTTTCAGTGTGAATTATCTAATGTCTGTTAGCAGAACTTCTTGCCCCATGGGCACAGGTTATCTGATAACGCCGGGAAGTCACTTTCTCTGCAGCCCTTAAAGGGCCTAAGGTTAGAAAAACATGGCCGCTTTCTTCTAGAAACATCTTTGTCAAATATGTCCAAGTGCTGTGCTATGCTAGTAAATGAAAGGGATTGATCTGCAACATGGCTGGCACAACACTACATGCACTGCACAACATGGCTGACACGACGCTACATGCACAGAGTGACATTTCTGGCACGACACTACAGGAACGACGTGGCTGGCACGACACTACATCCACGGCAAGACATGGCTGGCACGACACTACATCCACGGCAAGACATGGCTGGCACGACACTACATCCACGGCAAGACATGGCTGGCACGACACTACATCCATGGCAAGACATGGCTGGCACGACACTACATGCACAGCACGACATGGCTGGCACGACACTACATCCACGGCACGACATGGCTGGCACGACACTACATCCACGGCAAGACATGGCTGGCACGACACTACATCCACGGCACGACATGGCTGGCACGACACTACATGCACAGCATGACACTACATGCATGGCAAGACATGGCTGGCACGACACTACATGCATGGCAAGACATGGCTAGCACGACGCTACATGCACAGCACGACATGGCTGGCACGACACTACATGCATGGCAAGACATGGCTGGCACGACATTGCATGCACAGCACGACCCCAACCCATAATTTGCCACCAGACCCACAGTGCGATGCAGATGCCTCCTGCTGCTCCCCGTACATTCACCCACAATGACGGAAGAGTTTTACACAGTGGATGGATGCTCTATGCAGAAGTGTAAAGGCCCCCAGGAGATGTCCCCTGTGATTGCTCCTTAGCAACTCTCACTGACACTGATTCCTGAGCGTTTATTGCATTTCCACTTTGCACAATTGGTCCCTACGGCATCTACAAGAGCGACCAGTAAGGCTTAGTTCATACTGTTGTCAGAGACCCCGATCAGAGCCTTCGTTGTCAGATTAGATGGGAACCCTTGATCCTCAACTAAGGAGCAACTGCAGAAATATTACAGGGTTTTAACCCCTTGGAGATGCAGCTATCATTTTTTTTTTTTTCCTTCTCTTCTATGATGAAGCCATTTTTTTTTATTTTTCCCTCCACATATCCATGTGAGGGCTGTTTTTTTGCAGGACGAGTTGTATCGTTGAATAATATCATTCATTGTATCATCTAGTGCACTGGAATAAGGGAAACAAATCCAAATGTGGTGAAATGGTTAAAAAAAAAAAAAAAAAGTCGTTTTTGGGTTTTGCTTTCCCGGTGTTCATTGTATGATAAAAATGATCGGGTAACATGGTTTTCCAGGTTTGTTCAATTATATACGATACAGAAAAAGGTGATTAAAAATAGACAGAAAACAATTCTTTTGAACTCAGTAACTTTTTATTTTTCCATCTATGGAGCGGTCTGAGAACTTTGGGCTGCAGTTTTTTTTGCCACTATTTTTGAGTATATATAATATTTTGAGATTTTTATTGCATTATTTGAGAGCGGTGCAGCGGCCGTATACAAGCAATTCTGCAGTTTGTATACGTCTTTCTTGTTTCAGTTCTTACTGTATAGGTTAAATCATTTTAGATTTAGATAGGACTGACCTTTGACAGATGCAGCGAGACCAAGTATGTTTTTTTTTTTAAACTGTGAAATGGGAGGTGATCGAACCTTATTTTTTCTTTTATTTAAAAAACTTTTTATTTAATTGCTTATTTTTTTACTTTTCTTTTAGTCCCTTTAGTGAACTTACAATCACCTGTTAAAAATGAAAATGCTGGGTGACACACGAACACCAAGGCAGCGGTGACGGGAGCCCTCAGCACGGCCCTGGCAAACACAGTGATCGTGCGGCACGAAGACTGAAAGCCTTACATGCTGGTGTCAGAGAATGACTACGTCATTTAAAGGGGTTTTCCCACAAACAAAAGTTCATTTTAATCAAGCAGACCTTGGAATAATAATAATTTCCACAACTGGCCGTGTTTTGATAAAACGTTCCTGTGCTGAGATAATCTTATAAATGTGTCCTGCTGTGTAATGGCTGTGGCCATGTTCCTGCACGGTCAGACACAGACATTACACAGTACACAGCAGGAACACATTTATAAGATTATCTCAGCACAGGAACGTTTTATCAAAACACATCCAGTTGTGGAAATTATTATTATTCCAAGATCTATTGAATAAAATCAACTTTTATTTGTGGGAAAACCCCTTTAAGGGATTAAACAGAGGTAATTAAATCTAGTCCTGGACGCTGCCAGTACAGGTGGTGCCTGACTGAAAAAGAAACGCTCCTAGGCCTCATTCAGACGTCTGCTTTTTGCATACGAGTGCTATCCGGTCTTTTTCACATGTAGCACCCGTATCGAGGTATAATAGTCTATATGACCATTCACATGTCCGATTTTTTCCTTCTACCGAGCTGTCCGCGGAAAATGTCGGAGACATGTCCGATTCTGATCAGAGGGTCGCATCAAAATCAACAATGCAAGTCAATGGGTCCATGAAAGAAAAAAAAATGAATCGGACTGCACTCGTTTTACATCCAAGTGTGGTTGAATTTTCACAGACTGTCAGAACAGAGAAGGTGGAGAAATTGTTTTTTTTTTATATTTCTCCATGTTTGAGAAAATCGGATGACGCTGACCAAACTCTGATAAAAGTCTGATCAGAATAATAGATCAGATATTCCCGTACGTGACAAAAATAAATAAACCGGACATCTGAGACCTGACCGACATCACCTGCACCCGGCGTGTGATACACGGACATTATTCAGGACGGAGTTAGGAAGTTTCTACCCAGCAGCACAAAAATGTCGCACTCACCTGAGGGTCTGCTAAGCGATTCATATCTGGATACAGATAAAATTTGATCCCTTCTGCAGCTCCGGGAAGGGTGACCCCACGGATCAGCAAGACGATAAGCATAATGAACGGAAACGTGGCCGTGAAATAGACGACCTGCAGGGAAAGCACAAAACACGGTCAGGGCCGCTGAGGCCGTACGGGGTGGCTTTACCTATGGGCATGTGGGCACAGAAACTGGGGGAAATGGCACAGGCACTATCCGTATATCGTGTCTGGCTGTCATTCTCTGAATGCAGACTGCTGCCGCCTTGGCTGACATGCGATGCAGCACATTATCATCAGTGGTGCTCTGTATACAGACGGTGATGTGATTTCTTCACATCTACTGAAGCTCAATATTGGATGAGCGCAGGGTCCCATCTTACCTTCCCGTGGAGCGGACACCTTTCCAAATACAGAAAAAACAGATGACCCAAGTGAGCAGGAGGCACAGCGCCAGGTCCCACTTCACTATGCCGACATCATCAATTCCCTTTGATAAACTAAGAACTTTATTCCTAAAAGAAAGAGAAAAAAATCACAGTCACCTCGATGGTAAATGGTCGTTTCTGGACGTTCCCTCTAAGAGGTGTCGTCACAGGGCGGGCGCAGTCACACCGTACACCTGGCATATGCTCCTATAACACCCTGATGGAGTTGTCCTTTGGGGGCTCGTGGACCCGTATAATTGTCCTAGCTGAGTCCTCAATGGCCTAGGGACCATCGCTTGATCACTCTATCTTCACTTGGCTTGGGACAAAACGCAGAACCATGGATGGACAAGGTGCGCTGGCGGCCATGATACTGAAGACTAAATGATGCGACTTATCGTCCTCGATACGGCTCCGCCACTAGGATCGGTAATCACAGGGTTTGGCTTTCATTTTATTTTCATTCTTCCTGTTAGCAGGACGGACCCCAACAAAAGCCTGGAATGTCTGGCAGAGAGCGAACCCTCCTGCATCGCGTAATGAGAGCACTGCAAACCTAAGGGACACGGCGGGGGGAATCTCCAGTCACTTGGTGCACACAGTATGAACCCCCCGAAGCCAGGAGATCACGATCTAATGTCTGGCAGGTGTCATCCATCTTTCCGGGCTACGGATATGTCATTGTGGCCATATTGGGCCTGCCATAGAGAGGGGCTGCCTGTCACAGACAGCTGGGTGCCCCTTTGTAGGAGTTGGAGTGGCAGCCATATTGCTTATACCCAGCTTTCCCTGAATGAGATAACTGGACAAACCTTTCATTTCTACATTTTTAACTTTACGGTTTTCCTCCAGACCATAGACATACACATTCCAGCGACGCCAGAGCCGGGCCGGCCATCGTCACTTCTGACCCCCGTTTCCGGGACATCTGCGGGTCCCGAGAGAACGTCATTCGCATTGAGTAAACAAAGCTGAGGAGCCGTACATTAGAGCCACAGTCGCTAAAACACGCCAGCCGCGGCATATTTCTTCTTCACCGTTTTCTGATGTCATATGCAGGTCAGCGGCTGCAGCCAAATCTGTCTGTGTCCACCTTCATTCTGCGGTCACTTATAATGTGTGAGTAAACAGGTTGGGACCCCGACTGCTGGTGGCCAGACAACTTTCTAATCAGTAAGAGGTAGCCACCAGCAATAAAGAGGTTAAAAAGGTAAAACTGTCACAAATCAGCTCATTTATTAAATTTCCAAAAGAGAGGCCTCATTACCCATAGCAACCATTGAGCATAGCAACCGTTTACCCAGTATAGGCTGTAAACTGAAAGCTACGCTCTGATTGGGTGACATTGCAGCAAATCAGGAGGCTCCTTTCATTCCCCATAGAGCTTTAAATAAATGAGAATTTGAATCTGATTGGTTGCTATGGGTAACGCCTCCATTTACCTCTTGCACCATGATAAATCTTCGACCAGTGAGTGGAATAAGTTCCCTTTAGAGACTCTCAAAGCTGCAGCAAAACAAGAGGGATGAGGACATCAAAGATTCCAGGGTTTATTTTAGATCTAAACTATTTATCATCCAACTTCCCGGACAGTAAGACGCCGCGGTCAGAGCGAGCAGATGGCGCCCGGCGTCTATTAATATCCGAATAAATACAATATATCAAGTAACACAAAGAGACACGAGTCACAGGCGGTTAAAGGGGTCCCCAGAATTCAAATAAAGGAGCCCCCAAGTCGGTCTTACAAACTCTATTCACCCGTTACCGAATACGATCGGAGAGCTGGACAGCGATACACACGGCCAGGATTACTACTCCCACCCGAGAGGCCAGGAATCCTACCACCTACACACGGCCAGGATTACTACTCCCACCCGAGAGGCCAGGAATCCTACCACCTACACACGGCCAGGATTACTACTCCCACCCGAGAGGCCAGGAATCCTACCACCTACACACGGCCAGGATTACTACTCCCACCCGAGAGGCCAGGAATCCTACCACCTACACACGGCCAGGATTACTACTCCCACCCGAGAGGCCAGGAATCCTACCACCTACACACGGCCAGGATTACTACTCCACCCGAGAGGCCAGGAATCCTACCACCTACACACGGCCAGGATTACTACTCCCACCGAGAGGCCAGGAATCCTACACCTACACACGGCCAGGATTACTACTCCCACCCGAGAGGCCAGGAATCCTACCACCTACACACGGCCAGGATTACTACTCCACCCGAGAGGCCAGGAATCCTACCCCTACACACGGCCAGGATTACTACTCCCACCCGAGAGGCCAGGAATCCTACCACCTACACACGGCCAGGATTACTACTCCCACCCGAGAGGCCAGGAATCCTACCACCTACACACGGCCAGGATTACTACTCCCACCCGAGAGGCCAGGAATCCTACCCTACACACGGCCAGGATTACTACTCCCACCCGAGAGGCCAGGAATCCTACCTACACACGGCCAGGATTACTACTCCCACCCGAGAGGCCAGGAATCCTACCACCTACACACGGCCATGGATTACTACTCCCCCCACCCGAGAGGCCAGGAATCCTACCACCTACACCGGCCAGGATTACTACTCCACCCGAGAGGCCAGGAATCCTACCACTACACACGGCCAGGATTACTACTCCCACCCGAGAGGCCAGGAATCTACCACCTACGCACGGCCAGGATTACTACTCCCACCCGAGAGGCCAGGAATCCTACCACCTACGCACGGCCAGGATTACTACTCCCACCCGAGAGGCCAGGAATCCTACCACCTACGCACGGCCAGGATTACTACTCCCACCCGAGAGGCCAGGAATCCTACCTACACACGGCCAGATTACTACTCCCACCCGAGAGGCCAGGAATCCTACCTACACACGGCCAGGATTACTACTCACACCCGAGAGGCCAGGAATCCTACCACCTACACACGGCCAGGATTACTACTCCCACCCGAGAGGCCAGGAATCCTACACTACACACGGCCAGGATTACTACTCCCACCTAGGGCCAGGAATCCTACCACCTACACACGGCCAGGATTACTACTCCCACCCGAAGGCCAGGAATCCTACCACCTACCACGGCCAGGATTACTACTCCCACCCGAGAGGCCAGGAATCCTACCTACACACGGCCAAGATTACTACTCCCACCCGAGAGGCCAGGAATCCTACCTACACACGGCCAGGATTACTACTCACACCCGAGAGGCCAGGAATCCTACCACCTACACACGGCCAGGATTACTACTCCCACCCGAGAGGCCAGGAATCCTACCTACACACGGCCAGGATTACTACTCCCACCTAAGTGGCCAGGAATCCTACCACCTACACACGGCCAGGATTACTACTCCCACCCGAAAGGCCAGGAATCCTACCACCTACACACGGCCAGGATTACTACTCCCACCGAGAGGCCAGGAATCCTACCTACACACGGCCAGGATTACTACTCCCACCCGAGAGGCCAGGAATCCTACCCTACACACGGCCAGGATTACTACTCCAACCGAGAGGCCAGGAATCCTACCACCTACACACGGCCAGGATTACTACTCCCACCTAAGTGGCCAGGAATCCTACCCTACCCACGGCCAGGATTACTACTCCACCCGAGTGGCCAGGAATCCTACCTACACACGGCCAGGATTACTACTCCCACCCGAGAGGCCAGGAATCCTACCTACACACGGCCAGGATTACTACTCCCACCTGAGAGGCCAGGAATCGTATCTACACAGATTCCTCCAGGCTTCCCTAGTACTGGACAATCCAGTTAACTAAAATTGCCATCCACTATACCATGAACGGAGCTGTGCACCATTGGAGGGTCACGGCCCTTTCAACATGCGGATCAGTGATGGTGTTGCGAGTCGGACCCCACCAATTTGACATTGATGGCCGATCCAAAGGACCCAATCAATCACCTCATCATTTTTTGTTTTTGCATCCTTCTTTAGGAACTTTTCTAGTTTTGCATTGACATAGGCATTGTTTGTGGGACAAATTGACACCACTTTACCATATAATGTACTGAAAAACAGGAAAAAAAAAATCTCAAATCTTTTTTAATTTTTCTTAATTTCCATAACGAAAAGGGAATGAGTCAACATATGCTTTTATTATTTAATATTTTTAAAAACTTTATTTTTTTATTATTTTGCACTATATTTTTTAACCCCCCCCCCTATATAACTAGAACCTGAGATTATTTAGTCGCTTGTTCCCGATACTGTAAAACTTTAGTATCACAGTATATAGTACAAATGATGATTCCTTATGAGGATAAACCTGCAGCGGGGTTCATGCGTGTAGAAAGATGGCGACAGCCATCATAAGAGCCAATCAGAACCCTGCGTCACTAGCTCCAATTGCCGCCGATAGAGGCAGGTGCTGGCTGGGTTATACCTGTCCTGTATGCAGCAGTCCCAACCGAGAGGCCAGGAATCCTACCACCTACACACGGCCAGGATTACTACTCCCACCCGAGGCCAGGAATCCTACCTACACACGGCCAGGATTACTACTCCCACCTAAGTGGCCAGGAATCCTACCACCTACACACGGCCAGGATTACTACTCCCACCTGAGAGGCCAGGAATCCTACCTACACACGGCCAGGATTACTACTCCCACCCGAGAGGCCAGGAATCCTACCACCTACACACGGCCAGGATTACTACTCCCACCCGAGAGGCCAGGAATCCTACCTACACACGGCCAGGATTACTACTCCCACCCGAGAGGCCAGGAATCCTACCACCTACACACGGCCAGGATTACTACTCCCACCCGAGAGGCCAGGAATCCTACCTACACACGGCCAGGATTACTACTCCCACCCGAGAGGCCAGGAATCCTACCACCTACACACGGCCAGGATTACTACTCCCACCCGAGAGGCCAGGAATCCTACCTACACACGGCCAGGATTACTACTCCCACCCGAGAGGCCAGGAATCCTACCACCTACACACGGCCAGGATTACTACTCACACCCGAGAGGCCAGGAATCCTACCACCTACACACGGCCAGGATTACTACTCACACCCGAGAGGCCAGGAATCCTACCACCTACACACGGCCAGGATTACTACTCCCACCCGAGAGGCGAGGAATCCTACCTACACACGGCCAGGATTACTACTCACACCCGAGAGGCCAGGAATCCTACCTACACACGGCCAGGATTACTACTCACACCCGAGAGGCCAGGAATCTTACCACCTACACACGGCCAGGATTACTACTCCCACCCGAGAGGCCAGGAATCCTACCTACACACGGCCAGGATTACTACCACCCGAGAGGCCAGGAATCCTACCACCTACACACGGCCAGGATTACTACTCCCACCCGAGAAGCCAGGAATCCTACCACCTACACACGGCCAGGATTACTACTCCCACCCGAGAGGCCAGGAATCCTACCACCTACACACGGCCAAGATTACTACTCCCACCCGAAAGGCCAGGAATCCTACCTACACACGGCCAGGATTACTACTCACACCCGAGAGGCCAGGAATCCTACCACCTACACATGGCCAGGATTACTACTCCCACCCGAGAGGCCAGGAATCCTACCTACACACGGCCAGGATTACTACTCCCACCTAAGTGGCCAGGAATCCTACCAACCACACACGGCCAGGATTACTACTCCCACCCGAAAGGCCAGGAATCCTACCACCTACACACGGCCAGGATTACTATACACACGGCCAGGATTACTACTCCCACCCCAGAGGCCAGGAATCCTACCTACACACGGCCAAGATTACTACTCCCACCCGAGAGGCCAGGAATCCTACCTACACACGGCCAGGATTACTACTCACACCCGAGAGGCCAGGAATCCTACCACCTACACACGGCCAGGATTACTACTCCCACCCGAGAGGCCAGGAATCCTACCTACACACGGCCAGGATTACTACTCCCACCTAAGTGGCCAGGAATCCTACCACCTACACACGGCCAGGATTACTACTCCCACCCGAAAGGCCAGGAATCCTACCACCTACACACGGCCAGGATTACTACTCCTACCTGAGAGGCCAGGAATCGTATCTACACAGATTCCTCCAGGCTTCCCTAGTACTGGACAATCCAGTTAACTAAAATTGCCATCCACTATACCATGAACGGAGCTGTGCACCATTGGAGGGTCACGGCCCTTTCAACATGCGGATCAGTGATGGTGTTGCGAGTCGGACCCCCACCAATTTGACATTGATGGCCGATCCAAAGGACCCAATCAATCACCTCATCATTTTTTGTTTTTGCATCCTTCTTTAGGAACTTTTCTAGTTTTGCATTGACATAGGCATTGTTTGTGGGACAAATTGACACCACTTTACCATATAATGTACTGAAAAACAGGAGAAAAAAAAATCTCAAATCTTTTTTAATTTTTCTTAATTTCCATAACGAAAAGGGAATGAGTCAACATATGCTTTTATTATTTAATATTTTTAAAAACTTTATTTTTTTATTATTTTGCACTATATTTTTTTAACCCCCCCCCCTATATAACTAGAACCTGAGATTATTTAGTCGCTTGTTCCCGATACTGTAAAACTTTAGTATCACAGTATATAGTACAAATGATGATTCCTTATGAGGATAAACCTGCAGCGGGGTTCATGCGTGTAGAAAGATGGCGACAGCCATCATAAGAGCCAATCAGAACCCTGCGTCACTAGCTCCAATTGCCGCCGATAGAGGCAGGTGCTGGCTGGGTTATACCTGTCCTGTATGCAGCAGTTTAAGCTCCTGAGCCCCATCTATAAGCTGGGACCCTCCATAGGATATATCATTGAAGTTCAGGACAACCCCCTATAACAAGAGCCGTACCTGGGAAAGTTGTGGGACAAATACAGGTCATTTAAACCAAACATTCACAACTTTCTAAACAGCAAATCTGGCAAGTTAAACACCAATACAACCCGGTCACCAAGTTACAAGGCCAAGCTATCCTCTTCTAGGAAAGCTGGGTGATAACCAATATGGCCGTCATTACTACTCCCCTGGCCAGCTCATTACAGTAGATTATTTTTACACCTTTGTTGCTCAAGTTTCCTCCCATCTCAACGTCCACACGGGTTCTGACCCTAATCAGGTGCCAAGATGACATTTACTCTGCTTGCCAAAGCCAAGATGGGACGGCTCCAAACTTTGCAGTCAATAATTAACCGACAGGACAAATAAAGCTATCACTGGGCGATTATATTCAAGGAAGGGGAAGTTACTGATAAGAAAGTCCCATGGGCGTTGTAATATTAAGTTTACAATAACAGAGTGACCCACATTTTGGTGGAGGGTGAGTGTTAAAGGGGTATTCTCATTCCATTAACGGGGATGTCACCTTCTGGATATCCCGTCATCTATAACCCGATGAAGCTGGAAAACATATAAAATAATTAATAAATCTATAGTTCTATCCCAAAACAGCTGCTCTCAGCCAATGTCGTCCACAAGTCTCGTGAAACACGCAAAGTCGTGCAACTGCTGCAGCCCATCAGCGGCTGATCGACTGCAGCCTTCTCAGTTCTGTCCGAGCAGACGAACAGTGCCCATGTCACCAGACTGGCGGGAATACAGGACTCAGGGCAGCAGCGCCACTCCGAGAGGTAAGTATTCATTTTTTTCTTTATACTTTATCCAGCCCCAATAGTGGAAAATGTCTTTAAGTGATGGAATATTACTAGGACATGATCAGTGGAGGCTGACCAGGGGGCTCTTAAGGATCCCAAATTTTTCAATGCGTCCCCATCTCGTTTCTGTAATTGACGGCACCCTGGTTTCTCAGCTGGGCAGTGTGTAGCCAGGAACATTGGTGTAGACGGAAAAAAGGAGATAAGGACTCCGCACTGCACCAACAATGCGACCCCACCATTCTTAGGATTAGTCCAGCTGACAAAGATCCGACCACCACTGGCCCTCACGATAAGCCATTACTTTTACTGTTCTTAGGTACTGATGTCTGTGTTCCCCACCCAATTCCTCGCCTTTTTTCTGCCGGGAAAAATGACTTGACCCTCGCTGATGTCACTCGCTGTAAGACACTGGCAGCCGTGCCGAGGAACGTCAGGAGTCTGGTTGGGCAATATATGAAGCCCAAACCAAAATGTTACAAGTGCCGGATCTCTGCGACCCATCGCTTCTGGGCTCCTGAAAGCCACGCTCTTTAAGTTCCACGTCCCAAGCCTCCATGTTACCGCATCCCTAGACTGAGGTGGAGCACAGCTCTGAATACATCAGCATTTTCAAGATTTCTGCTTCCTGTCAGTGAACGCGACTAATATGAAATATGGTTCTGATCATGTATAGCTGCCACAAATACATGGCTTCTTCAAAGGCGGAACGTCGGACATGTTTTTTTCAGCCTAAAAGTAAACACGGAGTCTCCATTCACTGTCAGCAAGCAGGGGCAGGTAATCGTTGCGATATCCTTTAGTGTCTACCCTTATAATGGCCCCGACATCGGCCTCGTTGAATGTACTCACTCCCAGAACTCTGTCACCGGGGAGGTGAAGTTGGTGGAGTTCAGTGACAACCACGTGGTCCTGTTCTTCCGAAACGTGTCCTCCACGCAGGACGGGGTGTTCCACGGCTGGTGGCATAGGGCCCACGGCAGCTGACTTTGGAAAGACTGGAACAAGTAATAGACCCCCCAGGCCAGGATGACAATGTAGTAGACATTGAGGAGAGACACGATGACAATAGAGGCGTATCCGATTCCTGGAGCGGAGGAAACAAAGATGGCTGTAAGTACAGGAGATTTACATGGAGATACATGGTCTCTGCTGGATCTCTAGTATAGATCACTGCTAAGCGAAGCCTGCAGCATAATGGACTATTGTTACTCCACATAATGGCCGCATCCAACAGGACTCCCACATGGAAGTGACACCCAAAAGTGAGAAGTGCGAGAAGCAGAAGTGTCACAAGAGCAGAGAAAACGGGTACTTCCATGTACGAAATTTCAGGCTAATCCTAAAGCCACAGGTCTCGCCTTTCTCGAGAACAAGGTCCAGGCTTGAGTATTTCTAGATAGCGCTGCACATACACACATGTACCCCCATATACACAGATCACCAGATATACACAAAAAGTCAATTTTTTTCTCATTAATGTACACTCTGCACCCCATCTTTATTTCCTTGTGGTTCTACTCCTTCATCGGAGTCCAGCTGGGTTTAATTAAACTGACAGGCACCAAACAGGAGTGCCCGGACTTTCTTCATGAGTTGAATCAAAACAGAAAAAGAATGTGTCAAAACAATATTGAGACTTTTACTTCAGTCACTTTCTTTGATCTGAAGGTCTCCATTCAAGAGAATCGTATTGTTACGGACCTTTTCCGCAAGCCCACAGCTACCAACAGCCTGCTCAGGTATGACAGTTTTCATCCCTCACACACTAGGAGGGGTATCCCCATTGGTCAATTCTTACGAGTTTGTCGCAACTGTACCCTTGATGAGGACTTTCTTGCACAATCTAGGACCCTCACGAGGTTTCAGCAACGTGGCTACCTCAAGAAATTCATTTCTTCGGCTTTTCAGAGGGCCAAGGGTCAAAGTTAGGATTCACTACTTTCCTCTAATCGTCGTCCCCAAGATAAGAATGTACGCTTCATCACGGATTACAATGACCAATGGAGTAAGGTGAGGAGCATTCTTGTGTCACATTGGGACATCCTCACTACCGATCTCCAAACTTCAACTCTGGTCTCCCCTTTTCCTCTCATGACAGCTAAAAGGGCTCCCAATTTGGGTGATATTCTCACTTGGAGTCACTTTGTACGCTCCTCCATTAGTCTTAAGGTACTGTCACACTAAACGAAATCGCTAACGAGATCGCTAAAGAGACAGCGATTTTATGACGCAGCAGCGATCTCGTTAGCGACTTAGCTGTGTGTGACATGTAGCAGCGATGTGGCCCCTGCTGAGATGTCGCTGATCGCTTATGAACGTTCTGAGTCGTTGTTAGGTCGTTGGTGTCTCGCTGGTGAGCCTGAATCGCTGAGTGTGACACCCTTTATGAACGACTTCACCAGCGTCGCAGGTGGGACTAGGTTTTCCCAACGACCGCAGAGGTCGTTATACAGATCGCTGATGAGATCTTTGTGTTTGGAATCTAACTAGCGATCACATAGCGATCGCACCAACGATCTCGCCAGGTCGTGTCGTTGTCGTGATCGCTAGTGCGATCGCTAAGTGTGACAGTGCCTTAAATCGTGGCATACGTCTGAGAGGTTCTTTTCCCTGTGGGGATTGCAGTGTTTGCCCACATGTTCCTCCTACCAAGGATTTCTTCATCAATCCTTTTGACTCAAACACATTTCGAGAGACGTCCTACATCAACTGCAAATCAGCTAATATTATCTATGCCCTCATCTGCCCATGTAAAAAAGTTTATGTGGGGCAAACCTCTCAGCAGTTCAGGAAGAGGGCACAGAAACATCTGTCCACTATTCATCTGGCTGCTTCTGACCTCAAGAAAGGCAAAACCCTAATCCCAGTGGCCTCACACTTTTTAACTGAGCATAGCGGCTCTACCTCTAATATTTTATTTCTCGGTTTACAGAGGATTGTTCCTAACGCTAGAGGAGAAAACCTAAGGAAGCTTCTACTTCACACGGAATCTCGTTGGATCTTCATCTTGCAGAGCTTGTCACCCAATGGACTCAGTGAAGAGCTCCTTTTTACAAGTTTCCTGGGCTGAATTCTGTATGCCCCATGGACATTATTTGCGTAGTCCATTAGTCCATGCATTTTCATCTGATCACAACTTGTATTTCTATATGTTTTGTGTGTTGTGTTTTTTTTTTTGCAGATGGCATTATTGCTCTACAACAAGTGGAAAGTGATAGTCTGTATTTGAACCTAATGATTTGGGCTGAACTCTATTGGAATTATTGACACTATCAGTTTAGCTCATATGACATCCTCCTGAGCACCTTCTGAGTTCATTATGTCCTGTGTGTGGGGTTTTGTTTTTTTTCCATATTAGCTGGTAGCTCTATTGCCCTAGAATAAGTGAATAGTGATGGGTCACTGATATTCAAGGACCTCCCTACCTCTCTCCACATTTGGTTTCCAGGCTCTGGCTCCACCTACCTGGATATTATGTGCAGCTATTTTCTCTGTATGTATATGTATGCATATGTGTTTGTATTTATGTATATATATTTATATTTTTCCTCTGGGGTAGCTTGTGTCTTTGTGGGGGGGTTGTCTATATTCCTTTGAACCTCTTTTTTTTTTTGAATTGTCCTAACTTTACTGTGTCTGTATAACCTAACTCTTTGACACAGGATCTATTACAAGGTGCACGCACAG
>JARQOD010000009.1:63202213-63242561 GCA_033576555.1 Oophaga sylvatica | reverse complement strand
TGATTTTTTCTGGGATTTTGAAATTAGTGATTTGGTGCTTTTCGGGTTTTCTGGGTTTGCGAAGTACCCTTCCTACCCCTTTTCTATTTTTTAGTTTGGGCCCCAGGTTTGTCTTTCATTTTTTTCGTGTCAGTATTTTCTTTTTAACCGATTACTTTTTTTGGGGGTTTTATTATTTTTGGGGGTTC
Source organism: Oophaga sylvatica (assembly GCA_033576555.1). NCBI lineage: Eukaryota > Metazoa > Chordata > Amphibia > Anura > Dendrobatidae > Oophaga > Oophaga sylvatica. Next base: position 63,242,373 of record JARQOD010000009.1, on the reverse strand, counting down.
GCTCCGGGGCGATGCTTTCCTATTTCTATTTTGGTGTTTTAGTTTCTCAGGCTGTGACGGGGGTCTGGACCAACGTAGGAGCCCCAGGGGCTGCCTTTTTGTGGTGGTTAGTCGGGTACTGCAATCTCATAGTTCCAAATGCTTGGTGTTTCCTTTTTTACCTGCACCCCTAGCTACCGAAAACTAACAGTACACCCGGCCCTAAAAATTAAAAAATTGTATGGTCCACAGAAGGGAAAAAAATTGTGAAAGAAAAAAAATTGTCAGAGTTGTCGAGATATTTTTCTGTTTGTTGATTTTTTTCCCCCTTTTATCTCTGGGTGCTGGGGGGATCTTTTTTCAATGGGGGTTTGCACGGTTTTTTGGCTGTGGGTAAGCTTGCCACGGGTTCGAGTATTGCTGCTACTTGCTAGGGTTTTGTTGTGGAAACCCGGACCCAGCCGATTTGTTTTTGGGGGTGAGTAAATTTCAGAATTTTAAAAATAAATTTTAAATTGGGTTTTTTTCCTTAAATTAAATCCTCAGGAACGCAGCGCAGCAGTTCAAATTTTTCATTTCTCCTGGCGGCGTCCTCGGGTTGGGCTTTTTCCCTGACACCCGGGGTCCCGTTTGGTTGTTTTTGATTTTTTTAGGGTTTGGGGTTATTGTTCGTTTGGGTAATGTCATGATCAAGCGGAAAAAAAAAACCTTGTTGGCATTTAAAACAGGGGGTTGTGAGCTGAGTTATACTGTAGAGTTCCGTGGTGGGCGTCCCGACCAAATGGTAAGCGCTTTGGCAGCCCTTTTCCGGAAGGGTTTGTCAGTAAAGTAAAAGGTGTTATGGTGGGATTTTCCCCGTCCCCCTTTGGGCTCAATGATTTTATGTTTTTTAGCGATTCAATTGCAGATGTTTGCGTGAGGGAGAAGTATGCGTGGAAGGTGTTGCCCCTTTTGAAACCGCTTTGATTTCCCTGCAGTGTGATAGGTGGTGTTGGGGGACAGGTATGAGTTTAAAGCGCAATGGGTTATGTTTCTCTGTGGTGTGCCCCCTGCTATTCAGTCTGCCTAAACGGGGGGACGTTTTTCCGCTCAGTTGTTTGGGGGGTGTTCGACTAAGTTTTTATTAGTCACTTGTTGCTTCTGTCCTCATTTTTGTCGGCTTTTGTTTTATTCTGGGCGCTATTAACCCGATGGATTATGTTTTGTAAACGTTTTTCGGGGTTTTCCCCTTTATCCTACAGAAATTATTCCCCTCTGGGATCGATTTACCCTTTGGCTGAGAATAAACCCCCGTTTTCTAAGGTGATAAAGAGGGTTGACCCGATCACCCGGGTGCTGCAATTTTTGGTTTTTGTATAATCTGCTGACTTATCGTCTGGGTTTCCCTTGGTTTTACGTTCATAATCCTGTTTTTGGGTTGGAAATCTGTGTTTACCCGTTGGGGCATTTTGTTATTTTAAAAAATGTTGTGACACTTTCCCCTTAAAAAACAAATAAAAATATACCTAAAAAGAGTATTGGATTTTTTAACCAATATCTAAAGGTTGGTAGAGTGGGCCCCGGCAAAAAAGGTCTACCAGTTTTGGCGGTTTTAAAAAAATCTTTCCCAAAAACAAAAGCTGCTGCTAGTCTGTGTCAAAATGTTAGATGGGAAGATAGTGTTGTTGGGTGAGGACCGGGCCCAAAAAGGGGGTTTTTCTGTCTATCAAACGCCCCCCCCGAATGCGGGGAAAGCCCATTTGCCCGAAAATCTGAAAAACTAATGCTGTCTTTTTCCAAAAATTTGGGGGAATTACCACGGGAAGGGGTTTGGGAAAGAGGTATAAGATTAGGTGGGGATTCATTTTTGTTTTTTATTCTGCCGAACCTGGAAAAATCCTTCACCGTCCAAGAAGTAAACCCATGGGTTGTTCAAAAAAGGGGCCCAAAAATTAAGAAAAATAACGGAGGGGTCTCTAGAATAAAAATTCCAAGTTTTGATCCCCTGTGGGGCCAGGAAAAAGGAAAAAGTTGAGGGGGGAACCTGAAAGGGTTTTGGGAGGGAAACACGAGGGCCTCAGACTTCGCTGCTTTGTTTTTAAAATTTGACCATGTACCAAGTGATCTATTTCAGCCAAACAGCATGATGGTATAGTGTTGAGTGATAAAAAAGGACTCATTCATCAGCAAATGCAGAGCCTTTACCGGTGCTCCCACCTCAATCCCCCAAATTGGGGTTACGTGAATGGAAGAGCAGGTCTCCATCACTGGGATGAAAAGGGGGGGACAGGGGACTCCCCCCTTGTCCCTTGGTGATTATAAAAAGGTGATGAAATTTTCCCATTTATCTTCAGCCAGCTGCGGATTGCGATACGGGGCCTGTTTTGGGCTATAAAGGGCCCCTACCCAAGTTTTTAGGGGAAAAAAATGGGGGCCCGGAGACTCTATGGAATGCTTTCTCCCAAACCCAAAAGGACCTAATTACAATTTTTAAAGCTCTAGCCCCCGAAATATTTGGCCAGTACAGTGCTACACCCCTGTAGTTTGGAACTCAAATGCTTCAGGCCCCCGGGAACCTCATGAAGAAATCGGGAGGCACCCCAAGGCACGGGGGTGGGACTGGCGGTAGGACGCCTTGCGGGGACCCCCAAAGCTCGATCCTTAAAAAAGCTTTAACTGCAGCAGTTTTAAGGACGCTACTGGAGTGGAACTTTTTTTTATTATTTTTTCAAAAAATACAAAAATAACATACCTACAAGAAAAAAAAACAAACACCAAAAACCCTCATCCCAAAGAAATATGAAAATAAAACCCAAAACCCGCCTCAGAGTCCGAAGTCAAAATCCTCCGTCCATTCCATACCGGGCCCTTTTCCAAGCTTTCCGCTTCCCGACCCCCCACGGGGAAACTAACCACTAAAAAAAAGGAAAAAGAAAAAAAAAAACCATTTTTCATACCACTTTTACACTTACTCATATTAATCCTCCCCCATTCGCCTTATTTACATTATTATAGATTTCATAATTAAATCAAAACCCCTGGCCTCTCCATAACAGATAATGGGACCCTCGTCCATACACTATTTAAAACCTACCTAAACACAAAAAAAAAATTTTTTTTTTTTTTCTTTGTTTCCTTCCCCACCACCCACACCCGCGGGGTCATAATTTCAGGGCCATTAACCACTTAAAAACACGGGCCCCATAAATTTTTTATCCCCCTTTTAATCCCACTTTTCAAAAGGGCCCAAAAATTTTTATCCCCTTTGTATCATCTTCTTTTTGGGGTCAATGGTCCGATCTTTAGCATAACTCCGCCCAAAACCCCTTTAAAAAACCCCTACCCAACCTGACTTCCCCCCCATCCCACTTCTAACATAATACCCCTTTTTTACTTATTACAAATTTAAAACCAAAAACTAAATTTTATAACACATACACCATAACACACACTCTTACTTACCCTAAATATACTAATATACATATCATAATCAACTATTTTGTTTTGTTTTTCATCTGACACTTATCCAATCTAAACTTTTAAGGGCCCCAAATTCAGTCCTCAAAACCAATATCCATTATTTTTTATTAAAAACAAAAAACTCATTGTGTCATGCAATAGCCCACCACCCGGGGACTGGGCCCCAAAGGCCCCGTCCTTTTCCAACCTTACATTACCCTGTCCCTTATCAAAAAAACTGTCCCTACTTCTGTCCCTAACAAAAAATCCCCCTCTACCCTACTCTAGCAGCTTAATAACTCTATCTGCCCTCACATGACCCTATTGCCCATTTCTCACCCTCAAAACTCACACCACCTTTTTCTATCCCCACCTCATTCACACACAGATCAACTCTCCCTTGAGTGGTTTTTAAAAGGGGAAGCCCCCCCAAAACCAAAGCCCCCCTCACACCCAGCCTCTCCAAATCCAAAGACGCACTTCCCCCGGGCCCCAAAAGTTGCTAAACCCCCCACCCCCCCGGGAGGGCTTTCCCCCCCGCTGCGTCGAAACTAAACACTGTCATTCCCCGTGTAAACCTGAATTCGCAACTAAAATAAAATGCTCCGTCCGGGCCCCCCAGGATCGAACGCCCATAGACCCACTCGGATGGAAAGGACGCCCCCGGGCCCAAAGTATGGAAGACCCCCCTGTTTAAACCCTGCATTAAAGGGAACTGAAGGAAAAAAGTGCCCATGCTTTTCCGCACCCTTTTGGAATCTGCCAAGCGACTCTTTCCTTTAGAAAGTGGGGTGGGCCTTGTTTTTCCCTTTTTAAATTTTTTGGGGGTTTTCCTTTCTTCCTGGCACTAAGAATTTTAAGGGGGAATCCCCCTTCGGGGGAGTTTTTTGGGCGGACTCTCCTGAGTATTGATCCCTCTTTTTATTTTAAAGGAGGGTGTAGTTCTTTCCGCCTTCTCGAAAAATTTTTGGAGTTTTGTCTGGAGGGGGGGTCGGGGGATAGGCCCGAGCGCTGCCCTTTTGGGAAAAATTTGGGGTTTGTCCCGGACCAAGGGGAAAAAAGAGGGGTGAGGGTTGAGTTTCATTGTTCACGGCTTTGGGGTTGGGCCCCTTTCCGGTTTTTTTGGTACCAGGACTTGGTTTGTCGGCCCTTTTGGGGGCCCTTTACCTTGTCTCTTTGATTTTCCGGGGGAATTTGTGCGTCCTGCGGGACTTGCTCTCGCCCCAAACCCTTGCTCTGCCCCTTAGTGGTTTTTTTAAATGCCTTTCCCTGTCCCCAAGGGGCCCCGGGGCCCCCCCCCCTTTTAAATCTCTTTGGATTTTTTTTCCGTTTTTCCCTGTTTCTGGGAGAATGACCCCCCATTGGGAATTTTTGTTAGGTTTTAAAAAAATGATTTCTTTTGTCCCCTTTAAATTAAAAGTTCCTTCCTCCTCTAAAATTGGGTTTGCCGTTGTTCCTTCAGCAGTGGTTCGTTTACACGGCATTTAAAAAAACCCTTGTGTTAAAGAGGGGGCAGTTTTTTTTTCCTTTTTTTGGGGGAGGTTTTTTTGTTCAAAACCTGGGTGTTCAATTGTCTTTCTCCTCGGCTTTTCATCCCCGCCCAAAGGGTAAAAAATGAGAGAAAAAACCGGACTTTGGGGAAAAACTTTTTTTTGATGCTTTGTGTCTGTGATCGGGGATGACTGGGTTTTTCTTTTTTGGCCTTTGGTGGGGTTTTGCTTTTAAATTTTAGGGCTAGCTCTGCCCTTTGGGGTCCCCTTTTTTTCTTTTAATTCGGGGTTTCACCCCCCGATTTTCTTCGGGGGACAGACGGGGCTTCTGTCGGGTCCGGGGGGGGGACTCGGTTGTGGAGCGTTGAAACAGATTTGGGACCGGGTTTAGTGGAGGGGGTTCCCCCTTCCCAGGAAAACCCCCCGGGCGGTTTGAAAACCCGGCTTTGGGACTGTTGGTCCTGGGTTTTTAAGTGGGGATTTGGTCGGGTTGTCCTAAAAGAATTTTCCTAAGGGGGTTAGAAATCCCCTTAAATTTAACCCTTTGGTTCATTGGGACCTTATAAGTCATTGAGATTCTTAATCCTGTTTCTTTTTGTTTGCTTCTTCCAGGGACATTTAAGATCCATAACGTGTTCCACAAGTCCTTGTTGAAGAGGTTTGTTGAGCCAGTGGTTCCTGCTGCTGTGCCTCCTGACCCTGTTTTGGTTGAGGGCAATCTGGAGTATGTGGTTGAGAAAATATTAGATTCTCGTTTTTCTAGACGGAAACTCCAGTATTTGGTTAAGTGGAGAGGTTATGGTCAGGAAGACAATTCTTGGGTGTTTGCTTCGGACATCCATGCTAGGAGACTCATCCGTGCGTATCATAGAACTCATCCTGACCGACCTGGTTGCTCAAATGAGGGTTCGGTGACCCCTCCTCAAGGGGGGGGTACTGTTGTGAATGGGTTTGAGATGAGTTCTGAGCAGAGACTCCCTCTGGTGGTTACAAGCGGTACTGGTCTGTTCAGTGAAGATTGTGAGGACTGGGAATCAGGTGTTACTGACTGGTCTTATATAAGGGAGTCACCTTCCCATCAGGGTTGCCGGTGATCAATTGTTCTGGTCTGAATCCTTCATTCCTGTTTCCCTTGTAGCCTGCTGTGTCGTGTCTGCATCCCTGCTAACAGATAAGACATTTTCTTCTTTTTGTTTTTGTGCTATATTTTTGCATTTTGTCCTGCACTTCTGTGGGGGCCTTCTGGGTCCCCTCCGGGGGCTTTTGCCCTCTCAGTTTAGTTCAGCCACTGATGTTTGTACTTTTGCTTTTTCCAGTTTTTTCAGTGGCTGCTGTTTTGATTTTGTTACACCAGAGAACTAATTTAGGTGGTAGAGGTCGTGTGATCTCAGGTGATTTTGAAATTAGTAGAGTTGGTGCTTTTCAGGGTTTTCTGGGATTGCAGTAAGTACCCTTCCTATCCTTTTCTATTTAGTTAGTTTGGGCCCCAGCATTTGCTCATACTATTTTCTTTCTGTGTCAGTATTTCTTCTTGTCTAACCGCCATTACTTGTTTGGGGGCTTTCTATTATCTTTGGGGTTCTGCTCCGGGGCAGATAGCTTTCCTATTTCTATCTTTAGGTGTAGTTAGTTTCTCAGGCTGTGACGAGGCGTCTAGGACCAACGTAGGAACGCTCCACGGCTGCCTCTAGTTGTCGTGGTTAGTCAGGGTACTGCAATCTCATAGATTCCAACTGCTCTGGTGTATTGCCTTTTTTACCTGCACTCCTCAGCTACCGAAACATAACACCCAAGTGTCAGTGTCATTATCCTGCACCCCGATTGTCAGCATCACTCTCCTGCACCCCGAGTGTCAGTCTCTCTATCTTTAGTGCAGGATTTCGCAGTCACATCATGGGGCTCAGGAGTAGAACAATGGCAGCCATCGCTGCGGTACAAGGTGTTCTTACCTGTGAAGATTGGACAGATCTTCTCCCAGCAGGTGATTCCACCCTCCGATGTAAACTGGCCTAAACAACCTCCAGGAAGAACACAGGTAACCCACCCCCAAACAGGAAGATGAAATACGGGATTAGAAAAGCACCTGCAAAAAAAAAAAAAAGCAGCAGAATGGAGTCAGTAGATACCTGCGCTGCTTCAGTAACCAGGAAGAAAAATTACAAGAAAATATAATACTGTTTAGATTTCCTTCAGTAAGAAGTGACTGATATAAGACCAATGTCCCTATGATAACACTGAACTGCCAGAGCAAGGAGCCGGGACGTGCTGAGCTGAGGACACAGTCTGTGAGCAGAGGTACACGGCTCGTTACAGCACAGTTATATCGTCTAACGAGTCGTGCACCTCCGTGTTCATTACACGACCAGGACAGATTTACAGATCCCTACTGAATGACAGCAAGCAGAGATCCTGAAAACATGGTGAATGCCTAAAGGAAGCATATTGGAAAATTGCCTAACTAGTCATCATACATTCCACGTTCTCAACCCTTGCTTTCAGGGAATAGGAATCCATTGTGACCCAGTCTTACTCACACAGCTGCAGTTTGTTACAATGTATCAGTGTAGGGAATGCTCTTACAGAAGGTACATCACAGTTCATTCTCCTTTCGTGGATGTGAAGTCAGGGTTGGGACAACACAGCAAGCCGTGACATAAGTTGCATGGTCACAAGCAAGTCGCTCAAAAAATCCATTTGGTTCCCACTTTGTGTCCTTTGCTTGTGGCAGTCACAGCAGCCGAGAGATCTAAATTCACCTGGATTACGCTGCGAAGCAACCTGTGTCACGGCTAAAGTCGTCACGTAATCCCAGCCGAAAAAGCAACTGCACTGACACAATGGAACAAGGTTCAGCTGTGTGAGCAGCACGGGGTCTGATCGTCACTTACAGCAGTGGATACAATCAATATAAGACCCAACATACAGACAGCGAGGCCATAGTATGTGTGCAGGACACGGGGTCACTCACCTCCGCCGTTCTTATAGCAGAGGTACGGGAACCTCCACACATTGCCCAGACCAATGAAGCCTCCGGCCACTGACAGCAGGAAGTCGATCTTGCTGGCCCACTTCTCCCTCTGCGGGGGCTTCCCATCCGCCTCATCCTCCGGTCGGGTCCCCGGACTCTTGCCTGGAAACGGCTTTAGGATGTCTTTGTGAAAGTCCTTCAGGTACTGCAGTTTTTCCTTGTTGGACATCTTTGTACCTAACAGATAAGCGGTGATAAGAACTGAGACATGAAGGGCACGAGAGCAGGCGACACAGAGGTCGGACCCCATCACCTCGTCCCCGCACCTTGGGTTTATGCTCCAGTCACACCTAAAGCAGCAATCAAAATGTAACACTACAAAAGGTGCAAATATGCATCACAGAAAAGTCAACTGATCTGACGACTTATGTGTAATGAGGCCAATCTCCCCATCAAGAAACACATGCACACTTGTGTAAGCGGAGCACGCATATACACATGTATAGGGGAGTTAGCGCGATGGCTGACATCTAAGGAAGGTATATAGGATCCTTTGAGATAATTGTCATCTGAGCTCCCACAATGCACTGCTTCCTGGTAATAAACTGCAGAATGGTGCACGCCGCAGCTCTGGGTGTGAGTGGAGTACTAGGCTCCGGGAGCACAATGATGTGGTGCATGTCTCCCTGCAACTTTGGTTTTGACTAAAACCCCAGAAATCAATAAAGTGTTTGATTGAAAAGTGAAGGGGGTTTCTGGAGTGGACAAGACCCTCCTAGCATGAACACCCCATCCCCTCCTGAAAGCCAGAGGCAAGGAGGCATCTGCTTGTCTGTGACTCACCCTCCATTTGTGACATGATGACTCAAGGAGTCTATGCCCTCCATGCCCAGATAATGCCACAGGGGGCAGGAAAACAGATCTATTTTCCAACACCAACATTACCCTTTCTCTGCCGTGATGTAAGGGGATGAATGGTGCTCGCTTTCCCCACTGCTCAGCCTGGACACCGGCCCAATAAAGCATTCGCACAACCTTAATTTACAGAGGCAGATAAGAACTTTATTTTTTAAACACATCCAATTCTGGAAATAATTATTATTCCAAGATCTATTGATTAAAAGGAATTTTTCTTCGTGGGAAAACACCTTTAAACACATTTTCATCCATAAATGGAAAAGCCCCCAGGACCGTCAGCCATCTTGATAGCCCTAAACCGTACTATATACAGGCCCTAATAGATGCATGGCCTGAAATCTGTAATGAAGAAGCCCTCCCGCAGCCCCACTGACAAAAAATAAAGGTTACAGTCCAAAACAGCAGCGTGCTTAATGGCTAAGATAGTGAGGTCCTATAACGAAGGTATGACTAAGGATGTCGGTGTGCGCCAGAAAACGCGCCAGATTTAACATGTGAATTGGATGCCAAGGTTTTATGTTTTTCCAATAAAGTCTGAATTCTTTATGAATTGTTGGATGGAAATGCCGAATATCTCCTCGCTCCTCTGATCATTAGCGGTGTTTCACCAGCAGGATCGGCAGCCACCACTTTAGGCTTCCACCATCATACATAGACTACATGGCACGCCGAGCGCTTCCTTTTGCTTTTCCCTACATTCAATTATCTACCAATTTCTCCTCGAGATGCAGATTATCCGTCAGATCTACCAGAACAATCTGTGCAATATTGGAAATAACTACACAAGAAAGAACGCTGAGCGCTGCGGTGCAGGATCCAACATCCGCTGCCGGTCAGGTCACCTGCAGACTCGAGTTCTCCGTCTCTTCCGTGCGAGGTGGCTCTGCACCTGCACCTCCACATCTCCTGGGTCACAATTATCTTTTAATGATGTTTCTACACAAATAACCCAACAGCAAAAGAAATGTTCCTTAATTATGATTACATCGTGAAGTAATGAAATGTTATCAGATCTGTTAACACTTCTGCAGCCAGGGCTTGTATGATGAAGCTGATAACGAAGCCTCCATACAAATTACAGGAGGACGGACAGATAATGTCATCGCGACATCACTGGTGGAATAAAGAGGGAGAACCAGCAGCAAACATCAGGGTTAATACGCCGGAGTACGCCCTCTGCCATCATATTATATTGATAATACCTAATCAGTCTATGACAGCAGGCGAGACGGCAAATAGATAGCACCCAGGAGTCAACCGCCACATCGACTATTTCTTGATATATCATGAAATTATACAGCTGCAATAAAGCAGAAGTTCATGAAAAGTTGAAATCCGACCTGTAACCAAAGAGCCGACAGCATCGCTTCATGCTGTGATGTCGCCGCGTGCATCATCCCAGTACTGTGGAATCACACTGTGCGTATTGTAACTCTTCCCTTTAAAATATTAATAAAAATAATTTGAAGAAAATTTACACTTCTGCCTTATTCTTCTGAAAGCTAATCTGTGAATGGCCAAATTATCGTTCAATTCCATGGAAAAAAAAATTTTGAACATCAACCAGTTAGATCCCATCTTTCATTTTCTAACCTGTGTTTGAAAAATGAGAGCAGGAATCTGATTGGTTGCTATGGGCAACACCTCAGCAACAGCACGGGTCCTCCCTGAGGCCTAGTCGATCACGTAAACTCCTATGGCCACAGCTTTGTGTGTATTTCAATCATTGGTAAAGGGCCGAACTCGTCCCCAGAGATAAGCCATTGTCCCCAGAACTCGCTTATTAAATGCTGATCATTTTATCTAATAATTATGAGGGTTCGCTATAAAGTCTAATGGAAATTTCCAGACGAGCCGCACGTAGGGCAGACACAGAAACCACTTCCCGTTTCTATCTAAATCAGCTGATAGTTTATTGCCATTTCTCTTTCATGTTGACAGAATATGAACCGTAAACCATAGTAGGAGGAAGTGGCGGCTGGGGTGAAGGGTGACACCGCGACACTCGGCGTGACCTTTACTTAAAGGGGCACACTACTGTACAGGACTCACATTTTCCTGTTTTCATGTGAAAAAAAACTAGATTCAGAAGTTCTGCAGCGTCCGCACATAACGAACCATTGTTAAGAACTCTGCTTGCTGTCAGTAAATGGAAATGTTCTTCTTTATAACCAGAGAAAAGTCCAAGCTGCAACACGGATATAAATGTGTGAAGTAATAAGAAAAAGCTTTCATTGACCAGCAGCAAGAAGAGACACTGAGGGGGAAAAATGAAGAATCGCTGCAGAACTTTTCATTTTTCAATGATTAAGCATTCCTCGGTTAGATGAATCGGCCGCCGCTGCGACGGAATAAACTGTTCTCTGTGTGGGAGCCATGATTGAAAATGGCAATGAGTGGGAGCGCGGAGGTTTCCATGACAACGGATGCTCTGGTCGCACCTGTTGTCGCCAATACACAGACATAAGCATAACAATAAAAATGTAAAGCAGCCGATGGCAGACGGTGACGCTGTGCGGAGCGTCACAGCCATTATGGCGTTATGGCTTCCTCCTCCCTCCCGCACATGGCTCCATGTCTCCTGCTGGGGAGAGACGACATCTAATGGATCCTCTCATCGTCATCGCGCCCTCCTACCTCAAAATCATAGACAAACTGGCGCATGTATAATAGATTACAAAATTATCATCAGAAACTGCGCAAAATACAGCAGAGCGGGTCTGCTCCGGACGACTGCTGGACACGAACCGCGGATCACGTGAAAATTCACGCTTTAATTAACTCTTTCCTAACCAGGCACTAGTTTTTTGTTCTCTTTTCCCTCCCTTTCTTCTAAGAGCCAGAACTTATTTTATATTGTGCCATGTAGTTTGTTTTAGAAAAAGAACGAAACACCTAAACTGAAAACTGCAAAATTGCTTTTCCACTCTGAAACGTCTTCCGATACAGCAGCGCGGGCTGCTCGAAACCTCAATCTCCTTTTTCTAATAACGTGTTTTGGTCTCCGTTGACATCGCCATACGAGGGCTTTTTTTTTTTTCCCTTTTTTTGTGGGTTTATTTTTACTTTACCATATAATGTAAATGTGAAATGTCATGTGCAAATGCAAAGCTGCAATCATTTCTTGGATTTTGTTTTTACAGCGTTCATTGTGCGGTAGAAGTGACCTGCCGTTGGCATGGACTACATTGACAGGTGAAGGACTATATCAACTGTAAGGCCGGCGTCACACTGGCGAGTTTGATGCGACTGGTCGCATTCAGATGTGTATTTTTTGCACATGGACCATTTAGCCCGTTTGTCCATTATTACATCAGCACCTTATCTGTTATTTTCAGATGCAAAAAAAATAAAAAATTCCAAGCTTCACCTTCACAGTAATACGGACAGCACTCAGGTGACCGCTGGATAAACTAATCAGATCCCTCCCTTTATTTCCTATTCTGCGCTGGGAAAATGAGAGCTAGAATCTGATTGGTTGATATAGTCAGCGAATACCTCATCAACGCCAATGTGAATAAACTGTACAATGGACAAAAAACCTGACTGGCACTTCCAGACTAATGTGAACTAGGTGCAAACCAAAGGGAGCTACCCTCATGTAAAACATCCAAAAAAAGGCTGCACTCAAGCATACTAAAGCATGACAACATAGAATACATGAAATTTTGAATAGCAATATGGCTTTGGAATATAAGGAAAAATTTGAGACGCTTAGTATAAACATTTGGCCAAACATTTTAAAGCCCAACAACCATCGTCAAGGTGGTCTCAATACTGGTGAGTCCCTGAACTAATGTGAACATACCTCTATTAGGCTGATATTAGGCTGATGTTTGGCCAAATGTTTATACTAAGCGTCTCAAATTTTTCCTTATATTCCAAAGCCATATGCTATCAAAATTCTGATTGCTTGTTGTCAGCGTATCTATCAGCCTTTATTTGATGTTAAACTGTACAATGGGCCTCATGAACCAATCAAATCCCTCCTTTCATTTTCAGACCTGCTGTAGATAATGAGATCTGGAATCTGATTGGTTGCTATGGATAACACCTTAGCTGCAGACGTTTTCATACTTGAGGCCTAGTCGAACTAATAAACTCCACGACCACAACTATATTTATAATGAGATCAATGATAAAGGGCCGAACAGGCCCCCAAAGATCAGTCAGTCATTGTCCCCCAAACTCAATCAATAATAATCAATTTGTAGTGTTCATTGTAAACTGTAATGGAAAGTTTTATCATATAGACCCATTGATTTCTATTTTTGCAAACACTGCAATAGAGAAAAAAAATCTGGAGAAGTGAATATTCCCATTGACTATAATGGGTGTGTGCGGCCATTGTGGCTCTTCAAAAACTAAAAAAATCATCGTCGGCAGCGGCTCCCCTATCATGGCAGGTCATCACTATCGCGCTCCTGTAGGAGGTGTGGAAGCAGAAGTATATGTCATATATCCATATATCCACATACATCCACACATGTATACACACTATGTATATTCAGTGCAGGCAGCGAGAATCGTGTACATTGTACCTACCACAGGAGGCAGCAACGCCGACTGACACTTAAAGGGACGCTTCAGAAACGAGTGAATTTTTAGGATTTGTAATTATTTTGGAAGAAAATCACTTTAAAACTCTACTACTTTTTGGCCCCAACATGTTGCTGCTGTTACTGAGCAGATGAAGCTGCAGCGAGCGGCCGACACACCTTGTTCTCCGCGCTTCTGCATGGATTTGGTTGCGTCCACAACATTTACATGCACTTGGTTTGAGCTGAAATCTACAGGTGAAATATCATTAGATCACCGTGAATTGTGCCACACTGATGTAGCAGATCTGGGGTTGCAGATTCAACGTTGCAATTATCACAAAATTGCTAACATGACCAACTATAATGGGATAATTGCTAAGTTGTGCTTAGAAGCTCAGCTCTGCTACACTGGTGCAATAGCAATGACATATCACTGTACCATAGCCCCCATAGTAGAGCAATACACAGTTACTTCGTGATCAGTACATCATTTTGCACCTGGACGCAGCTGTAGCTGAGGCCAGTACGACATTTGGTACCGCTTATGTTACTTAGCACTGTAAACCTATGCAGCCCAAAGGGTTAAATGACAGATCCAACTCTGCTACAGAGCTGAGGGCAAAGTCCAATCTGTTGGCAGCACTGACATCAAATTCCTGGTATGAGGAGAACCATGACACTTCACTAATCAAGAGCCAAGTTAAAAAATCACTTCAGACTACGCTCCCACTATGAATATACCCAGGGCCGCCATCAGGGCATTACTGCCCTTACTGGCATATGGGGCCCGGCGAGCAGAGGGGGCCCACAGCTGTAGAGACAAGGGGGGGGGGCAGGATGGGAAAACACGTGGGGTCCAAAATGTGGGATATTATTACTGCAGGAGCCAACTAAAGGATATTTTTTAGGATACGGTTTTCAGTGTGGGAGAAGAGAGGTTCTGTTACTGTGCAGGGCGACATGGTCGCTTCATCTGGCGTAGTGTAGAGGTTGGGGAAAAATTGGGAAATGTGCTCTAGATTACTGTGTTATTTTCTGCAGAGACGAGTCCTGGCTGGAGAAGTGATGGCGGTGTGCGCTGGATGAAGATGAAAAGCGAAGATGAAGGACTTCAACTAGAGCTCCTGTGTATAATGTCACCAGTGATCACTGTATTACCTGTACACTATATACAGAGCTCCTGTGTATAATGTCACTGGTGATTACTGTATTACCTATACACTATATACAGAGCTTCTGTGTATAATGTCGCTGGTGATTACTGTATTACCTATACACTATATACAGAGCTCCTGTGTATAACATCACCGGTGATCACTGTATTACATGTACACTATATACAGAGCTCCTGTGTATAATGGCACTTATGTTAAAATTAGTATTGTTTTTTTTATTAATGATCAGTATTGTAATATTCAGTCACTACGTGGTAGTAATATGTGGTCCGGCCATGGTGTTGTAGTATTTGTTCCTTATATGTGGCATTATTCAGTCACCTTGTGGTGGTAATTTGTGGTCTAATCAGGGTGTGGTGGTATTTGTGCCTTGTATGTGGTATTATTCGGTCACTATGTGGTGGTGATAGGTGATCTAGTCATGGTGTGGTGGTATCTGTCCCCTGTATGTGGTATTACTTGATCAGTATGTGGTTGTAATATGTGGTTCGGCCATGGTGTGATGGTATTTGTCCCTTGTATGTGGCATTATTGTTCATTTTAAAAAATGTATGTGACACATTCCCTTAAAGAAACAAATAAAAATATACCTAAAAAGAGTATTGGATATTTTAACCAATATCTAATAGGTTAGAGTAGAGTAGGGCCCGGCTAAAAGAGTCTACCTAGTCTTGGCGGCTTTAAAAAAATCTTTTAGCCAAAACAAAAGCTGCTGGCTATGTCTGTGATCTAATGTTAGATGGGAACTGATAGTGTGTGATTGGTGAGGACCTGGCGCAGAAGTGGAGTTTCTGTCTGATCAGAACGTCCCCCGAATGCGTGGAAGCCCACTTGCCCAGATAAATCTGCAAAACTAATGCGTAGTCTTTTCCAAAAATTTGAGGGAATTACCACGGGAATGGTTTGGAAGAGGTATAAGAGTTTAGGTAGGACGTTCATTTTTAGTATATTTATTCTGCCGAACCTGGAAAAATCCTTCACCGTCCAAGAAGTAAGATCTCTATGGAGTTGTTCAATAAAGGGCCCAAAATTAAGAAAAAATAGACGGGAGAGGTCTCTATGAATACAAATTCCTAAGTATTTGATACCCTGTGAGGGCCAGGCAAAGGGAAAGTTGGACTGGATGGAATCCTGTAAGGATTTTGGGAGGGAAACATCGAGGGCCTCAGACTTCGCTGCATTGATTTTAAAATTTGACCATGTACCAAAGTGATCTATTTCAGCCATAACAGCAGTGATGGATATATGTGGTTGAGTGATATATACTAGGACATCATTCATCAGCAAATGCAGAGCACTTGTACTCGGTGCCTCCCACCTCAATCCCCCTAATATTGGGGTTATCGTGAATGGATGAGAGCAGGTGCTCCATCACTAGGATGTATAAGAGAGGGGACAGAGGACATCCCTGCCTTGTCCCATTGGTGATTATGAAAGGTGATGATAATGTTCCATTTATCTTCAGCCTAGCTGACGGATTGCGATACTGGGGCCATGATTTTGGCTATAAAAGGGTCCCCTACCCCAAGCTTTTTAGGAGAATAATATATGGCGTGCCAGGAGACTCTATGGAATGCTTTCTCAGCATCCAACGAGAGACTCTAATTACTAATTTTTAACTGCATCTAGCCCAAGCAATACTTTGGGCCTAGTAGCAGTGCTACACCACCTGTAGTTTGGAAACTACAAATGCTTCAGGCCCCCGGGACACTCAGTGAAGAGCATCGGGGAGGCACCCCAAGGCACAGGGGCTGGGACTGGCGGTAGGACGCCTTGCGGTGGACCGCCAAGCTCGATCCTTATAAAAGCTTTTAACTGCAGCAGCTTTACTGGACGCTACTGGAGCTGGAACTCTTTTTTATTATTTTTTACAAAAATACAAAACATAACATACCATACAAGAAAAAAAAAACTGAAACACCAAAACCCCTCATACCAAGAAATATAGCATATGAAAACCAAACCCAGCCTCAGATGTCCGAATGTCAATATCTCTCCAGTCCATGTCCATATCCAGGCCCTCTTCCAAGCTTTCCAGCTTCCCGAGGCCCCCAGCAGGAAACTAACCTACTAAAATAAAAGGAAAAAGAAAAGAAAACCCATTCTTTCATACCACATTTACACTTACTCATACTTACTCACTCTCCCATTCGCTCTTATTTACATTATTTATAGATTTCATAATTAAATCAAAATCCCTGGCCTCTGCCATAACATGATAATAGGACTCCTCGTCCATACACTACTTAACCTTACCTAAACACACAAAAAAAATTATTTTTTTTTCTTGTTTCCTTCCCCCACCACCCACACCGCTGGTCCATAAGTTCATGGCCATTAACCACTTCAAACACGGGTCCATAAAGTTTT
Organism: Oophaga sylvatica; assembly: GCA_033576555.1. Classification (NCBI taxonomy): domain Eukaryota; kingdom Metazoa; phylum Chordata; class Amphibia; order Anura; family Dendrobatidae; genus Oophaga; species Oophaga sylvatica. Next base: position 63,225,494 of record JARQOD010000009.1, on the reverse strand, counting down.
ATGCCCTTAATACCACTCTTCAAACACGGGTCCATAAAGTTTTATGCCCTTTGTATCATACTTCTTCTTGGGTCAATGGGTCCGATCTTTAGCATAACTCCGCCCAAAAGCCCTTTACAAAACCCCTACCCAACCTGACTATACCCACCCATCCCACTTACTACACACTATATACACCTTTTATTACATTATTACAAATTAACACCAAAATACATAAATATTATAACACATACACCATAACACACACTCTTACTTACACTAACTATACATAATATACATATCATAATCAACTATATTGTTACTGTTATTTCATCATGACACTTATCCAATCTAAACTTGCAAGGCCCAAGTTCAGTGCCTGCAAGCCCAATATCCATTATTATTTTATTACAAAACAAAAATCTACATTGTGTCATGCAATAGCCCACCACCAGGAGACTGGAGCCCTAAGAGGCCCTGTCCTTTGCCAACCATACATTCACCCTGTCCCTTATCAACTAAAACTGTCCCTACTTCTGTCCCTAACAAAAAGTCCCCATCTATCCCTACTCTAGCTAGCTTAACGTAACTCTCTATCTGTCCCTCACACTGACCCTATCTGCCCATACTTCTCACCCTCAACACTCACACCACCTTATGCTATCCCTACCATCATTCACACACAGATCAACTCTCCCTTGAGTGCGTTTTTAAAAGGAGAAGCCCCTCCAAAGCCAAGAGGCCCTCCTCACACCCAGCCTCTCGAACTCCAAAGAGCGCACCTTCCCCAGGTCACCCAAGATGTTGCTAACCACCTCATCCCACGGGAGGGCTTTCTGCTGCGTCGAAACTAAACACTGTGCATTCCACGTGTAAAACCTGACCACTACGCTAACTAGAAATAAAGTGCTCGCTCTCGGCCACCCAGGTATCTGAACGCTCCATAGACCCACTCGGCATAGGAAAGGGACGCCAGCCGCGGCCAACGTATGGAAGTACCCACCCTGTTGTAAACCTCTGCATTAAAGGGACACTGAAGGAAGAAGTGCTCCATGCTTTCCAGCACGTCGCCACACTCCTCACGGGGACAACCCCGATCATCGGAGTTCCTGTACTTCAGGTTGTCCCTTACATACAGTCTCCCATGAAAGCAGCGCCAGGCCAAGTCCCAAAACTTCGTGGGGATCCGCTTTGAATTTAAAAGCCCGAGCCCTACCTCCAGATCCAGGCCTGGGCAATCCCTGAGGGCCAGAGGCTTCTGGAAATGGGTCAACAGATCCATTTCCAGAATGGGAGGAATAGGGCTAAGCAACAGCACATGTGAAGAAGACTTGGGTATACTAATAGATCACAGACTGAACATGAGTCAACAGTGTGATGCAGCAGCAAAAAAGGCAAATACAATTCTGGGATGTATTAACAGAAGCATACAGTCTAGATCACGTGAGGTCATTAATGCCCTCTACTCTTTGGTCAGACCTCATCTGGAATACTGTGTCCAGTTTTGGGCACCACATTTTAAAAAAGACATCAACAAACTGGAGCAAGTTCAGAGAAGAGCCACCAGAATGGTGACCGGTCTGCAAACCATGTCCTATGAGGAACGGTTACAGGATTTGGGAATGTTTAGCTTGTAAAAAAGAAGACTGAGAGGAGACTTAATAGCTGTCTACAAATATCTCAAGGGCTGTCACATTGTAGAAGGATTATCTTTATTCTCATTTGCACACGGAAAGACTAGAAGCAATGGGATGAAACTGAATGGGAGGAGACACAGATTAGATATTAGAAAAAACTTTTTGACAGAGTGATCAATGAGTGGAACAGGCGGCCACGAGAGGTGGCGAGTTCTCCTTCAATGGAAGTCTTCAAACAGAGGCTGGACAGACATCTGTTTGGGATGATTTAGAGAATCCTGCTTTGAGCAGGGGTTGGACCAGATGGCCCAGGAGGTCCCTTCCAACTGTACCATTCTATGATTCTCTATGAGTGGGAGGTGGACCTGTGGAAGGTCCGAGGATTGGACGTGGTGATGAGGTGGAGTCTTAAGGGGGTCCGAAAATGTTGCCAGTATGGAGCCCCGAAATTCTTGATGGCAGCCCTGAATATACCTGTGCACTGAGCTAGCAGAACTGGTTGTGTTGGCACTACATCATTCTTGATTAACAAGACTTTGTTGAACTACTAAAAAGTTGTGCCTAATTACAAATTCAGTTCTGCTGTATCAGACACCCAGTGTCATCTCTCTGGGGAAAGTAACGCCTGCTGAAAAGCCTGTAATGCTTAATGCACGATATAATCATCCACAAAGATGTGGAACTACAAATCTCAGCAAAAATGAATAGCCTTTGAGACACCTAGCAATCTGGGACTAGTAGTTGGGCTTCTGAGACTCACAGATGCCCAACTTGTATCCCGTTATATTAAGATTCTGCCAGTGACAGCTGTGAATACAAGCGATACATGATATTATGACTGTAGGTTATGCAATTATACACTGTATATCACGCTATAACATGTAACACTTTGAGATATTATATTACAAGATTGTATTACAGATTATTTATTAAATGTTATTTGCACATTATGTCACTGTTTATGCCATAACTGTACGTTACATCACTACACATTATATAGTTTATTATTACTAGGTCACATCACTGTGTTATGGTATATTACTATATAATACCATTATTAACACACTTCTTTATTACATGCACACTAGACAGCTGATACGTTATATTATTACACCTGTCATTATATTATTGCAGGCGGCTGCGAAGCTCCTCTCCATACAGCAAATGGGCATCAGGAGTGCAGGGGTCATCGCATTATGTATGAATGGAGCGTGTGATCGAGAGGGCGGCAGGTTATCAGCAGATTATATACCGGTATGTATGTCTATGTATATTAGGATCCTACACGATGTATACACCAGGGCAACGCCGCTGTACTCGGGCTCCATTGTTATAGATGGCTGATTTACAGCACATTTCGCCACTTCTCTGATCAAACACCAGTGAACTGCACCAGATACAGCGGATTACTGGACACAATATGATTATTACTGATGTACCTGACCGTGAGTAAAAGGAAGAGCAGGTTATATCAGCAGGATCTGCCTGGAATCTACAGAGAAGAGGACGTTACTGCAGGTTACTTGTGAATATGGACGATGAGTGCAGTGGCTCCTGTGTGATGGATGATGAGTGCAGTGGCTCCTGTGTGATGGATGATGAGTGAAGTGGCTCCTCTGCGTTGGATGATGAGTGCAGTGGCTCCTGTGTGATGGATGATGAGTGCAGTGGCTCCTCTGCATTGGATGATGAGTGCAGTAGCTCCTGTATGATGGATGATGAGTGCAGTAACTCCTGTGTGCTGGACGATGAGTGCAGTGGCTCCTGTGTGATGGACGATGAGTGCAGTGGCTCCTGTGTGATGGACGATGAGTGCAGTGGCTCCTCTGCGTTGGATGATGAGTGCAGTGGCTCCTGTGTGATGGATGATGAGTGCAGTGGCTCCTGTGTGATGGATGATGAGTGCAGTGGCTCCTGTGTGATGGATGATGAGTGCAGTAACTCCTGTGTGTTGGATGATGAGTGCAGTAACTCCTGTGTGTTGGATGATGAGTGCAGTAACTCCTGTGTGTTGGATGATGAGTGCAGTAGCTCCTGTGTGTTGGATGAGGAGTGCAGTGGCTCCTGTGTGTTGGATGATGAGTGCAGTGGTTCCTCTGCGTTGGATGATGAGTGCAGTGGCTCCTGTGTGAGGGATGATGAGTGCAGTGGCTCCTGTGTGATGGATGATGAGTGCAGTGGCTCCTGTGTAATGGATGATGAGTGCAGTGGCTCCTGTGTGATGGATGATGAGTGCAGTGGCTCCTGTGTGATGGATGATGAGGGCAGTGGCTCCTGTGTGATGGATGATGAGGGCAGTGGCTCCTGTGTGATGGATGATGAGTGCAGTGGCTCCTGTGTAATGGATGATGAGTATAGTGGCTCCTGTGTGATGGATGATGAGGGCAGTGGCTCCTGTGTGATGGATGATGAGTGCAGTGGCTCCTGTGTGATGAATGATGAGTGCAGTGGCTCCTGTGTGATGGATGATGAGTGCAGTGGCTCCTGTGTGATGGATGATGAGTGCAGTGGCTCCTGTGTGATGGATGATGAGTGCAGTGGCTCCTGTGTGATGGATGATGAGTGCAGTGGCTCCTGTGTGATGGATGATGAGGGCAGTGGCTCCTGTGTGATGGATGATGAGGGCAGTGGCTCCAGCGTGATGGATGATGAGGGCAGTGGCTCCTGTGTGATGGATGATGAGTGCAGTGTCTCCTGTATGATGGATGATGAGTGCAGTGGCTCCTGTGTGATGGATGATGAGTGCAGTGGCTCCTGTGTGATGGATGATGAGTGCAGTGGCTCCTGTGTAATGGATGATGAGTGCAGTGGCTCCTGTGTGATGGATGAGGGCAGTGGCTCCTGTGTGTTGGATGATGGGTCTAGTACACGGTACAGTGAGCAGCAGGCAGCCCCGGGCTCAGCATCAGCAGCCGCTGGTCTGACACTCACCTGGGGTCTCCGTTCTCCAGCTCCAGGGTCGGTGCGGATCTCCGCGGCTCCAGTCTGCTCCCGGGAGCTGCTCAGTGATCACTGGACGGAGACACCGGGCTCCAGAACTGATGACAGCGCGCGGCTCATGGTGGAAAATCACCGGCTCCGCCACACGCCGGGGGGGGGCCTGACTAGAGGGGCGGGGCCATAGCGACAGAGGGCGGGGCTTAAGCGTGAGAAGGAATAGAACACGTGCAGAGGAAAACAAAGGAGAAAAGAGAGAAGGAAGGAGAGAAAGAGATAAAGAGAGAATGAGAGAAGGATGGAGAGGGGAGAAAGAGAGGGAAGGAGGGGGAGAAAGAGATATATATATAGAGAGAGAGAGAGAAGGAAGGAAGGAGAGGGGAGAGATAGAAGGAGAGAAGGAAGGAGAGGTAGAAAGGGAGAGAGAAGTGGTCCTTCGTAATGTAGACTTGGACTGGCCCACTAGTCTCTCCTAATGTAGACTTGGACCGGCCCACTAGTCTCTCCTAATGTAGACTTGGACCGGCCCATTAGTCACTCTTAATGTAGACTTGGACTGGCCCATTAGTCTGTCCTAATGTAGATTTGGACCGCCCCACTGGCCTCTCAATGTAGACTTGGACCGGCCCACTAGTCTCTCTTAATGTAGACTTGGACCGGCCCACTAGTCTGTCCTAATGCAGACTTGGACCACCCCACTAGTCTCTCTTAATGTAGACTTGGACCGGCCCACTAGTCTGTCCTAATGTAGATTTGGACCGCCCCACTGGCCTCTCAATGTAGACTTGGACCGCCCCACTAGTCTCTCCTAATGCAGACTTGGACCCCCACTAGTCTCTCTTAATGTAGACTTGGACCGGCCCACTAGACTCTCCTAATGTAGACTTGGACCCCCCACTAGTCTCTCCTAATGTAGACTTGGACTGCACCCACTAGTCTTCCTAATGTAGACTTGGACCGGCCCACTAGTCTCTCCTAATGTAGACTTGGACCGGCCCACTAGTCTCTCTTAATGTAGACTTGGACTGGCCCACTAGTCTCTCCTAATGTAGACTTGGACCACCCCACTAGTCTCTCCTAATGTAGACTTGGACCGGCCCACTAGTCTGTCCTAATGTAGACTTGGACCGGCCCACTAGCTCTCCTAATGTAGACTTGGACCGCCCCACTAGTCTCTCCTAATGTAGACTTGGACCCCCACTAGTCTCTCCTAATGTAGACTTGGACCGGCCACTAGTCTCTCCTAATGTAGACTTGGACCGCCCCACTAGTCTCTCCTAATGTAGACTTGGACCAGCCCACTAGTCTCTCCTAATGTAGACTTGGACTGGCCCACTAGTCTCTCTAATGTAGACTTGGACCGGCCCACTAGTCTTCCTAATGTAGACTTGGACCGGCCCACTAGTCTGTCCTAATGTAGACTTGGACCGGCCCACTAGTCTCGTCCTAATGTAGACTTGGACCGGCCCCACTGTCTGTCCTAATGTAGACTTGGACCGGCCCACTAGTCTCTCCTAATGTAGACTTGGACCGGCCCACTAGTCTCTCTTAATGTAGACTTGGACTGGCCCACTTAGTCTCTTAATGTAGACTTGGACCGGCCCACTAGCTCTCCTAATGTAGACTTGGACGGCCCACTAGTCTCTCCTAATGTAGACTTGGACCGACCCACTAGTCTTCCTAATGTAGACTTGGACCGCCCACTGTCCTCTAATGTAGACTTGGACCGGCCCACTAGTCTCTCCTAATGTAGACTTGGACCGGCCCACTAGTCTCTCTTAATGTAGATTTGGACGGCCCACTAGTCTTCCTAATGTAGACTTGGACCCGCCCACTAGCTCTCTAATGTAGACTTGGACCGCCCACTAGTCTGTCATATGTAGACTTGGACCGGCCCACTAGTCTCCTAATGTAGACTTGGACCGGCCCCACTAGTCTCTCTAATGTAGACTTGGACGCCCCACTAGTCTCTCCTAATGTAGACTTGGACCACCCACTAGTCTCTCCTAATGTAGACTTGGACCGGCCTCACTAGTCTGTCCTAATGTAGACTTGGACCGGCCCACTAGTCTCTCCTAATGTAGACTTGGACCGGCCCCACTAGTCTCTCTTAATGTAGACTTGGACTGGCCCACTAGTCTCTCCTAATGTAGACTTGGACCGGCCCCACTAGTCTTCCTAATGTAGACTTGGACCGGCCCACTAGTCTGTCCTAATGTAGACTTGGACCGGCCCACTAGTCTCTCCTAATGTAGACTTGGACCGGCCCACTGTCTGTCCTAATGTAGACTTGGACCGGCCCACTAGTCTCTCCTAATGTAGACTTGGACCGGCCCATTAGTCTCTCTTAATGTAGACTTGGACCGGCCCCACTAGTCTTCTTAATGTAGACTTGGACCGGCCCACTAGTCTGTCCTAATGTAGACTTGGACCGGCCACTAGTGCCTGCTCTTAATGTAGACTTGGACCGCCCCACTAGCCCTTCCTAATGTAGACTTGGACCGGCCCACTAGCTCTCTCTAATGTAGACTTGGACCGGCCCACTAGTCTCTCTTAATGTAGACTTGGACCGGCCCACTATGTCTGTCCTAATGTAGACTTGGACCGGCCCACTAGTCTCTCCTAATGTAGACTTGGACCGCCCCACTAGTCTCTCTTAATGTAGACTTGGACCGGCCCACTAGTCTGTCCTAATGTAGACTTGGACCGGCCCCACTAGTCTCTCTTAATGTAGACTTGGACTGGCCCACTAGTCTGTCCTAATGTAGACTTGGACCGCCCACTAGTCTGTCCTAATGTAGACTTGGACCGGCCCACTAGTCTGTCCTAATGTAGACTTGGACCGGCCCCACTAGTCTTCCTAATGTAGACTTGGACCGGCCCCACTGGCCTCTCTTAATGTAGACTTGGACTGGCCCCACTAGTCTGTCCTAATGTAGACTTGGACCGGCCCACTGGCCTCTCTTAATGTAGACTTGGACCGCCCACTAGTCTGTCCTAATGTAGACTTGGACCGGCCCCACTAGTCTCTCTAATGTAGACTTGGACGGCCCACTAGTCTGTCCTAATGTAGACTTGGACCGGCCCACACTAGTCGTCCTAATGTAGACTTGGACGGCTCACTAGTCTGTCCTAATGTAGACTTGGACCGGCCCACTGTCCTTCTTAATGTAGACTTGGACCGCCCACTAGCTCGTCTTAATGTAGACTTGGACCGCCCCACTGGCCTCTCTTAATGTAGACTTGGACTGGCCCGCTAGTCTCTCCTAATGTAGACTTGGACCACCCCACTAGTCTCTCCTAATGCAGACCAGCTTTAGCTAGAACAATGCAGGAGAGGAGTGTTACTAAATTACTAGACAGAATGGAAATTAAATGATTAGACTAGCAGGTGTGAGCACTAGACCAGCAAGACACTGAGGTTAAGCCCTGAGTTATCAGTAATGGCACCTAAACTGCTGCCAGCACCAAACCACTAAAATTTCAGTGTTCACAAAATATCAGCTGCAATAATTATCATAAAAAAGAGAAAACAAAACTAAATACACCAAAAAAAAATCAAAGATGACCGCCGAACCACAAAAGGGAGACCACAAGATCTACAGTGAAGACCCCCACTCCGGTGGACAGGGCTTGTCTGGATACGATATTGACCCTCTGTCTTTTCTGCATTTTTGGAAGCATTTTCTAGATTAAAGCATCCATGCAAAACTGAACAAAAGAGCAGAAGCACAGCGGGCAGAGCACAGCGGCAAAGCACAGCGGCAGAGCACAGTGGCACAGCACAGCAGCAGAGCACAGCGGCACAGCCTGTATGAGCGCAGCCTAATACCGTCCACAGCTGAGGATTTACAACTGCATCCAGTCTGAACAATTCTTCTCAATCACACAGATATATTTTACCTGCCTGCCGGACAGGAGGGCCAGGGAATGGCGCTGACTTAAATACACACCTGAAGAAGGCTGCAAACTGCCGAAACGCGCTCTGTATAGAGATGAGCGAACGTCGTCGGCTCCCTCCTTGTTCAGCAAGCTATAGCGCTCCCGATAATCAGCTGCATGGAGAGCCTGTATGTTGTGACGGTCACACAGCCACGACACATGCAGCGCCGAACAGCTGATTATCGGGAACGCTCCAGCTTGCCGGATAAGGAGGGAGCCGACGACGTTCGCTCATCTCTAGTTGTGTATATAGCTTTCATCAGTTTGAATAAAATTTTACCTACAAGTAACTGGAAATTTCTACACCTCAATTTCCCTCAGTGGCAAAGACAGCGCCATCCCCTGGTCCTCCTGTCCGGCATCTTTGTGGGATTCTTCTGTTTCCTACAGATACTCACAGATTCTCCGTTGATTATATCTTACTGCTCTTAGATAGCGCCACATTATTCTCCTTTAGGAACTTCAGCACAGTTCTTATTTTACCTGCACTGATTCATTGTAGCAAATCATCAAGGACATGTCTGTTTGTTTTGACGATTTAACGCTCGAAAGATTACGTTGATTTTTTCCTTGTTCAAGTATAGCTCCATTCACTGACAGCAAGGAGACCCTGAACATAGGGAAAAATTCTCAGGCAATCTGACTCCTCTCACTTGTGTATCAGGTGGTGATCAGGGTCAGCGACGTCACCTGTACAGGTGAGAGGGAAATCAGGGAGCAGCACTGCTGGACATAAGAAAGTAATGTGTGAACATAAGTAATAAAATGGGTGAAACATAGGGGGTGCTGCACAATGCACAGGAGGCAATAATGAGGACAGAAAAGAGAGAGAGACCAAGCATATAAGGCGCACACCCCAAATAAGGGATCAAAAAGTGTAATACAAAAATGTAAACTTTATTAAGGACAAAGAGACTGACAATAAAAACATTTAAAAAAACACACACCACCACAATGGTCCCATATAATCACAATGTAGCGCAACACCAATATAATGCAATAACAATACTGCAAAGCATACCTACAAAATCATGAGGGGAGGAGGCTTAGTTGCATAAAATACCTAACAAGAAGATCCCCCTAGATCTGGGCGTCCCCAGAAAAATAACAAGACGCCAATGCGCCCTCAAGGGAAGCCCCCGGTGAGTCCCAAAGTGCTGAATGAAAGATCATAAATCCATCAAGCAGTAAATGAAACCATCTCCAATGGTGGAGGGTGTCCACACTGAAAATCAGCGAACAGCAATGGAAGTATATTCCCAACAAGCATAAGGGAAAAGGGAGGAGAAAAAGATGTCACCATAAGGAGCAGTCCAGTGAGCAGCGTCAGAGATAGACCGTCTAGAAGGGGGTCCCGGGACCAGGGTGGGATGGAGCGCCCCACGCGTATCGCTGCTGGGGAGCAGCTTCGTCAGGGGAAGTGAGACAGTCACAGTCAGTCGTGCCTTAAATAGCAGTTAATCAAGAGCAAAACAGGAGAGGTGTCAGCTGTGCGTGCACCTTGTAATAGATCCTGTGTCAAAGAGTTAGGTTATACAGACACAGTAAAGTTAGGACAATTCAAAAAAAAAAAAAAAAAAGGTTCAAAGGAATATAGACAACCCCCCCACAAAGACACAAGCTACCCCAGAGGAAAAATATAAATATATATACATAAATACAAACACATATGCATACATATACATATATACATACAGAGAAAATAGCTGCACATAATATCCAGGTAGGTGGAGCCAGAGCCTGGAAACCAAATGTGGAGAGAGGTAGGGAGGTCCTTGAATATCAGAGTGACCCATCACTATTCACTTATTCTAGGGCAATAGAGCTACCAGCTAATATGGAAAAAAAACAGAAACCAAAACCCCAACACACAGGACATAATGAACTCAGAAGGTGCTCAGGAGGATGTCATATGAGCTAAACAGATAGTGTCAATAAGGCCAATAGAGTTCAGCCCAAATCATTGGGTTCAAATACAGACTATCACTTTCCACTTGTTGTAGAACAATAATGCCGTCTGCAAAAAAAAACCACAACACACAAAACATATAGAAATACAAGGTGTGATCAGATGAAAATGCATGGACTAATGGACTACGCAAATAATGTCCATGGGGCATACAGAATTCAGCCCAGGAAACTTGTAAAAAGGAACTCTTCACTGAGTCCATTGGGTGACAAGCTCTGCAAGATGAAGATCCAACGAGATTCCGTGTGAAGTAGAAGCTTCCTTAGGTTTTCTCCTCTAGCGTTAGGAACAATCCTCTGTAAACCGAGAAATAAAATATTAGAGGTAGAGCCGCTATGCTCAGTTAAAAAGTGTGAGGCCGCTGGGATTAGGGTTTTGCCTTTCTTGAGGTCAGAAGCAGCCAGATGAATAGTGGACAGATGTTTCTGTGCCCTCTTCCTGAACTGCTGAGAGGTTTGCCCCACATAAACTTTTTTACATGGGCAGATGAGGGCATAGATAATATTAGCTGATTTGCAGTTGATGTAGGACGTCTCTCGAAATGTGTTTGAGTCAAAAGGTTTGGGGAAGAAATCCTTGGTAGGAGGAACATGTGGGCAAACACTGCAATCCCCACAGGGAAAAGAACCTCTCAGACGTATGCCACGATTAAGACTAATGGAGGGGCGTACAAAGTGACTCCTAGTGAGAATATCACCCAAATTGGGAGCCCTTTTAGCTGTCATGAGAGGAAAAGGGGAGACCAGAGGTGAAGTTTGGAGATCGGTAGTGAGGATGTCCCAATGTGACACAAGAATGCTCCTCACCTTACTCCATTGGTCATTGTAATCCGTGATGAAGCGTACATTCTTATCTTGGGGACGACTATTAGAGGAAAGTAGTGAATCCTGATTTTGACCCTTGGCCCTCTGAAAAGCCGAAGAAATGAATTTCTTATTGACACTATCTGTTTAGCTCATATGACATCCTCCTGAGCACCTTCTGAGTTCATTATGTCCTGTGTGTTGTTTTGTTTTTCCATATTAGCTGGTAGCTCTATTGCCCTAGAATAAGTGAATAGTGATGGGTCACTCTGATATTCAAGGACCTCCCTACCTCTCTCCACATTTGGTTTCCAGGCTCTGGCTCCACCTACCTGGATATTATGTGCAGCTATTTTCTCTGTATGTATATATGTATATGTATGCATATGTGTTTGTATTTATGTATATTTATATCTTTTTCCTCTGGGGTAGCTTGTGTCTTTGTGGGGGGTTGCCTATATTCCATTGAACCCCTTTTTTTTTTTAATTGTCCTAACTTTACTGTGTCTGTATAACCTAACTCTTTGACACAGGATCTATTACAAGGTGCACGCACAGCTGACACCGCTCTCCTGTTTTGCTCTTGATTAACTGCTATTTAAGGCACGATTGACTGTGACTGTCTCACTTCCCCTGACGAAGCTGCACCCCAGCAGCGATACGCGTGGGGCTCTCCATCCCACCCTGGTCCCGGGACCCCCTTCTAGACGGTCTATCTCTGACGCTGCTCACTGGACTGCTCCTTATGGTGACATCTTTTTCTCCTCCCTTTTCCCTTATGCTTGTTGGGAATATACTTCCATTGCTGTTCGCTGATTTTCAGTGTGGACACCCTCCACCATTGGAGATGGTTTCATTTACTGCTTGATGGATTTATGACCTTTCATTCAGCACTTTGGGACTCACCGGGGGCTTCCCTTGAGGGCGCATTGGCGTCTTGTTATTTTTCTGGGGACGCCCAGATCTAGGGGGATCTTCTTGTTAGGTGTTTTATGCAACTAAGCCTCCTCCCCTCATGATTTTGTAGGTACGCTTTGCAGTATTGTTATTGCATTATATTGGTGTTGCGCTACATTGTGATCATATGGAACAAACAAAGAGAAAGGCAGTGTGTATAGAGTCACGATCAACCTCAAGAATAATAATGATAAAGTATATATGAAAATATAATCAAGTTTTATTGGTACAAAAAAACACACTGAAAAACAGGATGAAGTTAAAAACAATTAAAAAGGACCAGGGACGGTCCATAATGAGACACAAAAAGATCCATGTAAGGATCCACTTTACAAAACTCCCAATGAGCGCTGGCTAAGACAGAAACAGGTGTGTAGTTCAATGAATTTGCAGATAATAGCAAAATAGAGCAACTTATAAGATCATGTCAGATAATACAGACAGTGAAACTTGAACACATTAAACCACCCAGATGAATTGTATATGCAACAAAGGTAACAACGATAAACACCAGTAACAAAAATGCATAAATAACAAAAACTCATGAGTCAATAAGAATAAATGTAACAATTAACCTAGGTGAAAAAGCCGCAAAGAAATAAATGAGCAGCTAATATGATTGGCCTGAATAAGAAAGCCATGTTAAAGAAAAAGCCATGTCTTCATAGAATAATGAAGACCGGAAAAATAAACCTGTGACCAGCATGAAATAAGACTGGGAGATTGTACCCCACGCGTATCGCCACTTGGGGGCGTGGCTTCCTCAGGGGAAAGTGACTGAGGAAGCCACGCCCCCAAGTGGCGATACGCGTGGGGTACAATCTCCCAGTCTTATTTCATGCTGGTCACAGGTTTATTTTTCCTGTCTTCATTATTCTATGAAGACATGGCTTTTTCTTTAACATGGCTTTCTTATTCAGGCCAATCATATTAGCTGCTCATTTATTTCTTTGCGGCTTTTTCACCTAGGTTAATTGTTACATTTATTCTTATTGACTCATGAGTTTTTGTTATTTATGCATTTTTGTTACTGGTGTTTATCGTTGTTACCTTTGTTGCATATACAATTCATCTGGGTGGTTTAATGTGTTCAAGTTTCACTGTCTGTATTATCTGACATGATCTTATAAGTTGCTCTATTTTGCTATTATCTGCAAATTCATTGAACTACACACCTGTTTCTGTCTTAGCCAGCGCTCATTGGGAGTTTTGTAAAGTGGATCCTTAGGCTATGGTTCCACGGTCCGGAACCATAGCGCTTTTGACGGAGCGGAAATTCCGCTCCGTCTAAGCCCCGCCCCCTTTCTGACGCGCGATCTTTCCGGAGGTGTTCAGGACACCTCCGGAACACCTCCGGAAAGAGCGCAGGGCTTCATAGCCCTGTGTTAATTATGTTGCGGCGACGGTGCGTCGCCGCAATACGCGAGGACATGCTGCGGTCTGAAAAGACGCGCCGCATGTCCGTTTACGCAGGTTTGCCACCTGCGTATTGTTACGCATAGTGGAGACGGGATTTCTTGAAATCCCCTCCACTATGCTGTAACATCTGGACGCTGCGTGTTTGGCGCTGCGCCAGCGCACAGCGCCAAACACGCAGCGTTTCCTGACCGTGGAAACTCACCCTTACATGGATCTTTTTGTGTCTCATTATGGACCGTCCCTGGTCCTTTTTAATTGTTTTTAACTTCATCCTGTTTTTCAGTGTGTTTTTTTGTACCAATAAAACTTGATTATATTTTCATATATACTTTATCATTATTATTCTTGAGGTTGATCGTGACTCTATACACACTGCCTTTCTCTTTGTTTGTTCCATATGTTCACTACAGTGTGTCGTCATAGATCCCTTCCAAAACATTTTTTGTGGTGCCCTCAAATCTTCCTTTTTGCAACATTGTGATCATATGGGACCATTGTGGTGGTGTGTGTTTTAAATGTTTTTATTGTCAGTCTCTTTGTCCTTAATAAAGTTTACATTTTTGTATTACACTTTTTGATCCCTTATTTGGGGTGTGCGCCTTATATGCTTGGTCTCTCTCTGTCGTCACGTGTACAGGTATCTGCAGGGTCGCTTGTCAATGACCGGTATCAGGCACAACTAAAGTGCATGCAAGTCTGCAGACATCTGATGTCACTGATTCCATCCACCAACCGATACAGAAGTGACCGGATCCGGATGACCCCTTTAATGGTGGGGACCACATTTGACCTATTGAACACAGTGGCTCCCAGTAATAGTGTCGGTCAGAGCTGAGTGAATACAGACTGCCGCCTTCAGCTATTTATATCAGCAGACCTGCCTACCGCTGGTGCAGCTGAACCGGGTTCCGGAGGTGAAGGGGGACCCTTGAAAGCAGGGCCGGCGTCACCACCCAGCGCGCACCGGGGCTCACCGGCACGTTATGGGGCCCATGAGTCTCAGGCCCACAATGGCCCTGCCCCCTATACTTACCTCTCCCTTTTCTTCCTGATCTCTTCCGCATCTCCTGACTCTGTGACCTCTTAGGGCAGAGGGCGCGATGACATCACTACAGCGTACCGTCTGCGTTGAGCAGTGCAGGGAGTCAGAAGATGCTGAGGAGATCGGCTCTGTGGCGGGAGGAGGGAGAGGTATTTCATTATTTTTTAACTGTATGGAGCACAATACGGGGCCTTTTTTGTATGGAGCACTATATGGGTCTCATTATACTGTATGGAGCACTATATGGGTCTCATACTGTATGGAACATTATAAGGGGCTCATACTGTATGGAACACTATATGGGTCTTATACTGTTCAGCTCATTATACTGTATGGAGCATTACTGTATGGAGCATTATAAGGGGCTCATTATACTGTATGGAGCACTATATGGGTCTCATACTGTATGGAGTATTATATGGATCTCATTATACTGTATGGAGCACTATATGGGTCTCACTGTATGGAGCAATATATGGGGCCCATTATACTGTATTTAGCACTATATGGGGCTCATTATACTGTATGGAGCACTATATGGGTCTCATACTGTATGGAACATTATAAGGGACTCATACTGTATGGAACACTATATGGGGCTTATACTGTATGGAGCAATATATATATTCAGCTCATTATACTGTATGGAGCATTACTGTATGGAGCATTATAAGGGGCTCATTATACTGTATTTAGCACTATATGGGGCTCATTATACTGTACAGAGCACTATATGGGTCTCATACTCTATGGAACATTATAAGGGGCTCATACTGTATGGAACACTATATGGGGCTTATACTGTTCAGCTCATTATACTGTATGGAGCATTACTGTATGGAGCATTATAAGGGGCTCATTATACTGTATGGAGCACTATATGGGGCTCATTATACTGTATGGAGCACTATATGGGTCTCATTATACTGTATGGAACACTATATGGGGCTCATTATACTGTATGGAGCACTATATAGGGCTAATTATACTGTATGGAGCACTATATGGGGCTCATTATACTGTATGGAGCACTATATGGGTCTCATACTGTATGGAGCTCATTATACTGTATGGAACACTATATGGGGCTTACACTGTATGGAGCAATATATATTCAGCTCATTATACTGTATGGAGCATTACTGTATGGAGCATTATATGGGTCTCATACTGTATGGAGCACTACTGTATATGGGTCTCAATATACTGTATGGAACACTATATGGGGCTCATTATACTGTATGGAGCAATACATATGGGGCCCATTATACTGTATGGTGCATTATTAGGGGCTCATTATACAGTATGGAGCACTATATGGGGCTTATACTGTATGGAGCAATATATATATTCAGCTCATTATACTGTTTGGAGCATTACTGTATGGAGCATTATAAGGGGCTCATTATACTGTATGGAGCATTATATGGGTCTCATACTGTATGAAACATTATATGGGGCTCATTATACTGTATGGAGCATTATATGGGGCTCATTATACTGTACAGAGCATTATATGGAGCCCATTATACTGTATGGAGCATTATATGGGGCTCATTATACTGTATGGAGGACTATATATGAGGAAATTTATGTTTGTAGAGGGGACACTGCTGAGGACAATTTCTAATGGTAGGGTACATTTATCAATATCCCGTTTACATCTAATACTACAGATACTGAAACTCTGAAACCTGTGGACCCTTGATCACCTGAATCCCTCTGCTGTATGGTATTGTAGAATTTACTAAACATATCACTTATGTAATGTAAGAAGTAAGTGAAATCTTTGTCATTGCACTATACCTATATTTCTCTGCCGTATCTATGTGTGTATGCATATGTATGTGTGTGTGGTATATGTGTGTGTGTTTATGCATGTCGATGTATGTATATGTGTGTGTGTGTCTATCTATATGTGTGTACCTATGTGTATATGAGTGTATGTGTGTGTACATATTGATTTTTTTTGGTTCACATATGATACTGTAATTGTGAAGAATAGGAAAATCAATCCGGCTCTTTAAAGGGTTATTTACCAAATAATCATGTCATCTCTAATCCATAGGATTCAACCACTGCCCCCCCTTTGCCACCCTCCTCCCCCTGAGATTCTGAGAACAGGGGTCTGCAGACTTATCCTGAATGGAGTAGAGTTGTGCATGCTCGGCCTGTGCTCTCTCCATTATATATAGAGCTGCTGAGCCCCCTAGAGATTCTGAGGACTGGGGTCTGCAGACTAGTCCTGAATGGAGCAGAGTTGTGCATGCTCGGCCTCTGCTCTCTCCATTATCTATAGAGCTGCTGAGCCCCCCAGAGATTCTGAGAGCAGGGCTCTGCAGTCTTGTCCTGAATGGAGCAGAGTTGTGCATGCTCGGCCTCTGCTCTCTCCATTATCTATAGAGCTGCTGAGCCCCCCAGAGATTCTGAGGACAGGGTCTGCAGACTTGTCCTGAATGGAGCAGAGTTGTGCATGCTCGGCCTCTGCTCTCTCCATTATCTATAGAGCTGCTGAGCCCCCAGAGATTCTGAGAGCAGGGCTCTGCAGTCTCGTCCTGGATGGAGTAGAGTTGTGCATGCTCGGCCTCTGCTCTCTCCATTATCTATAGAGCTGCTGAGCCCCCAGAGATTCTGAGAGCAGGGCTCTGCAGTCTTGTCCTGAATGGAGCAGAGTTGTGCATGCTCGGCCTCTGCTCTCTCCATTATCTATAGAGCTGCTGAGCCCCCCAGAAATGATGAGAACAGGGGTCTGCAGACTTGTCCTGAATGGAGCAGAGTTGTGCATGCTCGGCCTCTGCTCTCTCCATTATCTATAGAGCTGCTGAGCCCCCAGAGATTCTGAGAGCAGGGCTCTGCAGTCTCGTCCTGGATGGAGTAGAGTTGTGCATGCTCGGCCTGTGCTTTCTCCATTATCTATAGAGCTGCTGAGCCCCCAGAGATTCTAAGGACAGGGATCTCCAGTCTTGTCCTGAATGGAGCAGAGTTGTGCATGCTCGGCCTCTGCTCTCTCCATGATCTATAGAGCTGCTGAGCAACCCCCAGAAATTCTGAAAACAGAGGTCTGTAGACTCATCCTGAATGGAGTAGAGTTGTGCATGCTCAGCCTCTGCTCTCTCCATTATTAATATAGAGCTACTGAGCCCCCCAGAGATTGAGG
The DNA here is from genome assembly GCA_033576555.1 of Oophaga sylvatica. Classification (NCBI taxonomy): domain Eukaryota; kingdom Metazoa; phylum Chordata; class Amphibia; order Anura; family Dendrobatidae; genus Oophaga; species Oophaga sylvatica. The sequence goes on along the minus strand of JARQOD010000009.1, from coordinate 63,207,652 downwards.
ACAGGGGTCTGCAGACTCGTCCTGAATGGAGCAGAGTTGTGCATGCTCGGCCTCTGCTCTCTCCATTATCTATAGAGCTGCTGAGCCCCCCAGAAATGATGAGAACAGGGATCTCCAGTCTTGTCCTGAATGGAGCAGAGTTGTGCATGCTCGGCCTCTGCTCTCTCCATTATCTATAGAGCTGCTGAGCCCCCAGAGATTCTGAGAGCAGGGCTCTGCAGTCTCGTCCTGGATGGAGTAGAGTTGTGCATGCTCGGCCTGTGCTTTCTCCATTATCTATAGAGCTGCTGAGCCCCCAGAGATTCTAAGGACAGGGATCTCCAGTCTTGTCCTGAATGGAGCAGAGTTGTGCATGCTCGGCCTCTGCTCTCTCCATGATCTATAGAGCTGCTGAGCAACCCCCAGAAATTCTGAAAACAGAGGTCTGTAGACTCATCCTGAATGGAGTAGAGTTGTGCATGCTCAGCCTCTGCTCTCTCCATTATTAATATAGAGCTACTGAGCCCCCCCAGAGATTGAGGACAGGGGTCTGCAGACTCGTCCTGAATGGAGCAGAGTTGTGCATGCTCGGCCTCTGCTCTCTCCATTATCTATAGAGCTGCTGAGCCCCCCAGAAATGATGAGAACAGGGATCTCCAGTCTTGTCCTGAATGGAGCAGAGTTGTGCATGCTCGGCCTCTGCTCTCTCCATTATCTATAGAGCTGCTGAGCCCCCAGAGATTCTGAGAGCAGGGCTCTGTAGTCTCGTCCTGGATGGAGTAGAGTTGTGCATGCTCGGCCTGTGCTTTCTCCATTATCTATAGAGCTGCTGAGCCCCCAGAGATTCTAAGGACAGGGATCTCCAGTCTTGTCCTGAATGGAGCAGAGTTGTGCATGCTCGGCCTCTGCTCTCTCCATGATCTATAGAGCTGCTGAGCAACCCCAGAAATTCTGAAAACAGAGGTCTGTAGACTCATCCTGAATGGAGTAGAGTTGTGCATGCTCAGCCTCTGCTCTCTCCATTATTAATATAGAGCTACTGAGCCCCCCCAGAGATTGAGGACAGGGGTCTGCAGACTCGTCCTGAATGGAGTAGAGTTGTGCATGCTTGGCCTCTGCTCTCCATTATCTATAGAGCTGTTGAGCGCTGCGCTCAGCTATTTCCATCAGTTCCATAGACAATGAATAGAGAAGTCAGGCATGTGCCCATCCAATCCATTCATGGCTGAGCTGCAGAGTCCTGTTCTTGTCTTCGGGATTGGGATAACTTGATTTATTTTGGGAATAGCCCTTTATCAGACACCAGATGGCTTAGTTACCAGACATATTATGTAAAATAATATATACATGGTTGGGCTCGGCAGAACCAAATTCTAACAGTGATATTTATCTCAATCTCAGTAAAAAAATATATAAATATATACATTATATTTTTAGAGGTGTGGGGGCCCAAACAGAACTTTTGCTATGGTGCCCTGTGAACTCTACGTATGCCTCTGCTTGCAGGGCAGTGATAGTGAGGGGAATCTGGCCTGTTGCTCAGAGCCCGAGGCTCCGGGGGTCACATGGCCAGATTGTCCTCATCATAAGCGGCACGGAGGGGGGCCCAGACATATTTCTTGCACAGGGGCCCCAAGCTGTCAGTGTCTGCCCCTGCCTACATATATATCTCTTATTGGTTTTATGGTCATTTTTATGATTCAATTAGATAAAAAAAAATGTATAATCTCACCTAAAGAACCCCTCCTTCACAAAATGCCTCAATATTGGTGGTCACCCAGCCTTCCCACAAGCAGATATTACGAGAGGAGACTGTATTCCCATTTTTACCAGAGAGAAATGATCCCATGGTGGCAGGGCCGGCGTCAGCACCCGGCACACCCGGGCAAGTGCCGGGGCCCTGAGCAGGCGGGGGGACCCACTCGCCGTCTGGCACCCCCGCGCCCGTTAGCGGGGAGAGCGGTGTCAGCGCCGCCACTGGGCCCCCCACCCCCGTTTGCTCAGGGCCCGGCAGCAGCTGGCACAATACTTACCTCTCCCGTGCCTCCGCTGCCGCAGCTCCGGGCTCCAGGGGGCGCCGGCGCTTCCTCTCACAGCAGCGCCGCTGACTGACGTCATCATTCAGCGGCCGGCTGTGGCAGAGAGCACGGACGCTGAACAGGTAAGACGTGTCTCTGTGTCTCTGTGTGTGTCTGTGTGTATGTAGTGCGGTGCTTTGTGTGTGTGTGTGTATATGTGAGAGAGTGCTTGTGCTGTAGTGCTGTCTGTGTGTGATGATGGGCAGGCATTGCTGATAATGGGGAGGCATTGATGATAATGGGCAGGCATTGATGATGGGGAGAAGATGATGATAATGGGCAGGCATTGATGATGGGGAGAAGATGATGATAATGGGCAGGCATTGATGATAATGGGCAGGCATTGATGATGGGGAGAAGATGATGATGGGCAGGCATTGATGATAATGGGGAGGCATTGATGATGATGGGGAGGCGATAATTATGATGGGGAGGCCATGATGATGATGGGCAGGCATTGATGATAATGGGGAGGCCTTGATGATGATGGGGAGGACATGATGATAATGGGCAGGCATTGATGATGGGGAGGAGATGATGATGATGGGGAGGCCATGATGATAATGGGCAGGCATTGATGATGGGGAGGAGATGATGATGATGGGCAGGCATTGATGATGATGGGGAGGAGATGATGATGGGCAGGCATTGATGATAATGGGGAGGCAATGATGATGATAAGGAGGCAATGATGATGATGGGGAGGAAATCATGATGATAATGGGGAGTCTTTCCACAGCGCCCTTTCCTGAGCCGTAACAGTGCAGAACGCAGTACAGCGCAGAGGAGAGCTCCATATTTTGTATGGAGCATTATATGGGGACCAGTATCCTGTATGGAGAATTATATGGGGACCAGTATCCTGTATGGAGCATTATATTGGGTCCAGTATTCTGTATGGAGCATTATTTTGGGTCCAGTATTCTGTATGGAGCATTATATGGGGGGTGACATCCTGCATGGGGTATTATATGGGTGATGAGGGGGAGACTGTGGTGCCCATAATATTGTATGGAGGACTGTACTGTCCGGTCTGTACTGTGCGCTGTGAGGATTTGGCGGTTTTTGAGCTATTGTACAATTTACAATAGATATCACTCATGTAATGGAAGAAGTGAAGTATTTGGCATTGTACTGTACCCATATTTCTCTGCTGTATCTGTGCATCATGAATCGTGGTCTGTGTTAAAGGGGCACACTGAGGCTCTTTCGCCCGGGGCCCATAAAAACCTGGAGCCGGCCCTGCATGGTGGTACTTTTGTGAAAAGATCCTGTGCAGAGTTGGGTGAACCTGTTGTAGTCACGGCTGGGGATAGAGCGCTCAGTGCAGGCTGCACACAGGGGCATTTTGTACTCTGGGTATTTTCAGTGTAATCTGTGTATTTGGCAGGGAGATGAGGGTCAGATGTTTAAGCCTCACATGCAAGCTGAGTCCCTGCGTTATAGGATTACTGTATCAGATCCCCACGTACGAGCTCAGAGCTGCAGCTGCAATATTCTCCCTTGTCCCTTCACTGTCACTTACAGATGTGTCCACGCTGGTAGCTGCTTTCTTGTGTTGTTCGACCCAACAAAGTAATTCCTAAAATCAGTGCTTTCCATTTACAAGGATTCTCCTACTCTTTGTGATGTTAAACATGGAGAGCACACGGATGCCACACGTGTGCCTCGGTGTCTCTCACAGACCTGTAGACTTGTATTGGCACTGTTCATCCGTGCTGCTGGAAAAAAAGATATGTGAACAGCTCTGTGGACTAAAGGGTGCGTGCAACCCGGACGTCTGAATGAAGGCTAAGCCTGAACGCTACTTGGTAACTCAATGATTGATAATCGCTTGCTCGTCTGTAAGGCGATCGCTGTTATCACGTGGCACTGATCAGGAATAACGCTCCTATTATTGTAATGTGACATTATCGGCCAATGTAAAAGGTCGTCCTCAGCATGAATAATAATGGCTTATCACTGGGATCGTCCATTAATATCAGGTTCCTCCATTTAGAAATAAATCACTCTTCTATTTCTTTATTCTTCATGAAAGTCTTGCAGGGAGTGCCCCTCCCGCCCTGTGTGGCTTGGATGTTTTATCACCGCTTGTAGAATAAAGAAATAGAAGATTGGCGAGTGCCGCATTTAATTTCTAAATAGAGGCATGCGATATTAACTAGTTATATCATGAAGCACCACCTTTGTCAGCAAGTGTGATCCCCAATTTTCCTTAGTGCTGTGGTTAAAGACTTAATAGCAGGTCAGTGGGGATACAATACTTGGCCCTGCCACCGTCACTCCTCACCCATTCACTTCAATAGGAGCTGAGCTGCAGTACCCAAGAATGGCCACTATGCAGTGTTTGAAGTACACACATGATTTATATCCAGATGCAAACATCTGATCAGTGGGGGTGCTGGAAATTAATATGAATACATTTTTTACTCATTCAGAACTTTAAAAGCAAAATGATGATTTCTAAACTTTTCAGAAACTGCAGAAGCGAGAATGATAAAATTGTAACTTTGGTGGTAAGAACAGTGAGAATGTCCAGACGGGACGATTCATCTGCTGTTGACAGCTCAAAGCCAAACTTAGCGTGCAGCACTAAATGTTTAGTTTGTGAAGTGCTGTCCCGGGCCGTATTGAAAAGTTCTGATAATTTTTGAGGACCGATACTCAGAAAATATTATTTCATTAAATGTTTTAAATATGTTCATATAGGCTGTACTGAGATCTGCAGTCAGTACTGTTCTCTAATTGTGCGTGACGATTTCATTGTTTCATTGTTTCCTATTCTGCAGCCTTTATTTACAAAACATTAATTCTTCATTCACAGATTAACTATTCTGTGTAGTATCTGCCTGGTCATTCCAAAAGTGTCAAACTCAAGGTCCGCAGGCCAAATTCAGCCTGCCATGTCATTTCATGTGGCCCGCGAGGTCAGGATACAGAAGAGCCATCTCTGCACGTTCCCTTTACAGAGAGCCAGTTGGCGCAACATGGAAGTGCGCACCGGAGCTCAAAATCTAAGATGGCACTCACCCCCCTGTGCTGGCGCAACCCCCTCTACTAAGTACTGGCTACGGTCTATATCGACACAGCAAGCACTTAGCAGAGGGCTAGAGCCAGCACAGGGAGCTGGTGCCATCTTTCAAACTGAGTGAACGCAGTCAGTCAGCACAAAAAGTAAACGCAGTCAATGCAGTGAGCCAGAACAAGCAATGAATGCAGTGAATGCAGTCAGCAAGCACAAAAAGTAAATGCAGTGAACGCAGTCAGCCAATATAAACAATGCATGCAGTGAATGCAGTCAGCCAGCACAAACAATGCATGCAGTGAATGCAGTCAGCCAATATAAACAATGCATGCAGTGAATGCAGTCAGCCAGCACAAA
>JARQOD010000009.1:63142053-63202113 GCA_033576555.1 Oophaga sylvatica | reverse complement strand
TGAAGGAGCAGCATCGCAGGCGAGATGGTCACAGCTTTGTGTTCAGCTGCAGCCATGGCAAAGATATCTGCTTGTAATCATGGAATGGAAACTTTCACAACTTCCATAGTTCTTCCAAACTTATTCCCCAGGAGCAGAGGTTGCTGCTGTACAGTTATAGGAGCTCTTACCTGTGCATCCATCACAGGACCAGAGCACATTCTTAGGCCCTGGAGCAAAATCATGACATTTCCCATTCATTGACTACAAGCAGAGATCTTGGAAACATTTAATTCACAAACTATTGCACTTTATTTTCTGAATTCAGAAATTCCCTTTTATTCATTGCACAATAAACTCCGGTAATTTGTGTCTTACGTTCTTACTATTTAAGATCTCTGCTTGCCATCAGTGACTGAAAACTTCAATTATAGAGGGTAAAAGCTTCTCCTGGCTTGTACAAAAGTGAACTTTAATCTACTTGAGGCACAATATCAGGACTGGTTTTCGCCATCCCTTGTCATTAACTGACAGCAAGCAGAGATGTTGACCATAGTGAGGAATTGAAACAATTTTATTACAAAGTTGCAAAACTTTTCAGTGCACAAATGGAAAATTCTCAGTAACTTTGCTCGGTCTCTACAGAGACTGGAACATGGAGAGCAGGATTGTCATTGCAGAAGCTCCGGCTGGATGCTGCCAAAACATGTGAACGTTCTTGCTGAGACTTGTAGTACCAAAGACTTGCAGAGGCTTCAGTGTGGCCTGCATGCACCACTGACTGTTGTAAACATTTATCTTCCTTGAGCCAAGGATTTAATTCTCCGGCTCAATCTGGCACAAAATAGTGAGAATCTCTTTGGTGACACCTGGATTCTGTATTTCACAGACGGCAGGTGCCATGTCAGACGGACAGGACCAATACATCATATACACAATGTGGAGTAACTCTGCATTATATGCATCATGTGATACTCCAATCACATCCAAAGCTGCATTCACGTCTTGGAATATGTCATCTCCGCACGAGGGGGATACAGAGACCAAGCGGTACCCAAGAAATGTTCTACACGCTGCTCTAGATGTGACCGGAGAACAACACCTGATGTGTAATGCAATACAATATATAAAAACATTATCAAAGAATCCAAAAAGTAACATTGAAGACGTTATTGCATTGATGACCCCGAAGGCCGGAGCTTTGTAACCTCGTCACTAGCAGGACTCAAGTAGGAAAATGGCCCTACTGGTATTTCTTGGTGGGCACACGGGTCCGGGCAAGGAGAATAATGCCAATGGCAGCGGCGCTCAGCAGCAATGCCATCAGCGGGCGATAGAACAACCAGCCGGAGGCGATGGTCAGCAGAGAGAGGGACGTGGAGATGCACAGGGCAAACAGCTTGAGACCCAGATTGACGAGATCACGAACAATAGGAAACCAGTCCACTGTAATGGGAGCAATGGGAAGTGATTAACCCAAGGGAAGAAAACACCATACAAGCGTCGAGACTCCCTCCTTAAACTATGATCCTATTTTTTTTTCAGCTCAAACTTCCATAATCCCCATGGGTATTCCAATCTGTTCACTTCCAGATCTGGAGGAGATTGGGGCCAGTGCCATCTACTGATACTGGCCAGGTCACGTGCTGGATTGGTAAGTCTTGTGTACACATCTGGACAGCTAGCTGTAGACATGACTTTATTGGCCCCGCTCTCCTCTCGATGCAGTCAGTGGAGCCAGAGTACCCTTTTAAATAGAGCAGTCAAACTGAATAAGCAGAGCTGCAGTGTAAAGCAAGGAAGGAGATGGATTGAAGAGCTACCCCACTACACCGAAGCAGAAGTGTAAAGTAAAGAAGAAGGTGAAAATAGCAGCCTAAACCTCTGATGAAGCAGGAGGTGGATTTCCGACTACCTCAAACTCCAACAGACAATGCAGCTGAGCTGGAGCCTCTGTAAAAAGCACCAGTAAATGGTTACAACTGGCTGTAGTGAGAGGATCTCATTGTCCTATTGTCCCTCATTATCCATGATCGCTCCTGGAGAATTCACGGCTCACCTAGCGTGTGGATGATCTTCGTCATCAAACTGACACCTAGGAACATCATCAGCCACCCGGCGGCACGCTGGGCCCAGGTCTTCATGATGTTACTCTGATGCTCCGCGAGGAACATTTCCTACAATATATACGGCATCTCCTAAGTAAAGGTACAACGTGAGGAATGGGGAGACGCCTACCCTCTCCCACAGGCAGCAGACTGACCTCGGCCGTGTGGCTCCCCAGATACAGAAGCTCCAGGGGGTCTCCAGATTTCGTCTTGTAAGACACCAGTTCTCCCCCTCGCTGCTGCGCTACGATGCTCACCTGGAAGAAAATAACAGTTCGCTATATGAGCTCAAGCGATGGGGTAGACGTCCCCTTTAACTGAAGCTCCTGCCATGCTGAGCTACTCACCGAATAAATAAAAGGAAATACTGTGGACTCAAAAAGACATCATCTTATCCCAGTACCCCCATTATATATCGGGAGGCACATAATGCCTTGCCCTTCGAGTCATTTAAGAAGTTGAGTTTCCATCTTTAATAATTCTTCATATTAAATTACCGTATCGACTGATCCAAATGTTGGGCCTCCCATTGAAACTCCGGCGTACCAGAAAGAAATGCGCAAATCCCCCACCTGAAAAGAAATTTAATGTGACCCTCATATCGAGAGACGTGCACATTTAGATACTCACACATCTGACGGTCTGGAGTATTCATTAATCCACAATGCCGGATTATCAGATGTCACAGTAATAGACACTAATGCTCCGCTCACCTCTGGGTTTTTGGGATCGGCGCTCTGATAGAAGTAATTGCCTTCAGTGGTGACATCAGCTTGCGGTGTCCTGATCTGGGACAGACTCAGCTGCTCAAAGTTGTTGATCTTATTAATCAGTCCTGGAGGAAAAGTGCAGAAATCAGAAGAGGAACCAGAGCAAAAAGGAAGAGGGATACACTGATCGGGGCCACACACAAGAGTCATAGCAGAGCAACAACCATGACAATAAATCCAGGTTGTCAGGACCCTTTCCATTTTAAATGGTTTGTTTCATAATCTTCCTTTAAAAGTGCACTCCTCCCCTTCCTCCTGCTTACCAGGGATGGTGCACTCCTCCCCTGCCTCCTGCTTGGCAGGGACGGTGCACTCCTCCCCTGCTTGCCAGGGATGGTGCACTCCTCCCCTGCCTCCTGCTTGCCAGGGATGGTGCACTCCTCCCCCTGCCTCCTGCTTGCCAGGGACGTTGCATTCCTCCCTTGCTTCCTGCTTACCATGGATGGTTTACTCCTCCCTTGCCTCCTGCTTGCCAGGGAATGTGCACTCCTAAACCTGCCTCCTGCTTGCCAGGGACGGTGCATTCCTCCCCTGCCTCCTGCTTGCCAGGGACGATGCATTGCTCCCCCGCCTTCTGCTTGCCAGGGACGATGCACTCCTGATGATTGACAGTTCTAACCACCGGAATGGTTGCACCGCTAGTTTTAACTGTGCGCTCTTTCATGCTGGGGGGTAGAGACAGCTTTCTGCAGCATTGGAGGAATACGGGGGGTACTGAGGATCGTTAGATCCACCGTCTCTTCAGAGTAGTGATTGCAATCTGTATTGGAAAGAGAATGCCCAGGTTACCGGCCACCTCTGCAGTTTGTCAGTGGCCAGTAACCTGGGCAACGAGCAGTAAACTGTAGAATTGAAAATACCTTAATTCCTGAGAAAGCAGAGGATTTTTAATAAGAAGAATAATAATTTGTATTTCTATAGCGCCAACATATTACGCAGCACTTTAATCTGTAAAGTTACTTCTTTTTGCCAATTTCAAAAAATGAGCCGTAGAATCTGAAAGGCAAATACTAAATAAACAAGCAGCAAACATTTCTCTGGATTTCCTACTGAAGAATAATCAGTCAGTCACTCCACATTCTGATAAGAGGAAGCAATAGATTACGATAAGCAAAATGAACAGAGATAGATCTATCGCCCCTTAAGGGGTGGTCCCTACTCAGGATATGTGACTCGTTTCAGATCGTATTGCTGGTTCCACAACAATCCTGAGAACGAGGCTCTGAAACGTCTTATTAGAATGGAGCGGTGGCAGCGCATTGTAATCTCCGACTGTCCCAAAAAACAGGAGTAGAATGATCCCAGCGTCACATTTCAGAGCTCAGTTTTCGACAACTCATTTAAAAGTTCTCAACGGCAACAACATCATGTATAATTAAAGGGACATTCCACACAAATTTGTTAAAGTGAATATATGTCAGAAGCATCGATTAGTGGGCTTCCTGGTACTGAGATCCCCATAAATTGCTGTTATAAAGGAGCAGACACCTTCGCTGTCTTACTTTCTCCAAGCCTCTTCAGATCAGCCGATCGCTGAGCACCTCAGCCCCTTCATTTTAGCAATCAGTGGGGGTCTTAGCACCTGGACTTGCACTGACTAAAACTTTGATATGTCACTATGAAACAACAGGTATAATGTTAACGCTCTTTCTACTTTTCTCTACAGTCCATTCCTGCTGAGTAATGGAAGAGTTAATTCATGGTGGGAGCACATGTCATCCCTTACCTTTAGATAAATAGTAATTTCCAACCTGTACATCTGCAGCCACGGCTGTGTACGACTCTACTGCCATGGCGCTGTAAAAAAAAAAAAAAAGAAAAGTTTATATCCACAGATAACATATAGATAAGGGAAGTGCAGCTGCAGGCATTGTAATTGTGCTAGTGGCCACTAGAGGGAGCCGCTGTGCAGATTTACAGTCCCGAGCATTGGAATCTACAGGAGGATGGTGCGAGCGCTCACCTGGGATTCCGATGCGAAATCTCTCGGTCAAAATGGCGGCTGCTGACAACCTCTGACCTCCATTCAGTGTCTGGGAAAAACAATGGAAATGTTCTGTTTATAGATTATTATACTCCATTCACAGCCAAAGCAGCTCTAACATTTCTACAGTTTTCCAGCTACAATAGAGAAGTGCATTGCGGGAGCTTAGAGAACAGTCAGCTCTCAGTAGGTACTGTATTATCTATTTACACCTGCAGAATTTTGAATGCAGCTCTGGGTGTGACTCGAGGATAAGTAAAATATTAGTAAAGTTATGCTTCTGGGTGCAGAAGGGGTGTACTCACTATACGTGTATCTAGTCTCCGTCTTCTTCTCTCCACCTTCTTCATACTCCCTGCAGAACAAGAAAAGAGACACAGTGGCTAAATGTGACTTGCAGCTGATAACAGAGAGTGATAAAGTGCATTCGACTGTGCAGCAAGTGGAGAAACGACAGACTGCAAATGTAATAACCCTTTAAACAGATGCCACGTCAGCCTCTGTAAATCCTATATAATCCGGACACAGAGACATGCAAAGGCAGCGCTGCAGGGTAAAGCAAGACTGTTTGCATGAGGCATCTAAGCAGCTACCGCTGGCGCACAGCCAGGAGGACATTTCCTTGTATTTTGGTAGTTCATCTGCTTTCTGAAAAGTTGGGTGATAAGCTAAACGACCGCCATTGTAGCATCACTCAGCTTTCCCACCACTCAGAATACTAAATCTTTCCAATTATGAAATGGGCCAGTGCTTAACCAGGCAGATCTGCTGCTCAGAATGCAAGGAAAGCTGTGTGACTATACCCACGGGAACCGGCATGTGCACAGTACCCAGCTTTCCCAGAAGGGAACATGTTCATGCTACAGACAATTCTTACTTTGATTCTTCATACTCCACCCACTGATACATCTCCACCTGGCGCTTCAGCTGCACACAGTGCATGGACACCCCATAGTTCGGGTCAAAAAGCGGCTGCATAAAAAGTATGACAAGAATTAGTAAAATGTCACTAAAACCACCAAATTTATGTGATTAGTACAATGTATCAGTGCAGGTAAAATGTATCAGTCTCAGAGGCTAATCTAGTCCAAATACAAACCCTCAGCTGTGAATAGAATAAGGTCTGTAAGGGATGACAGCACACATTCACTGACTGCAAACTGAGATTTTGTAAACGTGTCATAGAAACAAAAGCATTAATGCGGCATGAGGTACAGCAGACCTCCTGTATTATCAGCCTTCAATATGGTTTCCCACAAGTGGATGGTCGCCAGGAGTTTCTGTGTTTGGATGATTCAGCTGAAGTTACACCCTATGACTGGCAGGTTGTGCAGCGTGACAAAAATTCCACCAATCCTGGACACGTTCATGGACGGAGGAGCGATGTGCACACTACTATGCTGCTAAGATACCACTGTGATTGTTCATATTTGTTCAAGAATATGTGCACATCCACACGTTAGAGCATGCTGGGAGTTGTAGGAGTTTCCAACACGAAACCTTCAAGAAAACCTGAAGACCCCCTGTTATGACAAGCCTACAGCCTGCAATGATCCTCAGTCTACTGAAACATCACACGACAGTTTACCCCTCCTAGTGTATCTCACCCATCCCTGTAGACTGTGAGCCCTCGCGGCAGGTCCTCTCTCCTCGTACTTATTGTACCTTGTCTAGCACGTTTATTGTACTTGCAATTTTCCCTTTCCAGTAAAGCGCCATGGAAAAATGGCGCTATAAAATGTTAATAATAAAAAAATGTATAATAATAATGTTGTAACCACTGCTGCATGCACAGATGCGGTAAAGCACTAAATATGACGAAGAATATGAGCCTCCCCTTTCAATGTCTGCAGAGGACCAGTTAAGTGCAATAATTTGCTCATTTATAGGTCAACCCATGGACTTCCATAGGAATCACAACTGAAAGACCCTCATCTAGAAGGCCGCAGTCTCACTGCCCGACCCTGCAATATAACCAGATGTAGTCTAGCCTGTCATTCCATGTATCACAGACGTCTAGAACAGCACATAAGTAACATCTACAACTACTCATCTGGCAATATCGAGTTACATCCTGTATTATGCTCCAGAGCTGCACTACCATTCTGCGTGCAGTCACTGTGTACATACTATTACTGATCCTGAGTTACATCCTGTATTATACTCCAGAGCTGCACTCACTATTCTGCTGGTGCAGTCACTGTGTACATACATTACATTACTGATCCTGAGTTACATCCTGTATTATACTCCAGAGCTGCACTCACTATTCTGCTGGTGCAGTCACTGTGTACATACATTACTACTGATCCTGAGTTACATCCTGTATTATACTCCAGAGCTGCACTCATATTCTGCTGGTGCAGTCACTGTGATACATTACATTACTGATCCTGAGTTACATCCTGTATTATACTCCAGAGCTGCACTCACTATTCTGCTGGTGCAGTCACTGTGTACATACATTACTGATCCTGAGTTACATCCTGTATTATACTCCAGACTGCACTCACTATCTCTGGCAGTCACTGTGCATACATTATGATCGATTCTTGTTTTATCTCAGAGCTGCTCATTTCAGCATGTGTACATACATTACATTACTGATCCTGAGTTACATCCTGTATTATACTCCAGAGCTGCACTCACTATTCTGCTGGTGCAGTCACTGTGTACAATTACATTACTGATCCTGAGTTACATCCTGTATTATACTCCAGAGCGCCTCACTATTCTGCTGGTGCAGTCACTGTGTACATACATTAATTACTGATCCTGAGTTACATCCTGTATTATACTCCAGAGCTGCACTCACTATTCTGCTGGTGCAGTCACTGTGTACATACATTACATTACTGATCCTGAGTTACATCCTGTATTATACTCCAGAGCTGCACTCACTATTCTGCTGGTGCAGTCACTGTGTACATACATTACATTACTGATCCTGAGTTACATCCTGATATACTCCAGAGCTGCACTCACTATTCTGCTGGTGCAGTCACTGTGTACATACATTACATTACTGATCCGAGTTACATCCTGTATTATACTAGAGCTGCACTCACTATTCTGCTGGTGCAGTCACTGTGTACATTACATTACTGATCCTGAGTTACATCCTGTATTATACTCCAGAGCTGCACTCACTATTCTGCTGGTGCAGTCACTGTGTACATACATTACATTACTGATCCTGAGTTACTCCTGTATTATACTCCAGAGCTGCACTCACTATTCTGCTGGTGAGTCACTGTGTACATACATTACATTACTGATCCTGAGTTACATCCTGTATTATACTCCAGAGCTGCACTCACTATTCTGCTGGTGCAGTCACTGTGTACATACATTACATTACTGATCCTGAGTTACATCCTGTATTATACTCCAGAGCTGCACTCACTATTCTGCTGGTGCAGTCACTGTGTACATACATTACATTACTGATCCTGAGTTACATCCTGTATTATACTCCAGAGCTGCACTCACTATTCTGCTGGTGCAGTCACTGTGTACATACATTACATTACTGATCCTGAGTTACATCCTGTATTATACCCAGAGCTGCACTCACTATTCTGCTGGTGCAGTCACTGTGTACATACATTACATTACTGATCCTGAGTTACATCCTGTATTATACTCAGAGCTGCACTCACTATTCTGCTGGTGCAGTCACTGTGTACATACATTACATTACTGATCCTGAGTTACATCCTGTATTATACTCCAGAGCTGCACTCACTATTCTGCTGGTGCAGTCACTGTGTACATACATTACATTACTGACCCTGAGTTACATCCTGTATTATACCCAGAGCTGCACTCACTATTCTGCTGGTGCAGTCACTGTGTACATACATTACATTACTGACCCTGAGTTACATCCTGTATTATACTCCAGAGCTGTACTCACTATTCTGCTGGTGCAGTCACTGTGTACATACATTACATTACTGATCCTGAGTTACATCCTGTATTATACTCCAGAGCTGTACTCACTATTCTGCTGGTGCAGTCACTGTGTACATACATTACATTACTGATCCTGAGTTACATCCTGTATTATACTCCAGAGCTGCACTCACTGTTCTGCTGGTGCAGTCACTGTGTACATACATTACATTACTGATCCTGAGTTACATCTGTATTATACTCCAGAGCTGCACTCACTATTCTGCTGGTGCAGTCACTGTGTACATACATTACTGATCCTGAGTTACATCCTGTATTATACCCCAGAGCTGCACTCACTATTCTGCTGGTGCAGTCACTGTGTACATACATTACATTACTGACCTGAGTTACATCCTGTATTATACCCCAGAGCTGCACTCACTATTCTGCTGGTGCAGTCACTGTGTACATACATTACATTACTGACCTGAGTTACATCCTGTATTATACTCCAGAGCTGTACTCACTATTCTGCTGGTGCAGTCACTGTGTACATACATTACATTACTGACCTGAGTTACATCCTGTATTATACCCAGAGCTGCACTCACTATTCTGCTGGTGCAGTCACTGTGTACATACATTACATTACTGACCCTGAGTTACATCCTGTATTATAACCCCAGAGCTGAACTCACTGTTCTGCAGTTTGCACTCTTGGTGGGATATTATACGTCTTGCATATTCTCACCTCATTAGTAAACAGCAGGTAGAATGAGAGGGTGAAGGCGATGAGGCCGACCACCATCCCTCCGGCCGTGTCACTGAGACGCTGCAGGAATCCTGGTGCCGGATCACTTCTGATCGTCGTGTGTTCTCTGCTGGAATCTGCAAACTGCAAACATCACATAGAAGGTGACGAGACGCATCAGGTACAATATATGAAGGGACCGTTTGATGCTCTCGCCACAGCTGAGGGTTTGTTGCAATCGCATTAAGTACTGGACACATCCCAGCTCTCTCTACTGTCCTGACGGTTCGGTACAATGTATCAGTCTAGATGTTTAGCTTTAGTGTCCTGACTAGTGTTGAGCATTCCGATACCGCAAGTATCGGGTATCGGCCGATATTCACTGTATCGGAATTCCGATACTTAGTTCTGATACTTTTCCTATATCATATACCTGCATGGTTTCAGGCGCTCCCTCAAAACACATCTGTTCAGAGCGGCCTATCACATTCACTAATCAAAGTCATTCTATGTGTAAGTGTGTGTGTGTAGCCCATTCACTATCTCCATCCATGCCTCACTCCCTCAAGATGGCTGGACCATCATTGTAGATGCACCATTGTATATATACACCTGTACTTTGTATCTCCCCCACCTCATTGTAGATTGTAAGCTCTCACGAGCAGGGGCGGCTGATTTTGCTTTAATTATTGTATTGTTAACGTTGTTACTTATGACTTGTGTTTTGAAACTGTTAAACTGTAAAGCACTGCAGAATATGATGGCGCTATATAAAGATTATTATTATTATTATACCGGAATCGGAAGTTCCCATAATTCTTTGAGAGGCAATGTGATTTTATTCAGCCAATGAGGAATCCTAAGAAGTGTGGGCACATCCTGTACTGCTGCGGTCATGTTAACTAATGGCATGGCTGTGATTGGCTGCTGAAATGATGTCAGAATGCACTATAAAAGGCGCCGCCGCCATTTTAGCTTCACTGTGCTGTGAATAAAGTTAGGGACAGAACGCTGCTGTGCTGACTCTGAGGGACAGTTACAGATAGCGTTTTTGTGAATTGCTGTGTAGGCAGGCTATTTGAGAAACCGCTGTGTAAAGCTTCCTTTTGCCTTGCAGTGTTGTTTTCACAGCTCTGTGCAAGGTGTGTGTGATAGTGCAGGTGACGCTGCAGTTTGCTCTGCATCCAACGCTGTTTGTAGGCATCTGCACGTGTCACTCAGACTCTTTTTTTTTTCTTTAGTGTAATTGGTGCTGCTCCATTCAATTGAAATTATAGTGTGACGCGCTTCCATCCGTATCCAATACATTGGTTGCAAACACTATAGAAGTACACAAAGGAGCCTTTCAGAGCTAGTGAACAGTTGTCTGTAGTGTTCACGGCAGTCTGTGAGGTTTCTTTTTTTGAGTGCAGATCACGCTACAGTTAGTTCTTCAACCACTGCTGGTTGGAGTCTGCTGAGCGTGTCTCAGTGCCGCATCCTTCACATTTTTGTCTAATTGGTGCTGCGCCATTCTATTTAAAAAAACTCAAATTTATTAGTGTGACGCGCTTCCATCCGTATACAATACATTGGTTGCAAACACTATAGAAGTACACAAAGGAGCCTTTCAGAGCTAGTGAACAGTTGTCTGGAGTGTTCACTGCAGTCTCTGAGGAATAAGCACACTAAAGGGCCCGTCTCACATAGAGATATCGCTAGCGAGATCGCTGCTGAGTCACTAGTTTTGTGACGCAGCAGCGAGCTCACCAGCGATATCGCTGTGTGTGACATTCAGCGACGATCAGCCCCCCTGCTGGGTATCGCTGATCGTCGCTGAAATGTCTGGACATTTTTTTGATCGCTGGTCTCCCGCTGACAGGCACGCATCGCTGCGTGTGACAGGCGGGAGACCAGCGATCCGCTGGTAACCAAGGTACACAGCGGGTTTCCAGGCGCGGGGCTGTGCCTAGAAACCCGCTGTGTACCTTGGATACCAGCGCCCTGCTGCAGGGAGCTGGTAACCAAGGTACACAGCGGGTTTCCAGGCACCGCGCAGCGCCTGGAAACCCAACGTGTACCTTGGTTACCAGCTCCCTGCATCAGGGCGCTGGTATCCAAGGTACACTGCGGGTAACTAGCGATGTTTACCCGCAGTGTCCTTGTGCTGATCGCTGCCTGAGCTGCCTGTTTGGCAGCTCAGCAGCGATAATATAGCGATACACCAGCGATCCTGATCGTTGTCGGGATCGCTGGTGTATCGCTATGTGAGACCCAGCCTTTAGGCCTTATAACTTTTCTGCCTTTGTTTATCAATCTACCAAGATGAAGAAGGCAGGGAGTAAGGCACGTGGTTGTGGGCGTGGAGTTTCAGCAGGGAGAGGACGTGGGGATTCTGTGGCTGCTGCCGCCCCCAGTGAGACAGCATCCACCAGTTTTCCCCGTGAGCGTTCCTTTATGCGCACTTTTGTAGGAGCTCGGCGTACCCCCTGCTGCGGGAAGAACAAATAGAAGCCGTTGTCGGTTGGATGGCAGCCAACGCATCGACTTCAATTGCTTCCACCTCCTCTCAGGACCAGAGCACTGTTGAGCAAACATCTGTCTCTTCACCGCCTGCCAAATTGCACAGGCAGTCAGAGAGCTCTGTACAGGAGCCAGCTGAGTCTCTGCTTCTGTTCTCAGAATCTGTTGGCTTTCAAACAGGGGCCCAGCCAAGCAGCATTCTGGAATGTGAAGAAGAGGGAGTATGCAGTGATGCGCAACAGCTTTGTCTCTCTGAATCTGAAGAGGCGGGTGAGCCAGTGCCGATGGTCAGCACACCGCAGAACGCATCTGATGATGATGAGACTCAGGTGCCAGTTTCTGTTGAGCATGGTGCTGGCCAGACCACCCAACAGCAGCAGGTGTTGGAAGAGGGTAGTGGAGATGATGAGGTCCAAGACCCAACATGGCGTGAGCAACAGGAAGGTGGTGGGAGCAGCTCTGAGGAAGAGATTGCCCCAACGGTCCAAACAGGAGGGAGAGGTAGGCTGCAGACTCGGTTGCCTGTAGCCTCCACTTTGGGACCCGTTCGGAGCAGTTCTCTTCCAAAAGTCAAAACGGGTGCTCCCAAGACTTGCACTGCGTGGTCCTTTTTTGACACACTTGCAGATGATATTTGCTATGTCAAATGCAAGCTGTGTAAGCAAAAAGTAAAAAGAGGTAAAAGTGCCAGTAACCTCAATACCACTAATATGTGGAAACATGTGCGGACCAAGCACGTGGTTGAGTTACAAAGACACACTGGAGACGTAGGCCAACCTACAGCAGCACCTACATCTTCAGCTCGTGTTGGAGCCTCTTCCTCCAGCTCACACACAGCTGGTTCGGCTTCCTCACAGGATCGCCATGGAAGAACCTCTGTCACTGTTGTCCAGAGACCCAGTGTTATTCCACCCACAGCTGCAAGTTCCCTGTCATCCTCACACTCCCAGGCCACTGTACAGCCATCGGTAGCACAGGCATGGGAGAAAAGACGGCCATACTCGGCAAACCATCCGCGAGCACAGGCTCTGAATGCTGGCATTGCAAAACTCCTGTCCCTCGAAATGCTGTCATTCAGGCTGGTGGAGACTGACAGTTTCCGTAACTTAATGGCATTGGCAGTCCCACAATACAATGTGCCCAGCCGATTTTATTTCAGCAGGCAAGCCGTCCCTGGTCTGCAAAAGCATGTTGAGGGAAAAATTAAACATGCGCTACTAAACGCCGTCAGTAGCAAGGTCCACCTGACCACCAATGCGTGGACCAGTACCCATGGCCAGGGACGATACCTTTCCCTCACTGCCCATTGGGTCAATGTTGTGGAGCCGGGTACAGATCTTGCCAGTGGCGCTGTACGTGTTCTGCCAACTCCAAGGATTGCAGGAATCCAGTCTGTACACATTGACTCCTCCTCCTACTCCAGTTCCTCAGAATCATCGCTGCAGGAGCCGTCACGGTATACCTCCACATGGACCCGTGAACGCTTACCTGTTGCGACCGATATGAGCACAGCCGTGGCCAAACGTCAACAGGCCGTCCTGAAATTAATTTCCATGGGGAATCGAAGCCACACAGCGCAGAAGCTGTGGAATGCCATAAAGCAGGAGAGCGACGTGTGGTTTTTGCCAGCGAATCTCCAGCCAGGCTTGGTAGTGTGTGACAATGGCCGAAATCTGGTGGCAGCTCTGGCCCTTGGCAACCTCACTCACATACCATGTCTGGCACATGTGCTCAACTTGGTCGTGCAGAGTTTTTTGAGGGACTATCCGGATCTTGATGCACTGCTGCACAAGGTCCGCCTAGAGTGCGCTCACTTGCGACGTTCCAGCATGGCCAGATCGCGCATTGCAGCTCTGCAACGCAGATTTCGCCTTCCTGAACATCGCATCATATGTGACGTACCCACCAGGTGGAATTCCACGTTACATATGTTGGAGCGGTTGTGTGAGCAGCAGCCAGCAGTAATGGAGTATCAGCTGCATCAAGCGCAATCAACTCGCAATTTGCGCCGTTCACACTTCACCACTACTGAGTGGGCCTCTATGAAGGACATCTGCCACATTTTGCGTGCGTTTGATTAGTCAACGCGGATGGCGAGTGCAGATGATGCACTAGTCAGCCTGACTGTTCCCCTTATCTGCCTGCTTCAAAAAACACTGCAAGCACTAAGGGATGAGGTTTTGGAAGAGGTGGAGGATGAGGAGTCACAAATTCCATCACTTTCTAGACAGTCAGCGCAACGTGGTTCCTCACAAAGGGCTAGACAGGTGTCACTTTGTGAGGAGGATGAGGAGGAGTCAATGGAGGAGGAAGACATCGCTCCAGAGGGAGGTACACAATGCTCTAGTCAGTATGTAGAGCGAGGGTGGGTGATGCAGAGCAGGCAGAGATGACGCCTCTTGCAGGGGACAGCGTTTCTTGGCCAGTTGGGAGTCTGCAGCACATGGTTGATTTCATGCTGCAGTGCCTGAGAAATGACCGACGCATCGCCCACATTCTCACCACGTCAGATTATTGGGTGTACACCTCCTAGACCCTCGCTACGGGGACAACTTACAATGCCTCATCACACCATTGAATCGGGAGAGTAAAATGCGGGGAGTACCAAGACACACTGGTGCAATCCATCATGTTCCCATTCCAGCCGAGAGCACTGCTGCTACTACTGCTTTACAAAGCAGCTCTGTGCGTCGAGGCAGTGGAGACAGCTCTGCAACAAGAGGGAGCACAAGCAGTGCCTCTGCACAGGGCAAGACCAGTATGTTCCAAATGTGGCAAAGTTTTGTGTCAGCGCCACAAATGTCTACACCATCCCAGACGGCTCCAGTCAGCAGGAGGCAACGTTTTCCGTAAGATGGTGACAGACTACATGTCTTGCCCTCTCACTGTACTCCCAGATGGCTCTTCCCCATTCAAGTTTTGGGTCTCTAAGCTGGATACATGGCCAGAGCTTAGCCAGTATGCATTGGAGGTGCTGGCTTGCCCTGCTGCCAGTGTATTATCGGAGCGCGTCTTTAGTGCTGCAGGTGGTGTACTAACAGACCGTCGCATGCGACTATCCTCCGATAATGTAGACCGGCTTACTTTTCTGAAAATGAACTAGGCATGGATCTCGCCTGAATTTGCCTGTCCGGTTTCAGATTAAATAACTGGTTGGCAACGGTATCCATGTCTCCTGTTATGTTCATCTTTCTACCACCTGAACTCTACTCCCTGGGCTACAACACTGCCATTTGCTGCTCAGAAGTGCTGGATGCACAGATCAAAACAATCGCTGATATGTTTGTGGGGTTCAGTAACGCCAGCTGTTCCCCTGCTGTGTGTCCGGCAAGAAGTCTCCTGCTCCCTCCACATGCACACAACAACAGATGTCTAACTTGCTCCACATAGGGAAGAGCCGACACCTGATTGTTATGCTCAAAACAGGAAAAATCAAAGTTTTCCAGCCCTAAAATGATAAATTTTAATATGAAAAATGTACAAATATTAATTTGCCATCACAGCGCATATATGCACATGGCGAGTACAAATGGTAACCAAAAATAATACATAGGGTTTACTTTTTGAAATGAATGCATAAAAGTACATTTCATCATTATCCATTAATGCTGCTTAAGGAACGGTATCTCGACCGGTAACATAATGCAGTCAATGGCTGTACGAATCATAAACATCATCATCATGAGTTCTATATCTGACAGACATATTAAAATACTAAGACTGAGGACAACTGTAACTTCACACACCATTTATGAAATGGCCAGCATCTAGACCTGATAATAAGGCGCAATAATAATTTTTTACATCTAGAAAGTGCATCATGCATACTGACAATAGGTAGTTATACCTGCAAGTGCTGTTGAAACAACCACAACAGATATAAATTGATAATGGTATATAGGTATCACAGTGCCTAGTTACTCATGGACAATCTCGATCTAATACTGTACCTCAATAAGACAGCGTCACCCATCATGCTTGTTTGTCTTGTAGCTTGTTGAAGAGGGAACGTGCTTGTTTTGTTGCTCATGGGTGGATGTTTAGACAGTAAATCATTACTGATGTCGTCTTTGTTGCGGCCTACGGCTGAATAACGCTGCGAAACCTCACTGCTAGAGAGAGTCATATAATAGCCAGACGCTACCCTACCCTACGCGTGACAGTAGGAAGGTAGTGTTGGCCGATTAAAGCCTTGCGCAAACATACATGCTTTTCCCCTCTTCAACAGTGTAAAAGCAAAAAGTGCATGAGTGCTGCCGCAGCCTTTGACGTACAGTATGACATCCCCATTCGCCATCAGAGGCTATGCACTGTCTGATACAGACATAGTATATACCTTAGCTATCCGTTGCCTTTTTTCACCTCCACTTGCAGGCACACACTTTAATTTTGACAATGCATGCAGTATTTTTAAAACTTTTTTTTTTCATATTACATTAATGCGTCATTAAATCAATGAGTCCATGCTGGACATGTATTATATGGTGTCAGAAGTATCAATTTTCATAAATGAAAGTATTTAAATGTGTGTGACTGTCAGTTATAAATTTTAATGATGATGCTTTCTATTACAAAATTCATTGTCTGCACTATATTATGGTTTTACATACCGTTCCTTACGCATCATTAATAAAAACAAAAATGTACTTGTATTCATTCATTTCAACCCCTATATTTTTTAAAGTAAATTGTTTGTGGTGTGGTGTTCCATTTCTTGTTGGCATGTGCTTATATGCGTTTATATTTTAAGGGTGTTTCCTTTTATTTTTGGAATTGAAATTCATCATTTTATTGTCCTAGTAAAGCTTAAGTTATTCTTGTTTTGAGTACATACATTTCCAAGTGCCACGTAACAAGGCAAAAACTCTATATTTTTTTTAATACCCTCCTTGACCCTGGGCTTCAACACAGCCAGTTGCTGCTCGGAAGTGTTGGATGCACAGATCAAAACAATCGTTGATGTGTTTGTGGGGTTCAGTAACGCCTGCTGTTCCCCTGCTGTGTGTCTGGCAAAAATTCATGCTACCTCACAATCAACTTGACACCAGATCATACTAGGCCTCTGCCTACACCCTCCTTGACCCTGGGCTTCAACAACGCCAGTTGCTGCTCGGAAGTGTTGGATGCACAGATCAAAACAATCGTTGATGTGTTTGTGGGGTTCAGTAACGCCTGCTGTTCCCCTGCTGTGTGTCTGGCACAAATTCATGCTACCTCAAAATCAACTTGACACCAGATCATACTAGGCCTCTGCCTACACCCTCCTTGACCCTGGGCTTCAACAACGCCAGTTGCTGCTCGGAAGTGTTGGATGCACAGATCAAAACAATCGTTGATGTGTTTGTGGGGTTCAGTAACGCCTGCTGTTCCCCTGCTGTGTGTCTGGCAAAAATTCATGCTACCTCACAATCAACTTGACACCAGATCATACTAGGCCTCTGCCTACACCCTCCTTGACCCTGGGCTTCAACAACGCCAGTTGCTGCTCGGAAGTGTTGGATGCACAGATCAAAACAATCGTTGATGTGTTTGTGGGGTTCAGTAACGCCTGCTGTTCCCCTGCTGTGTGTCTGGCAAAAATTCATGCTACCTCAAAATCAACTTGACACCAGATCATACTAGGCCTCTGCCTACACCCTCCTTGACCCTGGGCTTCAACAACGCCAGTTGCTGCTCGGAAGTGTTGGATGCACAGATAATAACAATCGCTGATGTGTTTGTGGGGTTCAGTAACGCCTGCTGTTCCCCTGCTGTGTGTCCGGCAATAATAACTGCTACCTACACATGCTGAAAACAACATGAAAAGTCAAAGTGGCTAGTGCTACACATATATATGAGGCTAAACTATTATTTCAATGCTGTAAACGAGTGAAATGGCACCTTTACAACCATAAAATGATTAGTCTTTGGCAGAAAAATATTTAGACTTGAGAGTCCTCAGGGTTGAAACTTTTAATGGCTAAATGAAAAGATGGTAACAAATTGCAAGCTTTCGAGACTACTCAGGTCTCTTCATCAGGCATAGACTAATACAACATCTGAAGAATCACATATTTATATACACAACAGGACACAGGAATAATGCAATAGGTAAGACAAGTGACGTGAAGCAGAACTGTCATTATGGCAGAGGGATGAACATAAATATTGGAACAGTTCATAATGAGGTACACCAATGTGGTGTACCTCATTATATGTACTAAATGTCCAACTGGAGGTCTGTATGTGGGGGAGACCGGGCAAAAACTGAGAACAAGGATGAATTCTCATCGCCACACAATAAGAGAAAAAAAGAATGGATTTACCTGTGGCAAAACACTTTTGTATGCCCGGTCATAGCATGATGGATATGGAACTACTTGTATTAAAATCCAACTTCAAATCTGAGAAAGATAGAAAGGTTTGGGAATATAAACTTATGATGACCTTTGACACTCTTAGTGCTGGAATGAACGTGTCACATGGATTTATGTCTTTCTATATCAATTAAGGAATCTGCTTCTCTGACCTTCTAGGGCATCAAAACACAATAGCAGACCCCAATCAGAAGGCATAAAACTTTCTCTCCTTATCTATGAACTGTTCCAATATTTATGTTCATCCCTCTGCCATAATGACAGTTCTGCTTCACGTCACTTGTCTTACCTATTGCATTATTCCTGTGTCCTGTTGTGTATATAAATATGTGATTCTTCAGAATTTGTATTATTTATGCCTGATGAAGAGACCTGAGTAGTCTCGAAAGCTTGCAATTGTTACCATCTTTTCAGTTAGCCATTAAAAAGGTATCAACCACTGAGGACTCTCAAGTCTAAATATTTTTCTATCTACTGGCTAACACGGTACGAAGATACACATCTTTCCTAGTCTTTGGCACAAATCTGTAACTAACAAATTTGAACATATTATTGCAGATATGCACATGTCCAACACAAATCAAACACAAAAGCCAACTTATGCTATAGGGTAGTGATGGCGAACCTTGTCACTCCAGTACTTTGAAAAATCCAACTCACATCATGACTCAAATGCTGCAAGGTTGGAAGTGCATAATGTGGGTTGAACTTTGACAACAGCTGCAGTACGAAGGTTAGCCTTCAGTGTTCTCGGGTTTTAAATGAAGGCATACAAGTAAATTTAATAATCCATTGTTGCGTAAGGAACGTGATGTACACCTCTAATATAGTGCAAACAATGGATGCAGGACTAATCCTCCTCATCATAACTTATATTTGTGTCATTCAAAAATATACATATTTAATTTACAATTTTACACCTCATATCATATAGGTCCATCATGTAATCCTGATAATCAGGGCCACAAATCAGGCATTACCTCGAAAAAGAAAATTTTGCATAGTGACAATAGCAAAATATATACCTGCAAGTGGTGCTGAAACAACGACAAGTGATAGAAAAGGTGAATGAGATCTAGTTATCAGACTGAATAGCGACACCTGTACAATGCCGATATAATACTGTACCTTAAAAAAAGGCTGCGGCACACTCACACGCGTTTTTCTTGTAGCTTCTTCTGTAATAGGGCACATGCGTGTATGTTTCATCATAGGTGCATGTTTACTGAGTAAAGCAGTCATGACAACGGCTTTGTGTTGTCGGTACGCTAGCGATGATGAACGATGCGCAACGTCAATGTTAGTCTGGTCATAAGACGTACAGACGCTCCAATACCCAACGATTCACAGCAGGAAGCCAGTCTGTGCGTCCAAACAAAGGCGCAAGCATACATGCACGTACCCTGTTTATAATGCTATATGAAAAAAGATCTGGAGTAGTGCCGCGCACTTTATTGAGGTTACAGTATTAGATCGCCATTCACCATCTGTGGCTATGCAGTCTCATCTATATATACCTTATCTATCGTTGTCATTCTTGCAAGTCCACAGTTCAGGCAAAAATTTATCAATTTTCACTATGTACTATGCACTTTTTTAAGGTTATATTGTTAATAAAAATGATTATTGGCCCATATTATGAGTATTACATGATGGAGTTTTTATATATTTTGTAGAAACGGTTTAGTGACATTATTCACCAAATGAATTTTTTTTGGATTGTCACAGATAACTTGTAATGCTGATGATGTTTTTAAGTCTACATTCATTGTCTATACAATATTAAACAGGTTGTAATACTGTTACTTTTACATATTAATGTATTCTGAAATGTACTTGTATGCTTTTTTTTAAAAACCATATATCGATTCATTACCAAAATTTTTTTTGGTTTGCATTTGCTGTTATTTGACATGTTAATGTATGCGTTTATTTTTGTCAATTCTTTATTTATATACGTTTTGTTTAATTAAAAATCATCTATCATATGGTAGTAAAGGTTATCTTTTCTCTTGTTTTGAGTATCTACATTTTAATTGCAACGTAACACGCAAATACTTTATATATTTTTTACATATCCTCCTTGACCCTGGGCTCCAACACCGCCAGTTGGTGCTCGGAAGTGCTGTTAGCACAGTCAACACTTGCTCCTGTGTTACTGGGGTTCAGTAATGTCAGCTGTTCCCCTGCTGTGTGTACGGCAAAAAGTCCTGCTGCCTCCACCCTGTTCTCCTTCATCCCTGAGCTTCAACACCGCAGTTGGTGCTCGGAAGTGCTGTTTGCACAGTCAACACTTGCTCCTGTGTTACTGGGTTCAGTAATTGTAGCTGTTCCCTGCTGTGTGTACGGCAAAAAGTCCTGCTGCCTCCACCCTGTTCTCCTCTCATCCCTGGGCTTCAACACCGCCAGTTGGTGCGCGGAAGTGCTGTTTGCACAGTCAACACTTGCTCTGTGTTATGGGGTTCAGTAATGTCAGCTCTTCCCCTGCTGTGTGAACGGCAAAAAGTCCTGCTGCCTCCACCCTGTTCTCCTCTCATACCTGGGCTTCAACACCGCCAGTTGGTGCTCGGAAGTGCTGTTTGCACAGTCAACACTTGCTCCTGTGTTACTGGGGTTCAGTAATGTCAGCTGTTCCCCTGCTGTGTGAATGGCAAAAAGTCCTGCTGCCTCCACCCTGTTTCCTCTCATCCCTGGGCTTCAACACCGCCAGTTGGTGCTCGGAAGTGTGTTTGCACAGTCAACACTTGCTCTGTGTTACTGGGGTTCAGTAATGTCAGCTGTTCCCCTGCTGTGTAAACGGCAAAAAGTCCCTGCTGCCTCCACCCTGTTTCCCTTTTCCCCTAAACAACGAGCCTGAACACCATCACAAAGAAAAATAAAAGATTACCCAGAAAATCACTAACAGGACAAAGAAGATTGAGACAAACTACAAGATACAGAACAAGACACAGAAGAACAAGAAGCAGAAGAACAAAAAGCAGAAGAACATTAAGTATAAGACCAAAATTAAGAGCAAAATATATGCTCTAAATTATAAGCAGAAGAAGACTAAGCAGTGTAATGGGGGTGATCCGTTCCTCCTCGTGGTGCCCCTGGAAAATGCCTGATGCTGCTGCAGGCTAAACTGAACGCGGACAAATACTGTTGTAATTTAATGTTTTGTGACAGCAAGAACGGAAGGATGAAATCTTCAAACTTTTACAGATTACAACACAGGAATGTGTGTCACAAATAATAATATGATGAAGAGGAAGAAGATGAAGAAGTTGAATATGATGAAGAATAATAGTTGAATAAGAAGAATATGAGTAATGTTAACAAAAAGATGAATAGCAAGAAGTTTAAGAAGAAGATAAAATAAGGTGAAGATGAAGAATAATTTAATGAAAAAGATGTGCTGCTGAAGATCATGAAGGAGAAAGTGTGGCAGAAGTTAAAAAGGTGAAGAGCATGGAAGTTGTGAAACATACATATGTGCCAAAATAGAAAAAAACATTAACAACATCGTCAATTTCTTTGTCAATCCGAACGTCTTTAAAAAAAAAAGTATTCCTGCTATTCCATTTGATTAGTTAAAACATCTATGCCTTTAATGTCTCCTCAACCTCCCCAATACATTCTACATTACTCTTTGTTGTTTTCCTTCATGTACAATTAACCACAAGGCAAGAATGGGGTTTTTTTAATTCCGATATTTTTGTCCCATAGACTTGCATTGGATTTCCGGTATCGCCGATACTTTTTGGGTATCGGCGATACCCATTCCGATCTGATACTTATTGAATCGGAAAGTATCGCTCAACTCTAGTCCTGACACGAAACAACTGCAACAAACCCTCAGCTGTGTAGAAGTATAACAATAGTGGGGAACATAAGAAAGCAGCAGAACTGTTTTACTACAAGCTCTGTCCGCCTTGCAGTCAGACTCTCCCTTCAGTCAGGCACGCAGGCACTTGCAGTTCCATAACAGCAGGCAAGCAGAGTTACTACAGCCCCTCTGTCCGCTGCCATCACTCACCTGTCTGGCCATGTTCCCCCTGAGATACAGACACCTGTCTATGGAGAAGCGGTACAGACGTCAGGAACCCCCGGATACAGCGCTCTCACTTCTCGCCAGCGACTTTCTCCTGATACAAAGTTACCTCCCTGTCCCAAAACACTTCTGCGCCTGCCAGTAATCCCAGCCGCGCGAAGCAGCATGGGAGTTGTAGTTTTTTGTCTCCGAGACCTTTATAAGTGTCCTTTCTGGAATATTTCTCTGCTGATTATAATTCAGTGACAGGCTATGAAGTCACCGGCCTCAGAATAGCGCAGTTTATCGTTAATAATGAGGGTTATTTGGAACAGGCAGAGATTAGGGCAGACCCGTCCGGGGCTTTAGTGTTTCCCCACCGTCGCTCTGCGTGACGTCAGCAAAGTGCGCGGTGCCGGAGAAGTGTAAGCGCTAACAGTCAGCAATGTCCTACTGCAGGCAGGAGGGTAAGAAAGGACACAGGGGGACTGGACCGAGCAGAGAGGGGGCAGCCGGCCGGGGGAGGTGGGTGGACAGGCAACAGGAGAGAAGCGGCAGGTAAAGCAAGGAAAAGAAGTTAATACACTTCAAGGGCATCTCCTTCACCGGGAATGTGGTCATCCTTAATCTGCTTGGTTTTCTTCACCCTCAGTATTTTTTTTTTTCTTTGTACTTTTGCTGTTTTTTGTTGCTGGAGGAAGGGTCGGGGTGGGTAGGGGATGATGGTTTGACAGGAGGTTGGGTGGGAGATGGGTGATGTTGGTGGAAAAAAAACCCCTCATATTTTGGTGCAGTTTTGTTTTCTGTAATAAATGATCAGTCCTTTGATTTGCACCAGAAAGCTCAGATTCCCTTGCGCCGTTCCAGCAGCGCCAGAGAAGGGGCTAAAAAGCAGCAGATGTATTATTGGTTTGTGCTGCTGATTATTGCACAGAACGGTGATGTCCAGGAGGCCGCATAAGAAGGAACATCTGAGCCCACAAGGAGGCGCTGCGTCTGACACACAACGCTCGGCCATGGCGCATCTTATACCTGCCAGGTCCTGGATTACGCTGTTAACACGGCATCAATAAATGTGGGCTGGTGTTTGTGTGTTTGTGTTTTTTTACACAAAAAGCTAATTTTTTCTCCCTTAAACTCTTCATTAATACATTTTGCTAAACTATTTAATCTATTGTTGAATGTCCCAGTCCCCAAAATTATAATTTTTACATTCTATTCCCCCCTCACGTTTATGCTTTGCACCGTCACCAGTCAATACTAGTTCTTTTCTAAGTATACTCGTCAATGAAAAAGTAGGTCACAACCAGTATGGCTGCAATTTCTGATTCATCCCGAGACCCAGTTGAATAAATCTTGAGTCTTTTTTTTTGTGATTGTTTTTAGGAAAAGACAAAATTATTTTTGTAACCAAAGAAGATCATGCAAACACCAAGCAGTGCGGAGCTCATCCCCGATGACCCCAACGAAACCCCTATGAAGACCAAGGTTGGTAATATTTGTGTGTTTAATTTAGTGGATGATTAAAGGGGACCCCCACACTTCTTTTCCACATCGTCAGGAAGAAAACACCTGATAACGTTGCATCGTTTGGGTATTGGCCAGGTTTCATTCATGGTCTGCAGATATCGTTCATGTCTTCTGTTCTGAGACCAGGACAGGTGAAGACACTTGACAGTCGTTCATGAACTCTGGCCGGTATCTGATAATGCAAATTATTAGTACATCTTCCCCATCCATGCAGCAAAAAATAGCTGGAGAACATTTTTATTTCTTGAAAAATTAGTTTTCACAACTTTCTAATGTTTTTTTTTTTGGTTTTCATTTTCTCAAAACTTGTAAGATTTCTCCTTGCTTTCCCAGTCAACAGGAATATAGTTTGCATTCAGAGGATGAAAACATTCTTCCTGCGTGGTTTTGTTACAATTGCTTTATCATAGACCATCCTTTAAGCTAAACTTATCAGCAGCACTAATCTTTCTTCTGTCCTGGTAATTTGTTACACTGTATTAGTGCAAGTGAAATTTATCACTTTGGGGGCTGTTTTAGCTAACAGAGGTTTCTATAGAATGGATGTAGCAGATTCTCTGCTATGAGAAGTATTGGGTCACAGAGTTTTAGAAGAAAAACATTCATTATCTGTTAAAACTTGTTGCAAATTTTACATCAGTTTCTTATTTCTGATAAATTTGGGGAAACATTAAAAAAAGGAAATTGAATAGGTTGAAACTTTTCAACTTTACCAAAGCTCAAAATAATAATGTCCCAATGTTGGAAGTGGTGTCTTGAGTTCAGAGAAGCCCATGGCGCAGGCTCCTGACAGATTAGGGGTTGTCCCCACAGTTCAGTCATTTCTTGGCTTCTCTCTGCCCTGTGAAGAATCTCCCTTTTTGAAATTAAAGGATTGTAATAAGCACTGAGACGCAACATTCTGGTTATCATTGTGCCTATTGGCTTTAGTGAAAAAGTGAACTATATTCTGTTATACATGGGTGCAGTTCCAAATCCTGCCTCCAGAGGGCAAAATTTATCACTGACATTTGCACAACTCCCCAAAGGATAATTTGATTCGCAGAACCACATATTTCCCCCTCATCAGACTTGGCACCGGTGACGCTTAAAATGACTCTCTGAACTTTTCATCTCCTGAGTGAGAAAAATGTAAAGAAAAAAGTGAAATTATAAATATAAAACCACAAAGAGTTAAGTTTAAAATGTAACCTCATCCAAAAACCAGATTAGCCCATGGTGCAGAGTCACGGATGTTCTAAATGTCCTTTCACGAGCTGGTTCCGTTAAGGGGTAGACCCGGTTCCAGTCTATAGGAAAACCCGAAAAACCTGGTAATTCCAGCTGGGCAGATGTATTGCCTGCAATTAGTGCACCCCCAAAAATTTAACTTATTTTTTCTCACATCCATTTTTTTAACATGATCCAAAGCTTAAATCTATGACGTTAAGTAGTTATGTAAACTATATGTTTGGCCTCTTTCTAATTTTTTTTCCCCCTGGTTCCTTCTTTAACACATTCCATTGTCTCAGGGTCTTTACCTCCGAGGGTGACGGTCGGTTTTTTAAAGGGTTAATGCCATCCGTCATTGCTGATTGCTCCTGAAAGGACTGTGTAGCAGGCGGGCTGCAGCTGGCAGCGAGACATAATATCGGATTCATTCTGCCTGTCACTTGTACTATAGGGAGGGCAGTCTGCCGGGTGGGAGATATTGTCCAAAGCTGCCAACCGACCTCGAAAAGATTGGAAACCCTGGCTTGGCCCTTACAGAGAGCTTTGTGTGTGTGTACAGCGCAATTAGTCACTAGCAACTCTAACTGCAGGTCAGCGGTAATTACTACAGGGCACCGCAGCCCCAGTCCAGGGATGGATAACGTGGGCGAGACGGTGCCCAGACAGGGTAGACCACCACCATGTGTCATGTGTGCCCAGCTGCCTATTATCCTCCAAATGCTCAGTTTACACGGACACGACGGCTGTCTGCCATGTTAAAGGGGTATTCCCATTTCATAGCATGATGGTATTTCTCTGGCATATCCTATTTTATGATCATCCCAGTGTAATGGAAAAAAAAAAAAAACATTAAATGAGATTCACCAAACATGCTGCTGGACTTTTTTTTTCTCAAGTTTGTGGGGTCCCAAAGGTTGGATACCCACTGATCATGAACAAATGGGATATTCAGTCACTTTACAGGATGAAAATACTTAATTTTTTAAGGAGTTTTTGCGTATTCCTCTTCTGGTAAAAGTGTAGGTTTGAACTTAGGCTGGGAGGAGGGAGATGCAGCTGCAGTTTCTCTCTGAGAAATGTGCAGTGAGGGGAGGCAGAGCAGTGAGGAGACATTTGATTGGATACAGCTCAGCTGTGACATCACACCAGGAGGACACGCCCACTGAGGCGGAGCAGTGGCATGTAAAAGTTTGGGCGCCCTGGTCAAAATTACTAAAATTACTATTCACTATTGTGAACAGTTAAGCAAGATGAAATGATCTCTAAAAGGCCTAACGTTACAGATGACACTTTTTTTTTTTTTTTTTTTTAGGAAAAAAATATATACATTTTCATCTTTTACATTTTAAAAATTACAAAAAGGAAAATGAGCCAATGCCAAAGTACCTAGTAGTGCCTGCCTCCTTTTGCAAGTATCACAGCTTGTAAACCCTTTTTGTAACCAGACAAGAGTCTTTTAGTTCTTGTTTGAGGGATTTTCCTCCATTCTTCCTTGGAGAATTCCTCCCGTTGTGTGAGATTCCTGGGGCGTCTTGCATCCTTTGCTATTTTGAGGTCTCGCCACAGATTTTCAATGATGTTCAGATCAGAGGACTGTGAGGGCCATTGTAAAACCTTCAGCTCACACGTTTTGAGGTCGTCTATTGTGGATTTTGTTGTGTGTTTAGGATCATTATCTATCACCTTCAGCTTTTTATAGATGGTGCTATGTTTGAATCAAGAATTTATTAAAGAATTTATTAAATTTCATTGAATCCATTCTTTCCTCTATCCGTGAAATGTTCCCCATGCCATTGGCTGCAACACAGCCCCAAAGCATGTTAATGATACGTTACGATATGTAAAATTATTTGTCTTTTTTTCTTTGTCAGGTTTGATTCTCCCCAATGGAGACATCAACTGGAATTGTCCATGCCTGGGGGGAATGGCCAGCGGACCATGTGGGGAGCAATTCAAAGCTGCCTTCTCCTGCTTCCACTACAGCCAGGAGGAGGTGAAGGGCTCAGACTGCCTGGACCAATTCCGAGGGATGCAGGAGTGTATGCAGAAGTACCCCGACCTCTACCCCCAGGAGGATGACGACGAGGACAACAAAGACAAGCTGAGCCCAGAACCGGCACCTACAGAAGCCTCCCCTGTGACTATAGAGGAGTCGTCCAGCTAATGTAAAGGAAGGGGGCGCCGCCTCCAAGATTTTACCTCCCACTGTTGTATGGACCATGACCTACCCCTCCACTGTCTTATGTAGGGCCCTACTGGAGCTTGATGCTGGAGATCACCGTGAAGAACGCTTCCCGTCTAAGGAAAAAGGCATCAGGTTAATTTAACTAATTATTGCAATATCTGATTCTGGGAAAGCTGGGATTCAGCCAATTTGGTCTTTACAGCTGTCAGAGCAGGAACAGCGGCCATATTAGTGATCACCCAGCCTTTCCAGATCTGGATATAATTATTTGAGGGGGACGATCAGGGGCTTTCTTGTGGGTTTCTTGTTATTTTCCATGATTCCGGGTCGCTCCTCGCTGTCTTTTCACTGGGTATGGACATAATGAAGATCTGTGGAGGAGCAGACAGCACCTGCCTGTGCCTCAATCCTGACACCCACCGCTGCCGCCGCCTCTCCTGAATGCACTGAATATAGCAGACTCTGTGTCTGTGCAGCGTTTCACTAGAACGTATTAAATCTCTTCCTACCTTTTACCAATATTCCTCGCTATTTTTTTTTTTTTTTTACATTTCAGATTTTATATAATTTTGCAGTTGAGTCCAGTAATCACAAACTAGAACACCCATCATGTCCTCACAGCCTTTCACCATCCTGACATGCTGGGAGTTGTAGTTTTCCAGTCACTGGAGAACCACTAGGTAGTGACCATAGTTTATGGACTTAGATGGTGGAGAACTATTGACAACCACTGTGAACACTTCAGGAGTTTTCAGGCCGTGGAGGCCAATGCTTAGCCCGGGTCTGATGAGTAATCATATTTGTAACTTATATACATTGTGTTAAAAATCCTCACCATTTTTAAACTTCTGCTTGCTGTCAGTGAATGGGAACATTGTAGTTTACATTTAGAGGCTGAAAATTCATCCTGACCTAAAATCTCTCACAGCTGAGTGTTTGTTACAATCTACCACTGAGATGCACACATCAGCAGCTCATATTTCTCCACTGTCCTAATACATTTATTGTATTAACCTGGAGTCTTGGTTGTGAAGCAGAATTAGGAATACAGCTCTGGAGATGGACTATGCATAAATTAGGATGTAATTCATGAGGATTACAAGATTTTTACAAAGTTCAAAATGTCATATAGATTTAATCCACAGTGTTAGTGTACTCCAGTAACATTACTTGATGGGGAAGGTGGAGGGTGTATCGCACATGGTAGAATTTGATACAGCATCTCAGCAGACCGTACCACACATAATAATAGATATACAGCACTGCAGACTGTATCACATGTAGTAGGATTAGATAAGTAGCTCAGCACAGTACCTCACATGGTAGGATTAGATACTGCATCTCAGCACACATAAAAGGATCAGATACACAGTTCTGCAGACAGGTCATACATAGTAGGATTAGATACTGTCTGCTGAGATGCTGCCTCACACACGGTAAGATTAGATACACCGGCTGAGCAGCACACAGTCCCTCCGGTGATTTGGGGCTAGTCACTCGGTAATCGCTCTCCTTCAGTCAGAAATGTTTAAATAACTTTAATTTACAGTTCAGTACAAAGGAAGCGAGTTTTAGCCGTGCTTCGTGAATACCGCTATCGGGTGCACAAAAAAACCCTGAAGCCTATTTATAATTTACAGAAGGAGTAACCTGAGCACAGATCCTAAGGTTGGGATAGCCAGAATATATAAGATATAGTGAGAAAATCCCAAGGGATGGGGATTTTTGATTGGCTGCCCTTCACACAAATCAGACAGAATCAGGCCCTCAATAACCATAGCGGGGTACAAACAACTGTGAATCCCAATCTATCCCCACCCCATTTACGGTGCAGCAGAATGCATCTATTGCTCCCTGTCATCAGCCATTTCAAGTTGGGCAGAGGGGACTATAATGTTCGGGAGCCATCGCCCTGCGCCAATGATCACCATCTCAGTTCTGGAGATATTTCCATCCATATGTGACTGATCTCAGCCCCTTTTATATTACCGCTGCACTCCATAATGTCCACGGACCACGTCTGTCTTTGGTTGCCTTCTGATTCCTCAGTGTCCCATTGTACAATCTTCATGATCTCCACATCCAGCGCACTCCCGGGTAATAAAATATCCGTCCGCAGCCGTCACGTGGGTTACAAGCAGCCGATCGCAGCACTGGAGCCGTCCTGTGATCGTCTATCCGGAGGAGGAAGCTCGGCCTAGGAGTTCCTTGTGCACGGAGGGAGATCTACGCTACTGCCAGAGAGAAGAAAAAGGATCAAGTCCTCCGAGACCTATTTACATCCGGAGCGGAGGAAGTCGATGGCCTGCTTGGCCCAGACGGCCTTCCAGGGCTTCACCAGACTGTTCATATTGACCAGCAGCTTGTTGTTCCGGGTGTCCTCAGGTCCGGCTATTAGGTAGTCTACACCTGAAAGACAGCACACAAGATATCAGGTTTATCCCAAATCTTTACTTACAAAGAATGGAAGCTTTCATGTTCAACATCAGCATAGACATCAAACTTCTCACAGCAGATGGTTTGTCACAATTGTATCCTGTCTATGCAGTTTGAGAGTGTGGATTCTGACGCTTTTCTCCCTTGGGGACTGCAGGACATTTAAACCGTGGACAAAGATTATTTTTCTTTTTATTGTATACATTAAGATGATATCATTTTGGTTGAATATAAACTCAGACTTTCAGTAAATGCCCCTTCTACATACCAGCCTCTGTTAGTGTATCCGGTTCAGGCCGGGGTCACACAAGCAGATTTTCTCTGATCTGATAAAAGCGATCTGATTTACGGATACAATTCTTACATGCTGTAATTTATTTTTTTATGTTCCGAGAAAAAAAATCTGACGTGTACGGCTGTATAGGCTAACATTAGTATTAGTCCTAGTGCAATCCAAAGTTTTGTCGGATCGCACTGAGACCAAAAATATGGTCGCCTGCACGATCCCTTAGATCTGATCTTCAGTCATTAACAAGAATATCCTCATTCAGCGACAGCAAGCAGAGATCTTAGGTAAGGAGGAGATGTACAGTTGATGCTACAGAGAAGAAAAGTGAAGCCGTGACTAGAATGACAACCCATCAGATTCCATAGCTAATTTTGCAAGTTTTTATGTGAAAATTACAGAAGCAGTCAGGTTGGTTACTATAAGAAAATCACTTTTTTTCACATTTCGATAACATGGAGGATATTTATCAAAAGTAAATTGCAGAACTCGGGATTCTGCGTCAGACAATCCCTTTTAGAAGTCCTCCCCAAATAAAGAATAATTACAGGGATAATCCCCAGTGATCAGCTGAGATCTGGGAAAGAGCCTGCAACAAGGGATTCATTTCCCTGCAGCGCCACCACAGGGAAAATGAGGCATTACATGTGCCCATTAGACTCATTAATGTACAGACATATTGGGTCCTCCCGTAGTTTATGAAGTCCGTAGTTTCTCCAGCTTCATCTTGTCTCAAAAACTAACAATTCATTATTCCCCAAACAGTATTAGTAGATATCCAGGAAAATCCCTAACTATCTGGCACCAGGATAAATCCTCAGACGTAGGCGTACGATGCCCAGCGTCTGCCACCTCCAGTTCTCCGAGAGCTGATCTGTCCGAAAACTGCACATGAACAGCTCGATTCATTCCGTTCAACTCGTGGAATGAGATTTTAGGACAAGAGACAGAAGCAACTGATCTTGTGTCCCAAACAGGCCAGACCTGTCCCGAACAGAAAGGGCACTGTGTCCGGCAGCGACTTCTGGGGGAGAATGAAACGCTGCCACTTACTGCAAGGCTGCCAGTCTTGACCCGTTAAGTACTGAATGACCCTGTGCCCACCAGATTATACATCCTTTGCAGCTTTTGGATGAGCTCATAGGAACCTCTCCGTGGGCTGTCAGGTCTTCATTTTGCTTTTGCCTCATTTTTTGAGGTTGGTAAATTTTCATCTTACCTGCAGTTTTATCATTTTCAGCTGAATGCATGAGTCATTTTTTAATAAATCATTATAGCAGAGTTTTTCTGGAACAAAGCTCCAAATCTTCTGCATGTACATACTTATATAATTGTATGGCCTGCGACCACCACTGGGGTAAGTAAACTCATTATGGGATCAGTATACTTCTGTCTGCAGGGAGCTCCCCCTAGTGGTGGCTGCAGACAGAATACTTTGTATCTCTGTATACAGGGAGCGCTCCCTAGTGGTGGCTGCAGACAGGATCTTATAGTATCTCTGTATACAGGGAGCTCCCCCTAGTGGTGACTGCAGACAGGATCTTCTCATGTACTGATCATCTGTGTTATACAGGGAGCTCCCCCTAGTGGTGGCTGCAGACAATCTTTTGTATCTCTGTATACAGGGAGCTCCCCCTTTGTGGCTGCAGACAATCTTTTGTATCTCTGTATACAGGGAGCTCCCCCTAGTGGTGGCTGCAGACAGGATCTTATGTATCTCTGTATACAGGGAGCTCCCCCTAGTGGTGACTGCAGACAGAATCTTATGTATCTCTGTATACAGGGAGCTCCCACTAGTGGTGGCTGCAGACAGGATCTTATGTATCTCTGTATACAGGGAGCTCCCCCTAGTGGTGACTGCAGACAGGATCTTATGTATCTCTGTATACAGGGAGCTCCCCTAGTGGTGGCTGCAGACAGGATCTCCATGTATCTCTGTATACAGGGAGCTCCCCCTAGAGGTGACTGCAGACAGAATCTTATCATGTGTCTCTGTATACAGGGAGCTCCCCCTAGTGGTGACTGCAGACAGAATCTTATCATGTGTCTCTGTATACAGGGAGCTCCCCCTAGTAGTGACTGCAGACAGGATCTTATCATGTATCTCTGTATACAGTGCGCTCCCCCTAGTGGTGGCTGCAGACAGGATCTTATGTATCTTTGTATACAGGGAGCTCCCCCTAGTGGTGACTGCAGACAGAATCTTATCATGTGTCTCTGTATACAGGGAGCTCCCCTAGTAGTGACTGCAGACAGGATCTTATCATGTATCTCTGTATACAGTGCGCTCCCCCTAGTGGTGGCTGCAGACAGGATCTTATCATGTATCTCTGTATACAGGGAGCTCCCCCTAGTGGTGGCTGCAGACAGGATCTTATCATGTATCTCTGTATACAGGGAGCTCCCCCTAGTGGTGGCTGCAGACAGGATGTTATCATGTATATCTGTATGCAGGGAGCTCCCCCTAGTGGTGGCTGCAGACAGGATGTTATCATGTATATCTGTATACAGGGAGCTCCCCCTAGTGGTGGCTGCAGGATTCCAGATTTCTTTTTTTTCTCTCCATTTCTAATATTTTGATGCTACCTGGGTTAAGGATGGGGCACGTGCAGCCTCGATTGGTCCATGATTCCGGATAGATGCTCCGGTTGTTCCGACCAATTTTCACTTTTCCTGATTTGAGTACTTTTCTCACTTTCACCACCACTTCCGCATGAGTTCCTTTATCATGTGCCGACAAAATCCTTGCTTTTATAACTGCCAAAGAAAAACGAAAAAGATCTAAATGCTTTGAAAGTTACATGGTGCTTTCTTCTCTACTCACATCCAAAGCTGCATTCAGAATTCTGCTGGTTACCGGAGAGCAGTGCTAGATACACAGCTAGGCCTTCGCTGTTAGGGCAGATGCTTCATTGTATAATGAAGAAATCTTATCTTGCAGAATTGTGAATGCAGCTTTGGGTGTGAATGAATATAAGACAATAATGAGATGTTGATAAAGTTCTCATATCCCTGGTGAATCAAATATGGCATGTTAATGTTCTCGGGTCAGAAATGTTGAGGATTTATCAAGTACAAGATGTTATTTTACCATCGTTAAGATCTGGAGAGCGCGGTAACATCTCCCACTTACCGTACGCATATTTCATCTGGCAGAAATCCGTTATGCTCCCCAGCATCCGCTCCTTGCACACACACTTCTCTGGAGGGCGCACGTGACGTGACAGGTACATGGAAAAAAAGAATTCAAGATGTCGGCCACATGGTTAACAGGGCCAATCTGCAATCTGGCAGGTGTGAAGGACTACAAGTAACTGCATGGCTGGCAGCAGTGTCGGGTCCAGCAGTTTACAACATCTATAGTATTGTATAAATAGTGCCGCCACTTTCCACCATCTTTTAAAGTGACAGTACACCTTTGAAGATGTATACCGTTTTGTTGCAGCATAGGGTGTGATGCGCACATGTGGAGGCTACACTTACACCCTGCTATTTCAGTGTGCAATTTCGCTTTAAAAGAAGATCTTTTGTAACTTGGAGCCTTAGGGCAGAGACACACTGCCGTATTTCACGTGCGAGAATCGCATTGTAAAACTCGTCCTGGCTGTCGGCTCTCCTGACCTGAGCTTTACCTGTGCATAGTAGTCCATCACGCTGTCTTGCTCAGGTCAGGAGAGGTGTCAGGCCAGTCCGTGCAGTGCGATGCGATTATCGCACGAGTTTTACGGCCGTCTGACTCCAGCCTTAGACTGTTCCTCTTCATTGACCGCGGCGTCTACCTGGATGTCGCAGAGCTGAAAAGCCCTGTTCACTCGTCCACTTCCACTCATCTTCACTGTCGTTGGTCGGCATGTCTATGATGTCAGGAATCCGTCCACCAATAGGAATGTGTAAATAATGTTCATTGTCATTGCTGCAAAACGATCGGTGACATCATCAGCGGGATCGGCAATATTGTTAGGTCACTTATATTGTCAAATGATATTAAAACAACAAGATACCTGTTCCGACATTCCCCCGTGTCTGCGTCACAGTCTCTCGCACAGTCACATGGTCGGCAGCCATTGTCTCCAAATCCCCAGTATCCCATCAAGCAGTGATCGCAGTATGGACCGGCCACACCGGGTTTGCAGTAACAGAAACCAGTTTTGGGATTACACTTCCAATTTTTGTTCAGCATTTCATTTACAGAACCGATAATATTACAGGGACATTCTGTAATAAGTATGATGAGTTATAATATATATTGTTACAAACTGAGCAGTATTATAGTAGTTATATTCTTGTACATAGGGGCAGTATTATAGTAGTTATATATCTTGTACATAGGGGCAGTATTATAGTAGTTATATTCTTGTACATAGAGGCAGTATTATAGAAGTTATATTCTTGTACATAGGGACAGTATTATAGTAGTTATATTCTTGTACATAGGGGCAGTATTATAGTAGTTATATTCTTGTACATAGAGGCAGTATTATAGAAGTTATATTCTTGTACATAGGGACAGTATTATAGTAGTTATATTCTTGTACATAGGAGGCAGTATTATAGTAGTTATATTCTTGTACATAGGAGGCAGTATTATAGTAGTTATATTCTTGTACACAGGAGGCAGTATTATAGTAGTTATATTCTTGTACATAGTTGGCAGTATTATAGTAGTTATATTCTTGTACATAGGGGCAGTATTAAAGTAGTTATATTCTTGTACATAGGAGCAGTATTATAGTAGTTATATTCTTGTATATAGGGGCAGTATTATAGTAGTTATATTCTTGTACATAGGGGCAGTATTATAGTAATTATATTCTTGTACATAGGGCAGTATTATAGTAGTTTATATTCCTGTACATAGGGCAGTATTATAGTAGTTATATTCCTGTACATAGGAGCAGTATTATAGTAGTTATAATCTTGTACATAGGATCAGTATTATAGTAGTTATATTCTTGTACATATAGGGCAGTTTTATAGTATTTAATTCTTGTACAGAGGAGCAGTATTATAGTAGTTATATTCTTGTACATAGGGGCAGTATATAGTAGTTATATCTTGTACATAGGGGCAGTATTATAGTAGTTATATTCTTGTACATAAGGCAGTATTATAGAAGTTATATTCTTGTACATAGGACAGTATTTAGTAGTTATATTCTTGTACATAGGGGCAGTATTATAGTAGTTATATTCTTGTACATAGAGGCAGTATTATAGAAGTTATATTCTTGTACATAGGGACAGTATTATAGTAGTTATATTCTTGTACATAGAGCAGTATTATAGAAGTTATATTCTTGTACATAGGGACAGTATTATAGTAGTTATATTCTTGTACATAGGGCAGTATTATAGTAGTTATATTCTTGTACATAGAAGGCAGTATTATAGTAGTTAATTCTTGTACATAGAGGCAGTATTATAGTAGTTAATTCTTGTACATAGGAGCAGTAATTATAGTAGTAATTCTTGTACATAGTTGCAGTATTATAGTAGTTATATTCTTGTACATAGGGCAGTATTAAAGTAGTTATATTCTTGTACATAGGAGCAGTATATAGTAGTTATATTCTTGTATATAGGGGCAGTATTATAGTAGTTATATTCTTGTACATAGGGGCAGTATTATAGTAATTATATTCTTGTACATAGGGGCAGTATTATAGTAGTTATATTCCTGTACATAGGGGCAGTATTATAGTAGTTATATTCTGTACATAGGACAGTATTATAGTAGTTATAATCTTGTACATAGGATCAGTATTATAGTAGTTATATTCTTGTACATAAGGGCAGTATTATAGTATTTATATTCTTGTACAAGGAGCAGTATTATAGTAGTTATATTCTTGTACATAGGGCAGTATTATAGTAGTTATATTCTTGTACATAGGGGCAGTATTATAGTAGTTATATTCTTGTACATAGGAGCAGTATTATAGTAGTTATATTCTTGTACATAGGGCAGTATTATAGAAGTTATATTCTTGTACATAGGGACAGTATTATAGTAGTTATATTCTTGTACATAGGGGCAGTATTATAGTAGTTATATTCTTGTACATAGGGGCAGTATTATAGTAGTTATATTCTTGTACATAGGAGGCAGTATTATAGTAGTTATATTCTTGTACATAGGAGGCAGTAATATAGTAGTTATATTCTTGTACATAGGAGGCAGTATTATAGTAGTTATATTCTTGTACATAGTTGGCAGTATTATAGTAGTTATATTCTTGTACATAGGGGCAGTATTAAAGTAGTTATATTCTCGTACATAGGAGCAGTATTATAGTAGTTATATTCTTGTATATAGGGGCAGTATTATAGTAGTTATATTCTTGTACATAGGGGCAGTATTATATTAATTATATTCTTGTACATAGGGGCAGTATTATAGTAGTTATATTCCTGTACATAGGAGCAGTATTATAGTAGTTATAATCTGTACATAGGATCAGTATTATAGTAGTTATAATTCTTGTACATAGGAGCAGTATTATAGTAGTTATATTCTTGTACATAGGGAGCAGTATTATAGTAGTTACATTCTTGTACATAGGAGCAGTATTATAGTAGTTATATTCTTGTACATAGGGGCAGTATTATAGTAGTTATATTCTTGTACATAGGAGCAGTATTATAGTAGTTATATTCTTGTACATAGGGGCAGTATTATAGTAGTTATATTCTTGTACATAGGAGCAGTATTATAGTAGTTATATTCTTGTACATAGGGAGCAGTATTATAGTAGTTACATTCTTGTACATAGGAGCAGTATTATAGTAGTTATATTCTTGTACATAGAGGCAGTATTATAGTAGTTATATTCTTGTACATAGAGCAGTATTATAGTAGTTATATTCTTGTACATAGAGGCAGTATTATAGTAGTTATATTCTTGTACATAGGAGCAGTATTATAGTAGTTATATTCTTGTACATAGGGGCAGTATTATAGTAGTTACATTCTTGTACATAGGAGCAGTATTATAGTAGTTATATTCTTGTACATAGGGGCAGTATTATAGTAGTTATATTCTTGTACATAGGAGCAGTATTATAGTAGTTATATTCTTGTACATAGGGCAGTATTAAGTAGTTATATTCTTGTACATAGGGCAGTATTATAATAGTTATATTCTTGTATATAGGGGCAGTATTATAGCAGTTATATTCTTGTACATAGGGGCAGTATTATAGTAGTTATATTCTTGTATATAGGGGCAGTATTATAGCAGTTATATTCTTGTACATAGGGCAGTATTATAGTAGTTATATTCTTGTACATAGGAGCAGTATTATAGTAGTTATATTCTTGTACATAGGAGCAGTATTATAATAGTTATATTCTTGTACATAGGAGCAGTATTATAGTAGTTATATTCTTGTATATAGGGGGCAGTATTATAGTAGTTATATTCTTGTACATAGGGGCAGTATTATAGTAGTTATATTCTTGTACATAGGGGCAGTATTATAGTAGTTATATTCTTGTACATAGGGGCAGTATTATAGTAGTTATATTCCTGTACTTAGGAGCGGTATTACACTAATTATATAATTTTACAACAGATTGCATTCCACTGCACAACAATTACAGAGCAGATAGATTTTTCCATTTAACTGAACCCTGGCATCAGGTTGGTTGAACACAACTCCGCTATTTAAATAGGACGGGTTTCTCCTCGCCCGCTCACAGCTGTGCTTTGCATACACAGGCACACCGGATTATGGGACTAGGAAAAAAAAGAGCCAAGATATAATTGAATGAGCACTGCTAATGCCCCAGATGTATCACAGAAGGAGACAGAGGCTTAACCGAACAATGGACGGGCATTACGGCCCCCGTGAAGAGTAATGCCCGGCTCTCAGTGAAAATCCCAGCTCCAAATGAATCATATCACACTATATCAAAACGCAGGAATCCGGTGTTATGTTGTAGCTGAAGGGCAGGTGTGTGTCGGGCGGACGGCCGTCTTTTATCCCCCTTTCTTTTGTGTCTGATATGCTGGGTACATGGCATCTCAACTGGCAGTTTTGCGCATTTTTATGGATTCTTTTTTTTTTAAAAAATCACAAGATGTTGAGATAAATTGCTTATTAATGCATGAAGGCGCACACTCATCAAGCTTGTATCTTAAAGGGGCTGTCCACAATAGATACCTCCTTGTCTCATCTTGCCTAGCAGAGGTTGTCCGCCCACTAGACACAGTAGAAGTAACAAGTGGCACCACCATATTTGGCTCTGAGTCCAGGTGTCCTATAAGTAGCCCCGAGCCTGTCTCTCCTTCTGGACTTACCTTTGCACACCAGGGGGGAACTGATGGGCTCAGTGGGGTCGCGGTAGTAGCCCGCCCTGCATCTCTGGCAGCGGTGCCCTTCAGTATTGTGCTGGCAGTTTTCACAAACTCCTCCGCTTTTCTTTCCAGAGGACACCCAGATGCCAGGATCAAAGTGACAGCTGACGGCGTGATTGTGACAACGACAACCTACACGTAGAGACGGAAGAGGAAGGGGAGATATTACTGGAAATGTGACCATAGACATGAAAGCTCCTCTGCATCCATCAATCTGTCCATCCATCCATCTCATATCCATCCAATATCTATCCATCCAACCACGCATCTGTCCATTCATCTGTTCATCCGTCCGTCCGTCCATCTCATATCCATTCATCCATCCAATATCCACCCATCAGTCCATCCATCCAATAGCCATCCATCCAACCATGCATCTGTCCGTCCATCTCATATGCATTCATCCATCCAATATCCATCCATCCGTCCGTCCATCTCATATCCATTCATCAGTCCGCCCATGCATCTGTCCATTCATCCATCCAATATCTGTCCATCCGTCCGTCCTCATCCATCCATCTCATATCCATCCATCCAATATCCATCCATCTGTCCGTCCATCTCATATCCATTCATCCA
The DNA here is from genome assembly GCA_033576555.1 of Oophaga sylvatica. Classification (NCBI taxonomy): domain Eukaryota; kingdom Metazoa; phylum Chordata; class Amphibia; order Anura; family Dendrobatidae; genus Oophaga; species Oophaga sylvatica. Next base: position 63,163,164 of record JARQOD010000009.1, on the reverse strand, counting down.
TCCAATATCTATCCATCCAACCATGCATCTGTCCATTCATCTATCCAATCTGTCCGTCCGTCCGTCCGTCCGTCCATCATATCCATTCATCCATCCAATAGCCATCCATCCAACCATGCATCTGTCCATTCATCTATCCAATCTGTCCGTCCGCCGTCCATTTCATATCCATTCATCCATCCATCCAACCATGCATCTGTCCATTCATCTATCCAATCTGTCCATCCCTCCATCTCATATCCATTCATCCATCCAATATCCATCCAATAGCCATCCATCCAACCATGCATCTGTCCATTCATCTATCCAATCCGTCCGTCCGTCCGTCCATCTCATATCCATTCATCCATCCAATAGCCATCCATCCAACCATGCATCTGTCCATTCATCTATCCAATCTGTCCATCCGTCCGTCCGTCCATTTCATATCCATTCATCCATCCATCAGTCCATCCATCCAATAGCCATCCATCCAACCATGCATCTGTCCATTCATCTATCCAATCGTCCATCCGTCCATCTCATATCCATTCATCCATCCAATATCCATCCAATAGCCATCCATCCAACCATGCATCTTTCCATTCATCTATCCAATCTGTCCATCCGTCCATCTCATATCCATTCATCCATCCAATATCCATCCATCAGTCCATCCATCCAATAGCCATCCATCCAACCATGCATCTGTCCATACATCCATCCAATATCCATCCATCCATCTCATATCCATCCATCCGTCCGTCCATCTCATATCCATTCATCAGTCCGCCCATGCATCTGTCCATCTCGTTTCCATCTGTCCTGTGTAGTTTCTTCACACTTACGTTTGCACTCGTTGGGGGCTCCAGTTTTCCCGTCTCCAGGCCTCCATGGGACATCATTGTACATTGGGGCGCACTTTTCACAGTGATCCCCTGCGGTGTTGTGTCGGCACACACATTTCCCATGGACCTGAAGAGATAAAAGTTCCGTAGACTGATGTCACTCTTCGTTATATTCATCACATGAGCTGTGTATCTAATCCCATCATGTGGGATACTGTCTGCAGTGTTGGTGCATTTACCCCATCATGAGAAGCATGCAGCACTACAACCCCCATCATCAATTGTGACATTGCATGTAATGCAGCAATGACTCGGTGCCGGTTGTCCTCTGATGATGGAGATCTGGCGACTATGGGCGCACAGAATCTGGGTCAGGCCTGGATATGATCGGCCGCAGCCCCTCATTGTTCCTTTGTATCACATTATTCTGTTGTTTGTAATCTGGGGGGCACAGCGGCTCCATTTGCAGAGGCAGAGCCCCCCGGCTGCGCCTGCTCATGTCACTGTCTGGGATGGTTTTTGGCACAGGACCCAGGCAGAGACTTTTTTTCTCCTCCATCCAGCTTGTCTTTGAATTGCCGACCCAGCAGCAGAGCTGCACCGTGCCTGGAGGTCACCAAGCCTGGCACGGCCTAGATCAGATAGTTTGGAAACTGCTGGGGATTATCAGGGTGAAGGCACAAGATGTTTGGACAGGAGATAACTACTGGAAATGGAGGAGGGTTATAGAAGGAATGTGCTAAATCCACTAAGAAATGTCTGTGTGCAAAAACAAGAGTCACCTCGGGTGACCTGGAGCTGCTGCTGGACGTGACCCCCTGCAGGGAGCCAAGAGGGAAAGAGACAGCCAGGGCATCTGCAGAAAATCAGGAGGGCATCTGCAGGATCAGAGGGCAAATATATCAGAAGAAGCGGGTCACCAGGGACTAGGACACCAAACAGCGAGTCACCAGGACTGGGACACCAAACAGCTGGTCATCAAGGACTGGGACACCAAACAGCTGGTCACCAGGGACTGGGACACCAAACAGCTGGTCATCAAGGACTGGGACACCAAACAGCTGGTCACCAGGGACTGGGACACCAAACAGCGAGTCACCAGGGACTGGGACACCAAACAGCTGGTCATCAAGGACTGGGACACCAAACAGCTGGTCACCAGGGACTGGGACACCAAACAGCGAGTCACCAGGGAGAGGGACACCAAACAGCTGGTCACCAGGGACTGGGACACCAAACAGCGAGTCACCAGGGACTGGGACACCAAACAGCGAGTCATCAAGGACTGGGACACCAAACAACTGGTCACCAGGGACTGGGACACCAAACAGCTGGTCACCAGGGACTAGGACACCAAACAGCTGGTCACCAGGGACTAGGACACCAAACAGCTGGTCACCAGGGAGAGGGACACCAAACAGCTGGTCACCAGGGACTGGGACACCAAACAGCTGGTCATCAGGGACTGGGACACCAAACAACTGATCACCAGATACTGGGACACCAAACAGCTGGTCACCAGGTACTGGGACACCAAACAACTGGTCACCAGGGACTGGGACACCAAACAGCTGGTCATCAAGGACTGGGACACCAAACAGCTGGTCACCAGGGAGAGGGACACCAAACAACTGATCACCAGATACTGGGACACCAAACAGCTGGTCACCAGGGACTAGGACACCAAACAGCTGGTCATCAGGACTGGGACACCAACAGCGAGTCACCAGGGACTGGGACACCAAACAGCTGGTCATCAAGGACTGGGACACCAAACAGCTGGTCACCAGGGACTGGGACACCAAACAGCGAGTCACCAGGGAGAGGGACACCACAAACAGCTGGTCACCAGGGACTGGGACACCAAACAGCGAGTCACCAGGGACTGGGACACCAAACAGCGAGTCATCAAGGACTGGGACACCAAACAGCTGGTCACCAGGGACTGGGACACCAAACAGCTGGTCACCAGGGACTAGGACACCAAACAGCTGGTCACCAGGGACTAGGACACCAAACAGCTGGTCACCAGGGACTGGACACCAAACAGCTGGTCATCAAGGACTGGGACACCAAACAGCTGGTCACCAGGGAGAGGGACACCAAACAACTGATCACCAGATACTGGGACACCAAACAGCTGGTCACCAGGGACTAGGACACCAAACAGCTGGTCATCAGGGACTGGGACACCAAACAGCGAGTCACCAGGGACTGGGACACCAAACAGCTGGTCATCAAGGACTGGGACACCAAACAGCTGGTCACCAGGGACTGGGACACCAAACAGCGAGTCACCAGGAGAGGGACACCAAACAGCTGGTCACCAGGGACTGGGACACCAAACAGCGAGTCACCAGGGAGAGGGACACCAAACAGCTGGTCACCAGGGACTGGGACACCAAACAGCGAGTCACCGGGGACTGGGACACCAAACAGCGAGTCATCAAGGACTGGGACACCAAACAGCTGGTCACCAGGACTGGGACACCAAACAGCTGGTCACCAGGGACTAGGACACCAAACAGCTGGTCACCAGGGACTAGGACACCAAACAGCTGGTCACCAGGGAGAGGGACACCAAACAGCTGGTCACCAGGGACTGGGACACCAAACAGCGAGTCACCAGGACTGGGACACCAAACAGCTGGTCATCAAGGACTGGGACACCAAACAGCTGGTCACCAGGGACTGGGACACCAAACAGCTGGTCACCAGGGACTAGGACACCAAACAGCTGGTCACCAGGGACTAGGACACCAAACAGCTGGTCACCAGGGAGAGGGACACCAAACAGCTGGTCATCAGGGACTGGGACACCAAACAGCGAGTCACCAGGGACTGGGACACCAAACAGCTGGTCATCAAGGACTGGGACACCAAACAGCTGGTCACCAGGGACTGGGACACCAAACAGCGAGTCACCAGGGAGAGGGACACCAAACAGCTGGTCACCAGGGACTGGGACACCAAACAGCGAGTCACCAGGGAGAGGGACACCAAACAGCTGGTCACCAGGGACTGGGACACCAAACAGCGAGTCACCGGGGACTGGGACACCAAACAGCAAGTCATCAAGGACTGGGACACCAAACAGCTGGTCACCAGGGACTGGGACACCAAACAGCTGGTCACCAGGGACTAGGACACCAAACAGCTGGTCACCAGGGACTAGGACACCAAACAGCTGGTCACCAGGAGGGGACACCAAACAGCTGGTCACCAGGGACTGGGACACCAAACAACTGATCACCAGATACTGGGACACCAAACAGCTGGTCACCAGGTACTGGGACACCAAACAACTGGTCACCAGGGACTGGGACACCAAACAGCTGGTCATCAAGGACTGGGACACCAAACAGCTGGTCACCAGGGAGAGCGACACCAAACAACTGATCACCAGATACTGGGACACCAAACAGCTGGTCACCAGGGACTAGGACACCAAACAGCTGGTCATCAGGGACTGGGACACCAAACAACTGATCACCAGATACTGGGACACCAAACAGCTGGTCACCAGGTACTGGGACACCAAACAACTGGTCACCAGGGACTGGGACACCAAACAGCTGGTCATCAGGGACTGGGACACCAAACAACTGATCACCAGATACTGGGACACCAAACAACTGGTCACCAGGTACTGGGACACCAAACAACTGATCACCAGGTACTGGGACACCAAACAGCTGGTCGCCAGGGACTGGGACACCAAATAACTGGTCGCCAGGGACTGGGACACCAAATAACTGGTCACCAGGTACTGGGACACCAAACAGCTGGTCACCAGGGACTGGGACAATAAACATGTCCACCAGGTACAGGGACACCAAACAGCTGGTCACCAGGGACTGGGACACCAAACAGATGGCCACCAGGTACTGGGACACCAAACAGATGGTCACCAGGGACTTGGACACCAAAAGCTAGTCTCCAGGGACTGGGACACCAAATAACTGGTCACCAGAGACTGGGACACCAAATAACTGTTTACCAGGGACTGGGACACCAAACAGCTGGTCACCAGGGACTGGGCCACCGAACAACTGGTTACCAGGGACTGGGGCACCAAACAGCGGGCCACCAGGGACTGGGACAGTAAACCGCCAGAGTTACTCCTGTGTTTTATATAAGATTTCACATCAGGTTATATCAGAATGGTTCATTATAATATATTACTTTGTCCTAACACAGGGTCCTCATCCTTCCTTACATTGAGAGCCACATTCAGTGCCCGCTCCCTCATTAGTGACACTGGGAACCCTGTATAAGATGTCCTTAAAGGCAGGATTCTCACATCCACATTACCCCAGTCAGTGTCCTTACAACCAGCAGACTTGCCACACTATTGTATCCAGCTTCGAGCACCCCTATAACTGGTAGTGTCAGTCTACCCCCCACTCCATGTGGGACCATCCAGATATGGTTGTTATACAGTGGGTTCGGAAAGTATTCAGACCCCTTTAAATTTTTCACTATTTGTTTCATTGCAGCCATTTGGTAAATGCAAAAAAGTTCATTAATGTGCACTCTGCTCCCCATCTTTACTGAAAAAAAACAAATGTAGAAAGTTTTTTGCAAATTTATTAAAAAAGAAAATCTGAAATCACATGGTCATATGTATTCAGCCCCTTTGCTCAGTATTGAGGAGAAGCACCTTTTGAGCTAGTACAGCCATGAGTCTTCTTGGGAATGATGCAACAAGTTTTTCACCCCTGGATTTGGGGATCCTCTGCCATTCTTCCTTGCAGATCCTCTCCAGTTCCGTCACTTTGGATGGTGAACGTTGGTGGACAGCCATTTTCCGGTCTCCCCAGAGATGCACAATTGGGTTTAGGTCAGGGCTCTGGCTGGGTCAGTCAGGAATGGTCACAGAGTTGTTCTGAAGCCACTCCTTTGTTATTTTAACTGTGTGCTTAGGGTCATTGTCTTGTTGGAAGGTGAACCTTTGGCAGAGTCTGAGGTCCAGAGCACTCTGGAAGAGGTTTTCATCCAGGATATCTCTGTACTTTCCTACTGTCCCTGCAGCTGAAAAACACCCCCATAGCATGATGCTGCCACCACCATGTTTCACTGTTGGGATTGTATTGGGCAGGTGATGAGCAGTGCCTGGTTTTCTCCACACATACCGCTTAGAATTATCACCAGAAAGTTATATCTTCGTCTCATCCGACCAGAGAATCTTATTTCTCATAGTGTGGAGTCCTTCATGTGTTTTTTAGTAAACTCTATGCGGCTTTCATATGTCTTGCACTGAGGAGAGGCTTCCGTCAGCCACTCTGCCATAAAGGCCCGACTGGTGGAGGGCTGCAGTGATAGTTGACTTTGTGTAACTTTCTCCCATCTCCCTACTGCATTTGTGGAGCTCAGCCACAATGATCTTGGGGTTCTTCTTTGCCTCTCTCACCAAGGCTCTGCTCCCACGATTGCTCAGTTTGGCTGGACGGCCAGGTCTAGGAAGACTTCTGATGGTCCCAAACTTCTTCCAGTTAAGGATTATGGAGGCCACTGTGCTCTTAGGAACCTTGAGTACTGCAGAAATTCTTTTGTAACCTTGGCCAGATCTGTGCCTTGCCACAATTCTGTCTCTGAGCTCCTTGGCCGGTTCCTTTGACCTCATGATTCTCATTTGGTCTGACATGCACTGTGAGCTGTGAGGTCTTATATAGACAGGTGTGTGCCTTTACAAATCAAGTCCTATCAGTGTAATTACACACAACTGGACTCCAATGAAGGAGTAGAACCATCTCAAGGAGGATCACAAGGAAATGGACAGCAAGTGAATGAAATATGAGTGTCTGAGCAAAGGGGCTGAATACTTATGACCATGTGAGATTTCAGTTTTTCTTTTTTAATAAATTTGCAATAATTTCTACATTTCTGTTTTTTATTAGTCAAGATGGGGTGCAGAGTGTACATTAATGAGAAAAAAAGAACTTTTTTGCATTTACTAAATGGCTGCAATGAAACAAAGAGTGAAAAATGTAAAGGGGTCTGAATACTTTCTGAACCCACTGTACTTGGTGCTATTGCACCAAACTGGCAGACAGCCGTGTTCCACACATCGTGGGGCTGCGAGTCTCAGATTGGGGACCCCCTGCCCTAATACAATTAGCAGGAGACTATTCCAGCATCAGATTATACACCCCACAAAGAGCAAGTCGCTCGCAGTTGGAGCTGTCAGTGTCTGTGCTTTCACATTTTGCTGAACCCGGGATAGCGCGGGCTATGGTTAGGGCTGGGTCACATCCCTGTTGGAGCGCTGCCAGTTGAGAGATATGCATGGGGTGGGGTGTGGGGTTAGTTGATCCGGCCACCCCTTCACAGTGGAGGTCAGCTTGTGCCAGCATCTCCCCCCCCCCCCAGGGCCTCATGTAGTGGTAGACACAGACAGAAGGGGCCCCTGTGCATGAATATATGGGCCCTGTGCAATATCTCATAATTCACAATGCCACCTGCTTTGGAGCTGGATGTGGCCCCCTGACCTCCTGGGCCCCTGTGCAGCTGCACCATTGATATTTCACTGTGTAAAGACACTGGATACTGGTCCCCAAGACACCAGACAATTTTAGCACAAATGTGCTCCAGTCCCCAGGAGTAATATTATGGACGTCTAAAATTTTTAGCACATTTTAGCAGAACGTGTAACTTTTCAATGTAAAAAGTAGAAAAAAAAAAAAAGGTTGAAGACAAAAATAAAGAGCATTTTTGATTTGGCGCAATATTTGTGAGCTATGTGCTCCAGTTTGATGACTTTGGAGCAAAAAAATAAACATCAACGAAAACCACAAAATAAAAAGAAAAGTGACTTAAAGTAAAAATTGCAAACTTTGTATTTTAAGTTTTCTCTGAGCTCTGATTGCTGTCATTGAATGGACCATGGTTTACAACATCCAGAGGGTGAAAACCTATCTGCGCCTGACACTTCGTGCTGAGGGTTTGCTACAACTGCATCCAGCCCGGACAGTCCTATGTGAGCGAAATACTTGGCACAAATCTTTCTTACGTTCTGATAAATTATAGCAAACTATCAGCGCAGGTAAAATATAATCTGGAGTCTGAGAATTCTCTACACTGGATACATTGCAGCAAATCCACAGCTGTAAGTAGTGTTAGATCAGGAGGGGTTTTCAGCCTCTTCATGTAAAATAATGTAATCATTTACTTTCAGCAGCAGAAGTCTTGAAATTGGGGTTAAATGGACACAAAGTAAATCTGCAGCAGCACAAATGACTATTCTGTACAATGTATCCGTGCAGGGAAAATATATCATATTCGGCTGCGTGCACACCTTGCGTTTTTTAACTGCAGATTTGTTACAAAACCTGAAGGGTTTCCTGATGCAACAAAGTGAATGAGAGTCCTGAAGTCTCGTGCACACGTTGCTTATTTGTGAATTGCAGATTTAAATCTACAGTGTTAATTCTGTGTCTATGTTCAGACAATGCATTTTTTATGCTTTTTTTTTTCCCACAGGCAAAATCTGCTCACATGGCAAGAAACTTGCTTAAAAAAGCAGGTTTTGCTTCGTTTTATTGCGTTTTTTTTTGCTGCGTTTTATTTTCCTGCGTCTTTGTACATTTGTCGCTTGTGCATGCTGATGAAATTTATTGCATAAAAAAAAATGTCTGATTATACTTCATTGGGTTTTGGCACAAAAAAAACCGCATCAAAAACTGCTTTCAATGGGTGAAAAACGCTGAAAGAAGCAACATGCTGCATTTGGCAGAAACCAAGGTATTTCACAAAATACTGAGGACAAAAAATCAAGCTGTGGGCATGAGATTTCTGAAATCTCATAGAATTTGCTGGTACTGGAAAACGCAGCCGAAAAGGTGCATAAAAAATGCAACATGTGAACAGCGTTTTTGCTGCAGATTTCAGCAATACTAATGAGTGGGGAAGAATCTGCACCAAAAATGCAAGTAAAAAATGCAGCAAAAATGTGCGTTTTTTTCTGCTATGTTTTTCCTGCCAAGAGATGCAGAAATTTCTGCACCAAATATTCTAACGTGTGCACAAAGCCTAAAGCCTCGTGCGCATGTGGAGTATTTGGTGAGTTTTTACATTAGTATTTGTCAGCAAAGCCATGAGTGGAACGATCAGAGGAAAGTTCTTTCTGTTTAATCCACAAAGATTCTCTAGATTGGAGACCTTGTAGCAAAGTATTAGGTCAGGACGATTTTTCTGCCTCTGGATCTAAAAAAGAACATTCCGGTCACTGACAGCTAGCAGAGGTCTTAAAAATGGGGAAAATTGGATGCAAAAAAATAATAAAAAAAAAACCATAAAAATAATAAAAAGACCAGTAAAGCAGGACTGAAAAGCTGAAGTACACGGACTAATGTCTGTACAGTCATGCACTTGTATTTGCTCTTCCGGCTCTGCAGAAAGCAGGGGGACAATCCCTATGGGCAGTGTAACGTCTGACAACTCTGAAGCCAAGCAGCACCTGTTACCCTGCGAGGAGTACGAGATGTCTGCTCGGCCCTTTACTCACAGCAGCCTCTGCTCGGCCCTTTACTCACAGCAGCCTCTGCTCGGCCCTTTACTCACAGCAGCCTCTGCTCGTCCCTTTACTCACAGCAGCCTCTGCTCGTCCCTTTACTCACAGCAGCCTCTGCTCGGCCCTTTACTCACAGCAGCCTCTGCTCGGCCCTTTACTCACAGCAGCCTCTGCTCGGCCCTTTACTCACAGCAGCCTCTGCTCGGCCCTTACTACAGCAGCCTCTGCTCGTCCCTTTCTCACAGGCAGCCTCTGCTCGGCCTTTACTCACAGCAGCCTCTCTTGTCCCTTGTACTACAGCAGCCTCTGCTCGTCCCTTTACTCACAGCAGCCTCTGCTCGGCCCTTTACTCACAGCAGCCTCTGCTCATCCCTTTACTCACAGCAGCCTCTGCTCGTCCCTTTACTCACAGCAGCCTCTGCTCGTCCCTTTACTCACAGCAGCCTCTGCTCGTCCCTTTACTCACAGCAGCCTCTGCTCGGCCCTTTACTCACAGCAGCCTCTGCTCGTCCCTTTACTCACAGCAGCCTCTGCTCGTCCCTTTACTCACAGCAGCCTCTGCTTGGCCCTTTACTCACAGCAGCCTCTGCTCAGCCCTTTACTCACAGCAGCCTCTGCTCGTCCCTTTACTCACAGCAGCCTCTGCTCGTCCCTTTACCCTTTACTCACAGCAGCCTCTGCTCGGCCCTTTACTCACAGCAGCCTCTGCTTCGGCCCTTTACTCACAGCAGCCTCTGCTCGGCCCTTTACTCACAGCAGCTTCTGCTCGGCCCTTTACTCACAGCAGCCTCTGCTCCTGACATGCTCCCCGCCTGCTCACACGCCTCCGCGTGTCCATTGCAGAAACAGCTTCCACGTATGATCAGATCATAAATGGCGTAGTACGCGAATCTTTGGGGCTTCTCCTGTAATCCGGGCACAGCCTGACATGGACAGTCCTGTCTCTTTAAGAGCAGAAGTCTCAGGTTCGTGATCTTCAGCAGGTCTTGTGCCTGACGACTGTACGGATCCTCAATTCTGTTAGCTGGATTTAAGGCTCGAAATATCACCTGGAAGCAAGAAGGGGTGCAGACACAAAGTTACACTAATGACAGTAGGAATACGCCCAAAATGTATTAGTAAATCTTCATACAGGAAAAATATATGTCTGTGTACCGTGTTAGTCCATAGATAGAAAAATATGAATTTTTGAGTCCTCAGTGGTTGATACCTTTTAATGGCTAACTGAAAAGATGGGAACAAATGAAGGAATGAAGGTGTCATGGAGTAATGGTCTCTACATCAACCATGAAATGTGCTCCTCAGACTTGTGGGGGCGTCACAACCATGAGCCAGACCCCAATCACAGGACAATAACACTTTCACTCCTTTTCTATGAACTGTTCCAATATTTACTGTTCATCCCTCTCCCATATTGATAGTTCTGCTTCACGTCACTTGTCTTATCTATTGCGTTATTCCTGTGTCCTGCTGTGTATAAATATGTGACTCTTCAGATTTTTGGGTATTTTATGCCTGATGAAGAGACCTGAGGAGTCTGGAAAGCTGCTATTTGTTCCCATCTTTTCAGTAAGGCTGGAGTCACACACACCGAGTAAAAAATCTGACCGTTTTAGTTGGTCGATAATCGGATTAAAATTTCATGAACATTTATGCGACTAGCATCCGATTTTTTGTAGTTGATGCGATTTAGTCGCATCTGACCGTAGTTGTCACATCCGATTTACATCCGACTTGCGAGAATTTCTCGCAGGCTTGCAAAACTGACATATAATGGATCCAAAAGAATAGTATTTAAATCACAATAGAAAGAATAGATATATACACATAGAACACAGATATATATATATATATATACACATGTCATTGTGACATGTGTATATATATATATTTATAGTTCCTAGACTTCTACATACTGTAATCGCCGCTAAATCAATTGCCGGCTTTTGTGAAATCACAGAAGCCGACATGAAATGATACATTGTTTAGACACAGTTAACCATGTCATTTCCTGTATTTTGATATATGGTTTGAACTTACAATTACATAAGTGTATGTGTACAAAATTTCAGACATGTAGGGGTTAATTAAAGGTGTAAATTCGTTGTAAAAAAAAATGTGTCAAATCTCTAATTAGATTTGCCCTTTCTGGGGTGGTCTGGGGGCAGATGTCAGTAGCCAGGGGGGGCACAAAAAAAATGTACCCTCCCTAGGCTGTTATTATCTGCCCCCAATCGCTTGCTTTGTCTGTCTGGTGGAGAAAATACAGCGGGAGCCCACGCATTTTTTTACAACGAATTTACACCTTTAATTAACCCCTACATGTCTGAAATTTTGTACACATACACTTATGTAATTGTAAGTTCAAACCATATATCAAAATACAGGAAATGACATGGTTAACTGTGTCTAAACAATGTATCATTTCATGTCGGCTTCTGTGATTTCACAAAAGCCGGCAATTGAATTAGCGGCTATTACAGTATGTAGAAGTGTAAGAACTATAAATATATATATATATGTGTATGTATTCTATGTGTGTATATGTATTGATTCTATTCTTTAATAAAGCTGTCAGTGTGATTTTACAGTATAGCCGGGGATGAATTGCCGGCTTTTCTAAAGGACACCATGCGATTTCATCGCAAGTCACACATGCGGTCCGTTTGTAATCCGATTTTTCATCGCTCCCATAGACTTGCATTGGCGATAGTCGACCCACAATCGGTGACAGTGGCAGCATGCTGCGATTGCACTCGGACGTTTAAAACGGACCACAAAAAATCTGATACTGGGAGCTGCTCCATAGATTAACATAGGGCAGACTGCAATGCGATATTTCATCGCATTGCAGTCGTCCGATTCTGTCGCAGTGTGACCCAGCCTTAGCCATTAAAAGGTATCAACCACTGAGGACTCTGCAATCTTCATATTGTAGTAAATCTTCAGGAATCGTGCTCCAGTCACATCCAGAGCTGCAGTCCCAGTTCTGCTTTATTTTGTGTCTTGCAGCATGCCCGCCCTGGAGTTTCACTGTTCAGTTCATTGGGATGTCATGTCTGTAGTGTATTATAGGAGCCAGATGAGGCGACTTCCACCATGTGGCATCCTGAAGAGTTCTGAATGCAGCTCTTGGGCTAGATTCACACGTGCGTTTTTTGCCTCAATGTGGGAAAAGGAAACTCTTTTCCTGCAATTTTCAGCAACCACAGCAAAAACATTGTGGTGAGAAAACTGACCTGCAGCCGCAATGTGAGAACGGAGACATAATGTGACTTTCTTAGAAAACATATGACACACTGAGGCAGTGCTGCACATTGTGTAATTACAGGACAGTGACCTCTGCTTGTGGCATTCAGCAGAATTTTGAATGCAGCTCTGGATGTGAGTGCTGACATGCTGCAGAGGAAGGCAGTGCCATATATTGTGTGTCCGGGATAATACGAATAATTGAGGCTTATTCATGGCGGCACATCGCACGGGCACTGGCGCTCTGTTGTGACTGCACATGTAGCGTGATCTGCGTCACAGTATTCATGCCCGGTCAACTGTCATGAACATTTCTAATAACCTCCCTCATCCCCAGCAGCGAGAGTCCGATATCCCAGCCCCCCACCGGTTAGGAGATGCTCACCCCGCTGTGCCACAAAAATGCCCTATTCTATTGCAGCAGTCGGGAAGAAATGGAATTTCAGCGCCGCTGACACAAGTGTGTCTACCCCTCTACTGACGGGCAGTGCCTGGGACCCCGTGGTTCTGCTATGAAGCGGGGGGGCCTCTATGCAATTAACCCTTTGTTTAATGAGAAGTTCCTTTATAGAATCAAAAAGGTTAAAATTGCTGAAATAGCAACAGACTGAATGTAACTCCAACATATTAATGCTAATTATCATTAATAATATTGTCACAAGCTGTGAGCCCTCCATTACCGCTGCTGCCATCCTGCATCCATACAATTGCCCAACTAAACAGAGGCATAAGACCTCACCACTGGGTATATTTAATTTTGCTCATTTTAAAATGATCCAAACTTTAGTGTTGATTAACTTTATAACAGTTTTATTACTCATGAAACTTGATTTTGCAATTACAGAGGTCAAAATCCCCTGCATAAACCGAGGCGTATAACACAATTCAAGCCACCAATACAAGATAAGAGTCTGTCTGCAGTCACCACTAGGGGGAGCTCCCTGTATACAGAGATACATGATAAGATCCTGTCTGCAGTCACCACTAGGGGGAGCTCCCTGTATACAGAGATACATGATAAGATCCTGTCTGCAGCCACCACTAGGGGGAGCTCCCTGTATACAGAGTTACATGATAAGATCCTGTCTGCAGACACCACTAGGGGAGCTCCCTGTATACAGAGATACATGATAAGATCCTGTCTGCAGTCACCACTAGGGGAGGCTCCCTGTATACAGAGATACATGGTAAGATCCTGTCTGCAGTCACCACTAGGGGGAGCTCCCTGTATACAGAGATACATGGTAAGATCCTGTCTGCAGACACCACTAGGGGAGCTCCCTGTATACAGAGATACATGATAAGATCCTGTCTGCAGTCACCACTAGGGGGAGCTCCCTGTATACAGAGATACATGATAAGATCCTGTCTGCAGTCACCACTAGGGGGAGCTCCCTGTATACAGAGATACATGATAAGATCCTGTCTGCAGTCACCACTAGGGGGAGCTCCCTGTATACAGAGATATATGATAAGATACTGTCTGCAGCCACCACTATGGGGAGCTCCCTGTATACAGGGATACATGATAAGATCCTGTCTGCAGCCACCACTAGGGGGAGTTCCCTGTATACAGAGATACATGATAAGATCCTGTCTGCAGCCAGCACTAGGGAGAGCTCCCTGTATACAGAGATACATGATAAGATCCTGTCTGCAGCCACCACTAGGGAGAGCTCCCTGTATACAGAGATACATGATAAGATCCTGTCTGCAGCCACCACTAGGGGGAGCTCCTTGTATACAGAGATACATGATAAGATCCTGTCTGCAGTCACCACTAGGGGGAGCTCCCTGTATACAGAGATACATGATAAGATCCTGTCTGCAGCCACCACTAGGGGGAGCTCCCTGTATACAGAGATACATGATAAGATCCTGTCTGCAGCCACCACTAGGGGGAGCTCCCTGTATACAGGGATACATGATAAGATCCTGTCTGCAGCCACCACTAGGGGGAGCTCCCTGTATACAGAGAAACATGATAAGATCCTGTCTGCAGCCACCACTAGGGGGAGCTCCCTGTATACAGAGATACATGATAAGATCCTGTCTGCAGCCACCACTAGGGGGAGCTCCCTGTATACAGATATACATGATATGATTCTGTCTGCAGCCACCACTAGGGGGAGCTCCCTGTATACAGAGATACATGATAAGATCCTGTCTGCAGTCACCACTAGTGGGAGCTCCCTGTATACAGAGAAACATGATAAGAATCTGTCTGCAGCCACCACTAGGGGGAGCTCCCTGTATACAGATATACATGATATGATTCTGTCTGCAGCCACCACTAGGGGAGCTCCCTGTATACAGAGATACATGATAAGATCCTGTCTGCAGTCACCACTAGGGGAGCTCCCTGTATACAGAGATACATGATAAGATTCAGTCTTCAGCCACCACTAGGGGGAGCTCCCTGTATACAGAGATACAAGATAAGAATCTGTCTGCAGCCACCACTAGGAGGAGCTCCCTGTATACAGAGATACATGATAAGATCCTGTCTGCAGCCACCACTAGGGGGAGCTCCCTGTACACAGAGATACATGCTAAGATTCTGTCTATAGTCACCACTAGGGGGAGCTCCCTGTATACAGAGATACATGATAAGATTCTGTCTGCAGCCACCACTAGGGGGAGATCCCTGTATACAGAGATACATGATAAGATTCTGTCTGCAGCCACCACTAGGGGAGATCCCTGTATACAGAGATACATGATAAGATCCTCACTGCACTCACCACTAGGGGGAGCTCCCTGTATACAGAGATACATGATAAGATTCTGTCTGCAGCCACCACTAGGGGGAGCTCCCTGTATACAGAGATACATGATAAGATTCTGTCTGCAGCCACCACTAGGGGGAGCTCCCTGTATACAGAGATACATGATAAGATTCTGTCTGCAGTCACCACTAGGGGAGCTCCCTGTATACAGAGATACATGATAAGATTCTGTCTGCAGCCACCACTAGGGGAGCTCCCTGTATATAGAGATACATGATAAGATTCTGTCTGCAGTCACCACTAGGGGGTAGCTCCCTGTATACAGAGATACATGATAAGATCCTGTCTGCAGCCACCACCACTCTTGGAGACCCAATGCGGACATCGCTGCAATTATTATTAGAATTTTGTAAATTTACTCTACTATAAAGCAATAGCGCAAAATCTATCAGCTTTTATATTTGAGTCATTATAGAGGGACATATATAAATATCAAATACCCATTATTTCTTGATTGTATCAGAATATACAGGTGCTTCTCACAAATTAAATATCATCAAAAAGTTAATTATTTCAGCTCTTCAATACAAAAAGTGAATCTCCTATATTCTATATATTACAACAGTTCTATTCTTAAGTCATTACACACAGAGTGATCTATTCTATAGAGTCATTAACCAGTATTATTATAGAGTCATTACACAGTGATATTCTATAGATCATTACACAAAGTGATCTATTCTATAGAGTCATTACACACAGAGTGATCTATTCTATAGAGACATTACACAGAGTGATCTATTCTATAGTCATTACACACAGAGTGATCTATTCTATAGAGTCATTACACACAGAGTGATCTATTCTATAGAGTCATTACACACAGAGTGATCTATTCTATAGAGTCATTACACACAGAGTGATCTATTCTATAGAGTCATTACACACAGTGATCTATTCTATAGAGTCATTACACACAGAGTGATCTATTCTATAGAGTCATTACACACAGAGTGATCTATTCTATAGAGACATTACACAGAGTGATCTATTCTATGAGTCATTACACACAGAGTGATCTATTCTATAGAGTCATTACACACAGAGTGATCTATTCTATAGAGTCATTACACACAGAGTGATCTATTCTATAGAGACATTACACACAGAGTGATCTATTCTATAGAGTCATTACACACAGAGTGATCTATTCTATAGAGTCATTACACACAGAGTGATCTATTCTATAGAGACATTACACACAGAGTGATCTATTCTATAGAGATATTACACACAGTGATTATTCTATAGAGTCATTACACAGAGTGATCTATTCTATAGTCATTACACAGAGTGATCTATTCTATAGAGTCATTACACACAGAGTGATCTATTCTATAGAGTCATTACACACAGAGTGATCTATTCTATAGAGACATTACACACAGAGTGATCTATTCTATAGAGTCATTACACACAGAGTGATCTATTCTATAGAGATATTACACACAGAGTGATCTATTCTATAGAGAAATTACACACAGAGTGATCTATTCTATAGTCATTACACACAGAGTGATCTATTCTATAGAGTCATTACACACAGTGATCTATTCTATAGAGCCATTACACACAGAGTGATCTATTCTATAGTCATTACACACAGAGTGATCTATCTTATAGAGTCATTACAACACAGTGATCTATTCTATAGAGTCATTACACACAGTGATCTATTCTATAGAGTCATTACACACAGAGTGATCTATTCTATAAAGTCATTACACACAGAGTGATCTATTCTATAGAGACATTACACAGAGTGATCTATTCTATAGAGTCATTACACACAGAGTGATCTATTCTATAGAGACATTACACACAGAGTGATCTATTCTATAGAGATATTACATACAGAGTGATCTATTCTATAGAGTCATTACACACAGAGTGATCTATTCTATAGTCATTACAACAGAGTGATCTATTCTATAGAGTCATTACACACAGAGTGATCTATTCTATAGAGTCATTACACACAGTGATCTTTTTCTATAGAGATATTACACACAGAGTGATCTATTCTATAGAGAAATTACACAGAGTGATCTATTCTATAGTCATTACACACAGAGTGATCTATTCTATAGAGTCATTACACACAGAGTGATCTATTCTATAGAGATATTACACACAGAGTGATCTATTCTATAGAGTCATTACACACAGAGTGATCTCTATAGAGTCATTACACACAGAGTGATCTATTCTATAGAGTCATTACACACAGAGTGATCTATTCTATAGTCATTACACACAGAGTGATCTATTCTATAGAGTCATTACACACAGAGTGATCTATTCTATAGAGATATTACACACAGAGTGATCTATTCTATAGAGTCATTAAACACAGAGTGATCTATTCTATAGAGTCATTACACACAGAGTGATCTATTCTATAGAGTCATTACACACAGAGTGATCTATTCTATAGAGATATTACACACAGAGTGATCTATTCTATAGAGACATTACACACAGAGTGATCTATCTATAGAGTCATTACACACAGAGTGATCTATTTCACGTGGTTTATTTTCTGTTAATGTTGATGATTATGGCTTACAGCCAATGAAAACCCAAAAGTAATTATCTCAGTAAATTAGATACTATATAACACCAGCTTGAAAAATGATTTTAAAATCCGAAATGTTGTCCTACTGAAATGTATGATCAGTAAAT
Organism: Oophaga sylvatica; assembly: GCA_033576555.1. Taxonomy (NCBI): domain Eukaryota; kingdom Metazoa; phylum Chordata; class Amphibia; order Anura; family Dendrobatidae; genus Oophaga; species Oophaga sylvatica. Next base: position 63,145,102 of record JARQOD010000009.1, on the reverse strand, counting down.
GCGCTCAATACTTGGTCGGGCTCCTTTGGCATCAATTACTGCATCAATGCGGCGTGGCATGGAGGCGATCAGCCTGTGGCACTGCTGAGGGGTTATGGAAGCCCAGGTTGCTTTGATAGCAGCCTTCAGCTCGTCTGCATTGTGGGGGTCTGGTGTCTCATCTTCCTCTTGACAATACTCCATAGATTCTCTATGGGGTTAAGGTCAGGAGAGTTTGCTGCCAATCAAGCACAGTGATACTGTTGTTTGTACACCATGTATTTGTACTTTTGGCAGTGTGAACAGGGGCCAAGTCCTGCTGGAGAATCACATTTCCATCTCCAAAAAGCTTGTCGGCAGAGGGAAGCATGAAGTGCTGTAAGATGTCCTGGTAGACGGTTGCGCTGACTTTGGTCTTGATAAAACACAGTGGATCTACACCAGCAGATGACATGGCTCCCCAAACTATCACTGATGGTGGAGACTTCACACTAGACCTCCAGCAGCTTGGATTGTGGCCTCCACTCTTCCTCCGGACTCTGGGACCGCGATTTCCAAATGAAATGCAAAATTTACTTTCATCTGGAAACACCTTGTACCACTGACAACAGTCCAGTTCTTTTTCTCCTTGGCCAGGTAAGACGCTTCTGGCGTTGTCTGTTGGTCATGAGTGGTGACACAAGGAATGTGACACTTGTAGCCCATGTCCTGGACACGTCTGTGTGTGGTGGCTCTTGGAACAATGACTCCAGCAGCGTCCACTCCTTGTGAATCTCCCCCACATTTCTGAATGGTCTTTTCTTAAACAATCCTTTCCAGGCTGCGCTTATCCGGTTGCTTGTGCACCTTTTCTACCACACTTTTTCCTTCCACTCAACTTTCCATTAATCTGCTTGGACACAGCACTCTGTGAACAGACAGCTTCTTTAGCAATGACCTTTTGTGGCTTCCCCTCCTTGTGGAGTGTCAGTGCCTTCTGGACATCTGTCAGGTCAGCAGTCTTCCCATGATTGTGGAGCTACAGAAACAGACTAAGGACCTTTATAAATGCTTAGGAGCCTTTACAGGGGTTTATTGTTAATTATTCTAATTTACTGAGATAATGACTTTTGGGTTTTCATTGGCTGTAAGCCATAATCATCAACATTAACATAAATAAACACTGGGGATAGATCACTCTGTGTGTAATGACTCTATAGAATAGATCACTCTGTGTGTAATATCTCTATAGAATAGATCACTCTGTGTGTAATGTCTCTATAGAATAGATCACTCTGTGTGTAATGACTCTATAGAATAGATCACTCTGTGTAATGACTATAGAATAGATCACTCTGTGTAATTTCTCTATAGAATAGATCACTCTGTGTGTAATATCTCTATAGAATAGATCACTCTGTGTGTAATGACTCTATAGATCACTGTGTGTAATGACTCTATAGAATAGATCACTCTGTGTATAATACTATAGAATAGATCACTCTGTGTGTAATGTCTCTATAGAATAGATCACTCTGTGTGTAATGTCTCTATAGAATAGATCACTCTGTGTGTAATAACTATAGAATAGATCACTCTGTGTGTAATGTCTCTATAGAATAGATCACTCTGTGTGTAATGACTATAGAATAGATCACTCTGTGTGTAATGTCTCTATAGAATAGATCACTCTGTAATGACTCTATAGAATAGATCACTCTGTGTGTAATGACTATAGAATAGATCACTCTGTGTAATGTCTCTATAGAATAGATCACTCTGTGTGTAATGACTATAGAATAGATCACTCTGTGTGTAATGGGCTATAGAATAGATCACTCTGTGTGTAATGACTCTATAGAATAGATCACTCTGTGTAATGACTCTATAGAATAGATCACTGTGTGTAATGACTCTATAGAAAAGATCACTCTGTATGTAATTTACTATTAAAGATCAAATCTGTGTGTAATGTCTCTATAGAATAGATCACTCTGTGTGTTTAAAGACTCTATTAGAATAGATCACTTGTGTGTAATAACTCTATAGAATAGATCACTCTGTGTGTAATGACTCTATTGAATAGATCACTCTGTGTGTAATGACTATAGAATAGATCACTCTGTGTGTAATGACTATAGAATAGATCACTCTGTGTGTAATGTCTTATATAATAGATCACTTGTGTGTAATGTCTCTATAGAATAGATCACTCTGTGTGTAATGACTCTATAGAATAGTCACTTGTGTGTAATGACTCTATAGAATAGATCACTCTGTGGTAATGACTCTATAGAAAAAGATCATTGTGTAATAAATCTATAGAATAGATCACTCTGTGTGTAATGTTCTATAGAATAGATCACTCTGTGTGTAATACTCTATAGAATAGATCACTCTGTTTTAATGACTCTATAGAATAGATAAACTCTGTGTGTAATGACTCTATAGAATAGATCATCTGGTGTAATGACTATAGAATAGATCACTCTGTGTGAAATGCTCTATAGAATAGATCACTCTGGTTGTAATGCCTATAGAATAGATCCTCTGTTTTAATGACTTATAATAGATCACTTGTGTAATGACTCTATAGAATAGATCACCTGTGTGTAATGACTCTATAGAATAGATCACTCTGTGTGTAATTGACTCTATAGATAGATCCTCTGTGTGTAATGACTTATAGAATAGACACTCTGTGTGTAATGACTCTATAGAATAGATCATTGTGTGTAATGACTTATAGAATAGATCACTCTGTGTGTAAATGACTCTATAGAATAGATACTCTGTGTTAATATCCTATAGAATAGATACTCTGTGTGTAATGTTTTATAGAATAGATCACTCTGTGTGTAATGATCTAAGATTAGATCACTCTGTGTGTAATGACTCTATAGAATAGATCACTCTGTGGTAAGCCTATGAATGATCACTTGTGAATGACTTTAAAATAGATCCCCTTGTGTAATGTCTATAGATAGATCATTGTGTGTAATGACTCTATAGAATGCCTCTGTGTGTAATGTTTCTATAAAATAGTTCACTCTGTGTGTAATGACTATAAATGACCTGGTGTTTTTGTAAT